>JAROYE020000003.1:58518912-59118912 GCA_029619315.2 Dynastes maya | reverse complement strand
GGAGGAAACGGTACACCAGGAGAAGGAGGCAATACAAGAAAGAAAGGATGGGAAGGCAATTCAACAAGAATATATAACAATGGGGGAACTGAGAAGCGCGATTCAAAGGATACGTAATGGAAAGGCACCAGGACACGATAGGATCGCAGCAGAAATAATAACAGCACTCAGTGATTTAGGATACGAAGCACTACTCAATCTGCTGAACCACATTAAAAAAGAAAAGAAGATCTCCAAAGATTTGCAAATAGGGGTTATATGCATAATTTATAAAAAAAGGAGATAGCTAACAGTGCTCCAACTTTGGGGAGTACGGTGGAAGAAATCTATGCCAGAATACTAGAAGCCCGATTTAGATGATCTAGTAAAATTGAACATGCAACTTCCACTGAATGTTAATTATCTAATTGCCCAGGAAAATATCGATGTATATTATAGAATTTATAATATTACGTTTTAGAGATTGATCCTTTGTGTCTTTCCTGTGTGGGTTTTCCCTTTTTCCGTGGCCTACCTGTCTTTGTGTTTGACATGTTAGTCACCTGATCGGCCCCAGGTGTGAAGTGTGTGTTCTGTTTGTCCTGGTGTCCGTTCGGGTGGCTAGGAAATTATGTATGTGGCTAATGATTTCCAGTCGAGGCCAATAATAATAATAACAATAGAAGCCCGATTGAGGAAAGAAGCTGAACAGACACTGGAAGATACACAATGTGCATTCAGGAAGAGAAGAGGAACGCAGGACCAAATCTTCACACTAAGTCAGATTACAGAAAAGGCCGCAAAAACTGGAAAGAAAATTCACTTGTGCTTCATAGATATGATCAAAGCAGCAGAATAAACAGAGTAAACTTGTGGAAAACTCTAAAGGAAAGAGGAATCAACGAAGATCTGATAGAGTCTATAAAAAGTTTGTACTTTAAAACAACTAATTACGTCGAAATGAAAAGTCAAGCAAACAGATCTGAAAATTTGAAAGGTCTAAACGATCACATACGGGGACCGCTGCAAGTAGTACAAGCTGCAATGATTTAGAATGCAATGTCGGGTTTCTATTATCGGCTTGCGCATTGCCAGGCAGTTAATGGGGCATAGTTTGAACATTTGATGTAGTATTGTATTATGTCATATTGTAATTTTGATAATAAAACAAATTGTGTCATTTTTATTGACAGAAATGCAAATATTTGGGAAATTACCACTTACGATCCTTAAAGAGTTTTTTCTCTGATTTTTTCTTATCTAACACAGTCACAAGGAGAAATAAAAGTACTATTCAGTTTTGATACAAAACGTATGGATTGCCATTTAAAAAAATTGACGATGACGTCAAAGAAATTGAAAAGTACCTAATTATCACAAATAATTAGTTCTTTTATATAACATTTTCTCGTAAAACTAATAATAGAGACTCCAGCATCGATGTACCTTACTTTGTACTCACGCTGTATGTAGATGACACGAGTTAATTGCAAGTGATACTTTGTTGATTGATCGTAGAAAACACTATATAATTTAAAATTCCGTTTTTGCTGTAGGTACTAGTTAAAAGTTAACTGTAAAACTAATAGACTGGTCCAAGTGACTGGCCAATCCTTTTTTAATCGTTGGCGATCGCTTAATTTTATTCAGTGCACGTCTATAGAGGTTGAAAACAGGTACTGTTATGCGCAACAGATCGCAACAGAAATCCAACGTGCAAGTTTAACGAAATTTGTTCCAATAAGTGCGGATATTTACGATATAATGAAAATATCATTTTAAAATGTCTACAGCGGTGTTACGAATAAATTTGAGAATATTCAACTAAATAAAATTTGATTTTTTTAAATAGCAATACCTATTTTTGACCATACGTACATAATCTGCCCAAAAACTACTTTGAATTTAGTTTATGTACAGTACCGTTTTAAGATTGGCCATAGGTTTTTACCCACACAACGCAGGATTTTCAATGGATGCCCAATTTATCTTGAAAAGATATCGATAAATCTAGCGATAGAAAGAGGATACACGTAGGATATCTAAGGGATAACGCACACAGATACTTTCTACACTATTCAACACTACGATTTGTTCAGGGGAGTAAACACTACTAGTAGTGTAAACAATTGAACACTATTGCAGCGTACTGGTTAGTGCAAAACTAGCATCACTGTAAATGGAATATCCACACTATGTAGTGTTGCATGTTGTTACAACAACATAAACATAGTGCAAATTTAAAACACTGCCACCGTGTTGAAGATACATTACTGCACTATAATTATAGCATATTTGAACTTACTTTGAAGTAAGTTTGAAAAGGGAGAATAAAATAAAGAAAAATTGCTTATACTATTTGGGCAAGTTAACTTAAAAAAACCGAGAAAAGAGTAAGTTTAAATTTTTTATATTTTACAATGTATCCAAATAGCTAAATCAACTTCCCTATTTGCAAAAACACACATTTAATTTGCCATTTGCAAAATATCCCGGTGATTTCAAATTGCTATTAGCAAACATTTCGCGGCTCGGTAAACGATCCATTCTCATCCAAGTTTCTATCAAGATCTAAAAAAATGATACGATGTGACTGTTATCGCTTTGGATACAATTAGTCTCGTTTTCCTCGTTGGTGTACGACATTTTCCTATAATAATAATAATAATAATGATAAATCCGTTTATTCCATAATGCAATAGCATAGAATACGTCAAAAAATTGTAAATATGAAAAAAATAAACAATAAACATGACACAAATAGTGCACACAAACACATACATAAATAAAAGAAAATTATATTATACACGGTGCGTTAAAAAAATCTTTGATAGTGTAAAATGTGTGACTAGAAAGGTATTTTTTTAAAGTTATTTTAAACTGTACTGATGGCATTTGCTTTAGTTAGTGATTATATACTTTAATGCATTGCCATACAGCTTGTTTCTGAACCTTAGTCAAATGTGTTTGGGGCGGGAATAATTGATTATTAACTTTGCGCCTAGTGCTGCGTTCGTGGTCTATTTCATATTTCTTAAAAATGTCATTATAGTGCTGCTTTACAAATATTGATGATGTTAATACATACATTGACGGTAAGGTAAGTTGTTGTTTTCTCTGAATACCGATTTGCACGAGTCCCTAGGTTTTAGTTGGAAGACGGCTCTTATGCAAGCTTTTTGTAACACGAAAATCCTGTTAAAATCTGCTGCATTTCCCCAGAACATTATTCCGTATTATAGCCGGGATTTGACACATGCGTGATAAACATTTAATGCGGTATCGACACTTACACTTCGCGAAATCACTCGCAGACTGTAGCAGAAACTACCCAACTTTGCAGCGAGATCCCGAATATGGCCCCTCCAAGATAGAGCGCTGTCAAGCACCACACCAAGAAAGCGAGCATGGTCCACACAAGAAATTAATTCTCCACCACACTGGATTACTAGTTCTTCTGGCGCTGTTTTAAAAGGTAGAATATTTGTTTTGTTTGCGTTTAGCATTTAGTTGTTGCGTTCGCACCATTTCTGTATGCAACTAAGATTTTGTTCTAGAGACCTTTTTATTTTTTCACATGTTTTCTCTCGAAGGATGCATGAAGTGTCATCAGCATAAAGAATTGCCAAGCCGTCAATGACTTCCGGTAAGTCGTTGATATACAGCAAAAACAAGAGTGGTCCAAGAATAGAACCTTGGGGTACACCAAACCGGACACTTTTCCAAGCAGATGATATTTCTGTACCAGATGTATCGTAAGTTACTACCGCTTGCTTCCGATTTGTAAAGTAGGACTGAAGCAATTCCAAAGACACACCTCTGACACCCATTACTTCCAGTTTGTGCAAAATAACCTGATGATGCACGCAGTCAAACGCTTTCGATAAATCCATAAACGCGCAGGTGGTGATTTCCTTGTGGGCCACTCCAATCAATAGTTCCTCCAGCAGTTGAAAAGTCGCTCTCATGGTTCTTTATGAATCCGTTTCTTTATGAATCCGTTTTGATTTGGATGCAGGAGGTCGTGTTTGATCATAAACTTAGTCATTCTGTCATATAAAACTTTTTCTATAACTTTGGAGATGTTAGACACCAGTGCAATAGGTCTATAATTACCAATGTCATCCCTATCTCCCTTCTTGTGAATAGGTCTAACAACAGGGTATTTTAACCTTTCAGGAAACTTACCAGTTTGGAATGTTGTATTTATGATGTGAGCCAGGGGAGGTGCAGGATGCTCGGCACAACTCTTGAGTAAGGAAACTGGGACTCCATCTTCGCCTGTCACCTTAGTGTTATTGAGGCTACCAATAACGCTCGTCACCTCATGGTGGTCCGTCAAATACAACACTAAAGACTTGGGTATGTATTTAACCCTTTCTGTTATTATTTCGTCGTCTTGTTTACTGTATTTGCCTAGATCTATAAAGTGGTTATTAATACTGTTTAGGATCTGTATGCTGTTGCTGTCATTAGCGCCGAGATCTCGTAAGTCGAACGGCTGTTCCCTTGCAGATCCTCGAATCTGTTTAACAACATCCCACGTTGCCTTACACTTGATAATGAAGTTATTTATGTGTCCCATGTATGAAGATCTGTGTGACTGCTCGATTTCCTGCTTCAAGTGTTCACAAAAGATATTGTATGTATTTCTATATATTTTATTCTTTTGTAGTTCTTCGTATAATTGTCTTTTGATGGCACACATATTTTTGATTCTATCAGTTAACCACTTTTTTCCGGCTTATTTGAGATCGCAACAATTTTTTTGTTTATGTGCTTATCAACTATTGTAGTGAGTATTTCCATAAAATTATTGTAGCACTCGTTTACTTCGAAATTACCCATAACCGATGTCCAATTCACTGTTTCAAACTCATGTTTAATTGTTAGTAGTTTGTGATCTGGAAATTTTTTTATCTGAATTTTTCTAGCTTCACTTATTGTTGCGTTCTGAATCTCAAAGGAAATCCTTTCTGCATAATGATCAGAAATAATAACATCACTTGAATAACTTGTTAAATTTGTAAAAATATTATCTATCAGAGTCTGTGATCGATCGGTAACTCTCGTGGGATTATTGATGGTTGGATGTAGATTATAGGACCGTAATATATCAAGAAAAGATTCCGTAAGTGCTTCTTTCTTGGCTAGATCTATACTAAAGTCGCCACTTAGTAATATTGTATCTTCCAATGAAACTTCTTCTAGGATAACATTCAAGATCTGTAGAAATTCCTCTGCATTGCCTGTCGGTGGTCGATAAATATTAATAATAACTAGTTTTGGGTTCGTAATTTTAATAGCGCAACATTCTAATACTAATTCCTTACTTTTCTTTTTTAAGGACTCAAGCTCAACATATTCGGTTCCAATTGGTACTAGTATGCAAGATCCACCATGCAGTTTAGATGTTCGGCTGAAGCAAGAAGCCACCTGGAATCCATTAGGAACAGCATTTTCATTAGACTTCAACCAATGCTAACTTAATGCAATAGCATCATATAAATGAACGACAATTGAAATATTTGACACTTTGGAATTTCATGGCCACCTTATTTAATCTTAAAATGTATTTTTCGTCAATTAGAGCAAAATATCAAAAGCAGTTGACAATATGTTATACATGGTTGAAATCGGAAAAAAGGCTTTCTGATGGTGTATGGTGTAATATAGCGCCGATAAGAATTAATGATGATGGCCAGAAAGAACCGAAATGTCACATAAAAATTTCGACTAGGCCATTATATAAGAGATCAAAAGTGGTCTCGAGAATTTTTTTTTTAGTTTTTCTCTGCAATGCCAAATAAAGGTACTAAAGTTAAAAGAAGAAAATGAGCTTTTTTCGTTTTTTTTTTTTAAATCTCGAACGTCATCTGTCACAAGTCCATTTTCTCGTCGGGTTTTTTCTGACTGTGAATCAGCCTGTCTATCTTTTAATTAATTTTAAGATAAAAATATTCTTACGATTATAAAAAAGTGATTATGTAAGTATATTTGCAAATAGTAAGTATCAAATGTTAAAAGGTGACGCAATTGTAATAAGGCGTATCAAAACCACTTTTATTATTTTTTATAAATTTAATATTCAGATATTATGTACTATAAATGAAAATTTAAAATATAAAATAGAGATATGATTGAACTTATATAACAGTGCGGTCCTAAAGTGTCCCCCCCCCCCCTTGCTAACTTTTGAACGACAAAAGCCAGCGTTTTTAGAAAAAATGTGACGATTTCTATTTTTTGTGAACTAATCTTTACCGTTATCAGCATTTCAATTGTATTTCCGGTTTCACCAGAAGTGACATAAACTTTCTTTTTTAAAATAGAATACCTGTATATTTTTCCGTTTTCGGAAAAGTAATCGAAAGATAAATCCAACGATACTACACATGTAATACTTTAACTTAAGAAATATGACGATATAGAGCAATAAAGGTTTTGGTAACCTGTTTTTGTTGTTACGCAAAGTTGGCTAGGAAAGAGCACCAAATAGTGTCTTGTGACGCCAGACTGATCTAAAGAACTTATTGCTAAACAAAGTAATCATAACAAATGCCAAACAGTCAACTGTCAATTCCAAAAGTGTAAATTATTCTTGTTATTTATTGTTCTCGTTATTATTTTCTCTCACACTTTAGGACCGCACTGTATATTTCACATCAAGCAACAATTTACACATTTAATGGTAAATTTCCTAACGTTAATTAAGCGATGAACAGGCTAAAGAACCTTGTTAAGATATTCTATAATAAAAAATGTAAACACTGTATTTACATAGTTTCAAGGATGATGCAAAATACTTTCGGAAAAAATAAATAACGTTGGACTGGGTGCCCCGCAGCCCCAATTTTTACTATACTTTTTTTTATATATATACCAAAAATAATGTCGCTTTTACGTAGATTACGGTACTGTATAAAATTTTGGTAATTAATAATAATAATGTAGTTCATAAGAATTACTGCATCAGAAAAAGGTCTAATAAAACGCTACCAGAGTTTATAACCAAGCATCTAGATGATGTACTGTTACCGTTGTTTTTTTTTTTTGGTACATTTAAAATGTTTACAGTCTTTTGACACGAGTTTCTGAAGTTTGGTAACACAATGCGTACTCCAAGAATCAATCAAGAGAACACTGTTTGGTTCCACAGATGGGATGAAAATATCTGTTAGCCAAGTTTTGAAATGATCTTTCCAGAAGTCGAAAAAGAAACATACACATTTTACGAGTCTAAACAATAATTGAACAAGTCGGGGTCCAAACGTGTTTGTGGACTCCTTTAATACCAAAAAAGTAGCTGGTAACATTGTGTGCCTATGTGTTGTAAGATTGCACAACACTTTCAACGGTTTTCTGACCCTTAACTGCGAAGGTATGGCCGGAGTGATTAAATCTACTCTTATCGGTGATGTATACGTTGCTTCTGTCGATACTAGTGATATGAGCTTTGACCTTCGTACTAAATCTACTTAACAATCGTAGGTTTTCCATTGCAATACGTGTAGAGAGAGTAGTATATTTTGTTATCAATAGTATGTGCTTTCTTGAAACACCATATCCACCACTGTCCCGCTTTAAACGTTTCGTGTTTAATTTCTTGTTTAACTTCGAAGCCCACCGTCGAAGGGCCCTGTTATGAACTATTTTTCCATTCGTCAATATATAACTGGCATAACGATTTCACTTCTTTGAAATTATTTATCACACTTTCGACAGAACGTTGCTTGGTTTTACCGCTTTTATTCTACAGCATTAATTTTGCAATCTAGGCCAATAACACTGCCTCCTCCTTCATCTTCTGCTACATCTTCCACAAATTTGAAGAAAAAGATTCTTCTTTAGGACATCAAGCGTCATTCAGCAAACGCTTTGAGGCAAAAATTAGATAGACTAGGCTGGCAAACGTTGGAACATCCTCCTTATGGATCGAACTTGTCATCTTCTGGCTTCCATCCTTTTTCCATCCCTCAAAGAACTGCTTGGAGGGCAGCGTTTCGAAGACTATGAAGCGGTGGAGGCGTTTGTGCTCCAAGGCTACGAGAACGTCTAAGGAATTTTTACGATGAGGGTATTAAAAAGCTCCCAATCTGCTGGAAAAAGTGCATTTCCAGGACGGGAGATTATACAGTGTGAGATTAAAGTATGAAATATATAAAGAAGCGAACCCAACCGTTTTTTCTTAATGCTGAAACGTCGGTTTTATTTTTTTTAATACACATTAATATATGCGATTCACCTGCCGTCTTTCATTTGTTTTTAGTTATGACATCATCACAAACAAATTTAAATGACAATTTACATTTTTAGTAGTGGAATCCGATAGTAAATTTTCTTCCCTTTATGATCATGTGAATAAATCATAAGGTTGCATAACAAACATTCTGAGAAAAATCGCACTTAACATTTAATGTTGATGTTATAGTACTTAATAGGAAATGATTCTACATTATCATATTAAAATACTACAACATAAAATTATATTAAATATTAGCTTGTTTAAGTACCTTTCGTTTTTATCTTACAACCTTTGCAACATACTGAATAGAGCCAGGTAACTGGAGAGCAATCGCAGCGGCGGTGTGACTGTGTTTAGGTGGGCGGGTAGGGCTGGTCGATTATGATATGACACGACAAATCATCATCACTCAGTTCAGTTTAGCATTGGATAGCGGATAGGGCGTGTTGATTTTATTGATATAAACGTAGTTATTAATTGTAGTTTTTAGTGAACATGTCGAAAACTAAAAAAACGACCCTTTCAAGACATAGTAAATAAGTTTATTTCTGAATTTCCCGATTTGTTTTACAACGGGAGTAAGATAGTTTGTAAAGTGTGCAAAATACATTTGATGTCAAATAAGAAGTGGAACTGTACAAGATACGTACATTCCGCACAGCATGGAAAATTGGGCATGCCACCGAGAAGTGCATTTTTTTTATGTAATTCTTATGTTGATAAACTGTAATTTGCCACTAGGCTTACTCGATAAACAACCGTTTAAGGACTTTTGGTACAAATACAATCCCGAGTTGCGGTTGCCAACGGAGAAAACGGCACGTAAGCATGTTGCATTTGTACGCGATGACGTGGAAAAGAAAATGAAGCGCATATTGAAAAAACAGTTTCTTTGGTTATGTGTTGACGAGACAACAGACTGTAAAAAAAATTCAATTGTTGTAAACCTACATTACCACTGTTACTAGCTAGCCGAAAGTTACAAGTTGTACTTAGTACGTTGAAAAAATTTCAAAGGATAAAGTGTTGATGTTTATGAGCTATGGCGCAGCGATAATGCGTTCGGTAGGCCGTTCTCTTCTTGAACATGGTTGTAAGTGTTTACATGCTACGTATAAAGTGCATGCTTTACATCTTGTGGCAGAAACCATTCGACAATGCTCTCCCGAGGTAGATGCATTAATAGCAAGCACAAAAAAAGTATTTTTGAAATCTCCCAAACGCCTACGATCATTTCACACAGAGTGTCCTGGTATTCGTCAACCACCGGAGCCAATTCTTACACGTTGGGGAACATGGTTGCAGGCAGCTTTTTATTATGCTGAACATTTCAAAATAGTTAAAGCTGTTGTTGCACAATTCAATCCTGCCGAAGCTGCAGCTATTAAGGGGAGCCAGTCAAAATTTCAAGATATTTCCGTTGAAACAGATTCAAAAAAAATTCATAGCTACTATAAAGGATCAGCTGACGTAATTGACCAATTACAAAATAGATCGCTATCATTATTGGAGTCTCTGCAAATTATGGACGGAGTGCATACGCAGCTACTGCTATACATGACGTAAAATATAATCGCGTTTTAGAAAAGTTCGAGAGTGTGCTACAGAAAGATCCCGATTTTAGCACACTAAAACAAATTTGTGATGCTGTATCAAATAATCCACTGACTAAGTACAAAGAGTATTTTAATCATGCATGTATAACATCGATAGATGTTGACTCTCTTTTTCAAAATATAAATTCATTTTCTCACTACGGCGAACATCGCTCACCGAGACAACTGTGGAAACACATCTAATGGTGTGAACTTTTTGCCACTCTTATCCATATGATGTTAATACTGATAATGGTGCTTCTAGTTTCACTATTCCGTAGCCAAGGCTGCTTAAAAGGATGAGTGTTTCACTACTTTTCACATATTATAATTATGTATTAGTTCTGTTATTTTGTTTTCTATTTTCTTACTATTGTTTTTGTATACTAGGCAGGTACGGCTATGGCACGGCTCCCTGTTACCGGGCTCTAATAATCAAGTACCATAATATCAACATTAAATGTTCAGCGCGATTTTTCTCAGAATTTTTGTTATGCAACCTTGTGACTTATCGGATTGCACTATTAGAAATGTATATTGTCATTTAAATTTTTAAATAACTGAGAAACAAATGACAGTCGGAAGGTGAATCGCACATATTAATGTGTATTTAAAAAAAAATAAAACCGACGTATTGAGTTGGCCTTTTTTTCAATATTCCATACTTTAATCCCACACTGTATAGAAAAACAATATATTAATGTACATATTAAAATAAAAGTAGAATTAAAGAAAATCAGTTCCTTTTATATTTGATACATCTTCGTACTTTTGTTGTTGTACTTTTATACGTACTGCATTGTAATAAAAGACCATACATACAGCGTGTCTCCGGATTAACGCATGGATAGGTAAGGCTGACAGAAAATTAATGAGTTAAAATTTCATCTTTTGGGGTGGAGCCATGCTTGAATAGTAAGTAATTTATGCCATAATTTTATTGGCGAAAAATCAAGTATATCTTGGAAATTTATAAAAACGGAATTTTTTCAATTAGTAAAATGTATTTTCTATAGGAGATACGATAATAGGGTTATTAAAAAACAATGTTCAGAGTAATAAATTGCTAGTACTTAATGTGTAAGCATGGCTGAACCCCAAAAAGATGAAAATTCTAATCAATAATTTCCTGTCTGCCTTACTTACCCATGCGTTAATCCAGGGACACACTGTATATGTTGTACATATACAGTTGATACTACTCACTCGAGTTTTGGTCCATCGACATCGTTGATTGTGACTGTATTATTCCTAGTGCTATATCTGCAGCGAATATGGAAGCTTCTACCCTGATTTGTGACAAGTTTCAAATGAGGTTGAACTACAATCGTGTTAAAGTATTCTATACCACCATCGTCCTGTAATAAAAGAGAAGAAATCGTGTTATTGATAGAAAGTGAAGCGAAATTATGTAAATAGTACTATTAAAACAATTAATCTAAATTGTACGATTTAATGACAAGAGTATAAATGGGTAAAAATAAAATATGCATTTCAATCAGTTTCGATTGTTTAGGAACCAACTCGATAAATATCTATTTTTACTTTTCTTTTTTTATACAGAAATCAGAAATCGTCCTTTCGAAACCCACGACAACTGCTAGAAACGACCTTCATATTACAAATGTAATCATCTAAAACTATACGTTCACAAGTGTAGGCCGATTAAGAGAAAGAGTTTCGTTTTCTTTTAAATTCAGTTTCATTCAAAAGTAATAGCAGATTTGCAGTAAATACTCATTAACAACGCACAATCTAATGTATATTAGCTAATTTTACGTACAAGATGAGGCAACAGCGCGAGATTCTTTGATAGCACATTTACTATTGGAAATACGAGGGTAGCCTTTTAATTTTTTACAAACAACCACCAGATGGCGCTATTGAGATTTAAAATTACCGTAAAATTTGACATTTGTTATTATTGAAGCAGTGATAGCACAGAGTTCGACTGGAGTAGTTTGTTTACAGTGAGCGTTAAAAAATGCATATCTTGTGAAAAAAAGGAAATTTCACCTAAAGGCTTTCGTTGGATGATTTTTTACGATTTTAGTAAAGGCCTAACAGCAACAATGCCTAGAATCGTTTCGTTTAACTTTTGGTGATGAAGCATCATCAGAAAAGACTCTCTGTAGCTGGTTTGCAGAATTTCGTCGTGGACGTGCTTCCGTCAGTGATGAATTCCGTGAAGGTTGACCAAAATCAGTTGTTGTTTCAAAAAACATCGATACTGTGCGCAACATGATTGAAGAAGATCGGATTGTGACCTACCGTAAAATAGAGGCATCCTCAGGTATATCGAAGACTGCAGCAGATTTGATTTTCCATGAACATTTAGGTGTGAAAGATCAATTCCCGCTGAATTTCGCATAATTTGATTGAAGCCCAAAGAGGCTTGTGTCAGTTGGTGTAAGGAAATGCTCAAAACATTCGACAGAAACTTGGATATATTCGTACATGGCGAAAACTAAGCAACAATCAATGGTTTGGGTGAATCCAACAAAAGCCGTTCATTCACGAAGCACCTCCAAGAAAATGATTGCTTGTTTCTTTCGTCAAGCATTGCTTTGGAGGATTGAAGAACAGTTAATGGGGAATGGTATACAACAATTTGTTTGTCAGAAGTCATCAATGAAATGAGGAAAAGCAGTCGACAACGTCGCATTATCATTCATCATGACAATGCCAGCTCTCATACACCACGTCAAATAATTGATTATTTGAAGGAGAAAAACATCGAATTAATGTCTTATTGCCCGTATTCGTCTGATTTATCGTATAATGACTTCTTTTTGTTGTCCGAACGTCAAACAAAAAATGCGTGGACAGCGATTTTTATCACCTCAAAAAGCAGTTGAAATCTTCAAAAACCATGTTTAGGAGATATCACCTTCAGAGAGGAAAAAGTATTTCTGTATCTTAGTGGCGAATATTTTGAAAAACAAGAAAACGATTTGTACCAACATTTTTTTTATCTTTCGTTGTTTTTGTAAAAACTGAAAAGGTATCCCTCCCGGTACAATCATAAGTATGCATTAGTGCCACAATCTAAAATTATTTTGACATACACTGTGTCTACGGATGGACTTGAGAGTACGTATGAAGGACCAACAATTCTTGAGTTGGAATCTAATATTTGGCAAATAAATCGTGATTGGTCTGAAACTTATTTTTAGTTTGCTTTTGATTTTTTAAAATTAAGTAATCCTTTACAGTTAGGCAAAAATTATTTTCAGGTAAAGTACTTTTTCCCTTCACAGTATACCAAAGTGTTACTAAAAATAAAATGTTATGGCTTTATGCAAATTTTGCAAATGATCGGTCTACTTTGATAGAACCCATTACTTGTCAAGGTTCACAGTACGCCAATGTGTTACAAAGAAAAGTTGCCTAAGACGAAAAGTTAAGGAGTTATGCAAAGTTTTAGAATGATAGGCCTACTTTGATAATCATGATGGAGTTGACAATAGGAGAAAACATGCTTTTATAAAATTATTTACTATCTTACACAAAACTTTTGCAAAATACGTATGTTCATTATTTAAAATAACAGTTTAGCGAATCAAATCAAAATTCCCACTTAGCTTAGCTCCCATCTTAATATATTTCTCCGCTCTCCTAATAAATTCACTGTACAATTGACAAGTGATTTGCGGCTCATTCAGATCATTTATCCCTTCTTGATTACGCGCTTTTAATACTTTTCTGTCACGTGGCAGATCACTCGAATGAACCCTTTGTTTTAAGCCACCCCAAAGAAAAAGGTCGAGTGGTGTAATGTCAGGTGACCTAGCAGGCCAAACCTACCTTTTAGGAAAATTACGAACCAACCACTGTCTGACCAAAACTGTAGAATGAGCAGGACAGTCGTCTTGTTGCCAAAACAGGTTGTTGTAGAACGGCTGAAAGTTCTGCTCTAAAGTGTCTAAGAATGTGATGATTTAAGTTTTCCTCTATAAAATATGGACCAACGATCCGATCAAAGAAAATTCCACACCATACATTAATTTTCTCGTGACAGTAACTTTTTTTGTCAAGTACGTAATTAGGGTTATCCGACGTCCAATAACGACTATTTTGGCCCGTTGGTGTAAAATGTAGATTCATCGTTGACAAAATAAATCTGTGAAATTTTCTGTTTCCTAAATAATTTTCCCATACCCATAAACAAGACTCTAAACGTCCCTCTTCATTTCTAACTTCAAATGTATGCAGCAACTTTGGCTTCAAAGGGTGAAGTTTGATATCCTTAAAAATTTCATGCAATAAACTTTTGTTTACATGTAACGTTTATACATGATTTCTTAAAGATAATTTAGGGTTATCTGCAACTGACGCGACTGCTAATAATGCAGATGCGACACTTTCATCGTATGTTGTCTTCGTTTTTTTCATATCCATTGTTGAACCAGTTTCAGTGAAGTTCTTAATTGATTTTCTCAACTCCTCCTTCTAGACAGTCGTATTAGGAGATTTTTTGCGGAAAAGATCAATTGCATATTGTTAAGATATATTTCCAATTCCGTAGCATTGTACTAAACACGCTTCTCTTTCTTTAACATTTTCAAAAATAGTGCCACGAAACAAATTACTGATAGACATAAAATGTTACCACTGATGTTCACTAAAGCGGCTACCTTGATTTTTTTGTTTAATGAGCTGAATGAGCCAACAATCATTTATAAAGTGTGCAGTGAATTTCCTAGGAGAGCAGAACTTTAAATAAGGAATGGCTTTTCGTCGTAAAATTAATAAGAAATATTGTTCTCTCAATTCAAATTCAACTCATGATTATCAAAGTAGGCTGATCATATCTGAAAATTTGCGTAACTCCACAACTTCTCCTTCTAAGCAACTTTTCTTGGTAACACATTGGTGTACTGCGAGCGGAAAGAGTACTTTACCTGAAATGAACGTACATAATTTTTGCTCAACCGTAAAGACCTACTTGATTTAAAATATGTTCCAGACCAAGCGGGATTTATTTCCCAAATATTAAATTTCAACTCAATTTCTTGTGAATGATACCTATTGTCAACTTCATCCGTGGATACATCGTGAATCAAGAAAAAGTTACATATCAAATTTATATTTTTTAGCGGAACACCTATATTGGTACGCATTTGTTTTTTACCAAAGAATCTAGGGCACTTTATTCCTTATAAATTCCTAATTATTCCTTATTAATAAGGTAGATTTTGTCTCATTTAAATAATTAAAGGCAGATTATCAAATTATCAATGCCACATAATTATGAACAACGATTTGTATTAAAAAAGACTACTTAAATACTTAAAGTAACTCAGTAGGTTTTAATTCGTAGTTATAATTTTGTGATGAGAACCACATCCTTCTATACCATTCAGAAACTCCTTCATAATTTTTTATAGAAGCATTAATATTATCTCATGTACAGCGTGTCCCCGGATACGCATGGATAGGTAAGGCAGGCCGAGTTGAAATTTCATCTTTTGGGGTTCAACCATGCTTGTATAGTAAGTAATTTATGCCATAATTTTATTGCCGAAAAATCAAGTATATCTGGGAAAATGCTAGTACTTAGTGTGTAAGCATGGCTGAACCCCCAAAAGATGAAAATTCAACTCAATAATTTCCTATCTGCCTTACCTATCCATGCGTTAATCCAGGGTCACACTGTATATTCCATAGTTAAAACTTTGCATTAGTTTAAATAAAACAAAATTTAGCTTATCTTGTCTGTTGATTTACCTACATACACCACTATCCGGATATCCGGATCCTAGAATCCGAATCCACTATCCGACTCTCGCATCCGGATCCGCTATCCCATTCTTGGATTTGGATCCGAGGTTTCGGATAATGGATCCGGATAGCACCAAGATCCGGATATCTAGATAGTAAATTATCCGAATCCAACATTATCCGGATCCGGATAACAGCTGTAGTTTTTAGTAGCCAGCAAGACAACGTGACTAATGCATGAAAATGTCTCAGGTGATGATAATTGAGCACCGCGCGGTCATTAAATTTTTAACAAAAGAAAGGCATACGCATAATCACATTAAACAACGTTTAGACGTCGTTTATGGTAATTTATCTACTTCATATTCCGCTGTAAAAAAGTGGGGAAAGTGTTTCCGTTTGGGGCAAGAATCCCTTGAAGATGATGAACACCTCGGCCGGGTAATTGAACTATTGAAATATTCGCTGAATTCTCCATAACCATTTAGGTATGAATACGATTAGTGCAAGATGGGTACCGCATCTTCTTTCTACTCTCCAACGTGAACGTCGAGTCGAATGTGCGCACTCGTTTTCAAACATGTGTGGAGACAACCCGAAATCGATTTTGGGGTCCATTGTAATTAGAGATGAAACAATGGTTCTGTATTGTGATCTTCTATCCAAAAGGAATCGTTTTAAGGACGATAGTGAGTTACAAGCAGCTGTAATACGACAATTTGAGGGAAAAATTTTACAAGGGTATAGAATTATTAATTGATCGTTGTAATAAATGCATTGAAGTTAGGGGAGACTATACTTACAAATAAAAATTTATTTTTTCTATATCAGGCCATTTATGGCGCCTACCTTATAAAATATGCGAAATCTTTATTTATATAAATTCAACGGTGGTTCTGTTTTGCAAGTTATGCACAGAAAACTTTGTTAAACTAATTAAAGGTTGCTGGATAATTTCGTCACAATAAGCCATTTCTCGCCCACACAAGTCTTGTACCTTTTCGATATCCAATGGACTGAAATTTAAATATCAAATAATAATGGTGATCGCCTACTGTTTCGCTGTTCTTTATGGGAGCACTGTGAGTCATAATACATGTACACGTCATGAAATCCGGGATTGGCAAGTAGCCAGAGTGAAAACCGTACTCGGCGCAAAATTTTAGAAATCTATTTATGCGAATTGTTTGAATAGTGAGAAAAACCATTTGCATATGGATGAGGTGTGTATACTGCTTCATTTCTCCACTCATTGTTTGGCGAACTGATGTTCCCTCACTTTAATAACCTCAGCAGTCGTGATTAATATTCCTATAGAAGAATGAAACTATTAAAAATGATTTTAACGCCAGATTATTAGATTTATTAGAACGGTATAGTATAAATAATTGTAATAAGAAATTTTATCACTTGGAAACTGGATAACACAATTACTATGAAAACGTGACATTTTTTGTTCTATTAGTTTGTAAAAATGAAACATGTTTCAATAATTCAAGAAATGTGATAGATAATACACAATTTTCTCTAGAATGATAGCAGAAATTGATTTAAATATAACGTAAATTTTCTTTTGTTGTCAAAGTAATAGATATGCGACATTTGCAAAGCTTGTGGCAAAGTGAAAGTGTTTATTCTCCTATTACCAAATTATAGCATTCCTTGCATTATTAACACCTGTGTATATGAACCGCATAATACTTAATCAATGAACGAAAGCTAAGTGATAACTAGAGTTGCTCACTAGCGCCAACGGGCAGTGGCGTAGGTCCGATACAACCCTCAGTATAACTGCGAGTCTCAGCCAGATCTGTGTATACATGCACGCTACCGTAAATACTATTTCGTAGTTTTACGTTTGTTTTAAAAATGTTGCCTACGTCGCGTTAAAATTCAATGTGTAGTTTGTAATATCCCTTTAATGTGTTGGTCCAAAATGAATTGTCTACGTCACGTAAACAATAAACAGCATTCTTAAAAAAAAATTGCACACGACACTATGACAAATTTAAATTTAATTTATGTGTTAATTTTATTGCATGTATCTACCGTCTAATTTACTAGACAAGAAAGCATATGTCTTCTTTTGGAATAAATATTTGGACTACAAATTACCAAATCGGGCATCGTTACAAAGAATTGTGCCATCTGCTCGTGAACATGTTAAAAAAAGAATTAAATCGGAGTTGAAAGATAAAAAACTGTGGTTATGTGTGGACGAAACAACAGATCGTAAAAAACATTCTGTGGTTAACGTAATGGTACGTACAATGGAACCACATCAATCGTCACCTTCAATTCTATTAGCTTCCAGACGAGTACAACAATGTACTGTCGAAGTAATTTCAAAGTTAGTGTTAAATACATTGGAAAAGTTTGAACTTTCAACAAACCAACTGTTGATGTTAATGAGTGATGGAGCCGTAAACATGCTTTCTGTAGGCCGGTCTCTTAAAAAACATTGTGCTAACTTGTTACAAATTATTCATGCTTTCAGTCATGTGGCAGATAGTATTAGAAAATGTTATCCTGAGGTAGACGCTTTAATAGCGCATACAAAAGCAGTATTTGCCAAATCCCCAAAACGTATTCGCAAATTTCACAGACTCTGCCCTCGTATACCTAAGCCACCAGAACCTATTCTTACACATTGGGGAACATGGTTACCGACCGCGTTTTATTATCATAAATATTTTGAGAATATTAAGAACGCGGTTTTACAATTCGATCCAAAGGAAGCTGCCGCTATCAAGGAAGACCAGTCGAAATTTCAAGATAGTCAGGTTAAAACGGATTTAAAAAGTATTCAGAACAATTACTTCGGACTACTGGAGGCAATAGAAAAATTACGAAATCCTTCGGTGTCGTTAGTGGAATCTCTGCAAATAGTGCAACGCACAGCCATGCGCGGTAGAAGACGCAAAAAATGTTTGTGTTTTAGAAAGGTTTGAAAGTGTTTTAGAGAAAGATTCTGATTTTGGCACATTAAGACAAATTTGTGAAGGTGCGTCAACAGAACCGTTAAGTTGTTCCAAAGATTATTTTAATTACGCAAATATAACGTCACTAGATGTAGAACGTTCGTTTTCTGCATATAAACACACTTTTTCTTCACGCCGCACTCGGTTTGCCGAAACAACTGTGGAAACATATCTAATGTTGCAGATATTATTCACTTTGTAATTTCACGGAAGACTCTTAAGACGGTAAGTGTTTGAGCACGTATTATATTTTATTTCTGACCATTTATTTTGTGTAAACTTTTATGCGCCCGCCACTGGCTGTTGGCGCAAATTGAGCAACTCTAGTTATAACATTTGTTAACATTATTACTATTACAAAGCATAGGGTAATATGTGTTAACTTTTTATGGTTCAGTCAAGTATAATCAACAATAAATAAGCTGGGAGCTGAAGTGCAATGTTAAGGAATTATTTCGATTCGTAACCTTACTTTATTTTAGATCGATGCTCTGTTAATGCAAACATAACTACTATGATTTCAATAAGTTACTAGAATATTTCAAAGGGTTTCACAATAAAGCCTGTTGGAGATGTGTAGGTAGTCTCGCATATATGAAGGGCTTCCAGCAAAAACAACATATGTCAAGAAATCCCAGTTTTGAGTTATTGGCGACATCGTATTAAGAAACGCCATATTTAGTCGCCTATAAAATATTTTGAACAAAAACGGCACCTGGCAGCCTTATTTGTACGGTTAAAATAACGGTGGTTCTGCAAAAACCGCACTTGTCCGTGACATGTGCTGTTTTTGCAAAAAATTAGAGAAACTTGACAGTTTTAAACATGGACGCTTCGGAAAGCATTGTGCTGGCAAAATGATCAAGAAAATTAAAGAGAAGTGAGATAATACAACAAAATAAAGTAAAAGGTGCTGCTCACGTTAAACATAGAGGTAGTTTTGTTCCAGAAAAGCAAATAGGCGATGACTGCAGGTAAGTTTTATGCATTTTTTCTTGTTTGCGGTTCCTAACTTTAAAACTATTTTAGGTGTGTTCGTTACAACTGCTTCAGCGTGTTGTCGCCAGAGCAAAGGCAGGCAATATTCCAAAGCTTTTATGATATTGCAACAAAAGACCTGCAAGATTCGCATCTTTGTGGCCTTATTACATTACGGCCAGTTAAACAAAGGAGGTCACCCAAACGAGCCAGAAAAAATATTCTCGCTGATTATTCTGACGATGACGACACGTTACCGAATTATGAACACGTAGGTTCTTATGCCTTCCTTTTGTAAGAAGGCTTTTCTTAGCCTCCATGAAATAAGTTGTGCACGCTTAGACGTCTACAGGAAAGCATCTGTAATACACGAAATTCACCCTCTGATAGGCGCGGTAAACATAAGAATAGGCCTAATGCTTACCTTCTGAGTTGCAAAATTTGGTTGAAGTCTACATTAAATCGTTTAAGCTTCGACAGTCTTACTATTCCCTAAGGCAAAATCCTAATCGTTACTATCTCCATGAGACATTGAGTGTTCGAGCTTTATTCAAATTATGTTTGGAAGATTATCACATTCAAATCAACTATAAAGCTTATTGGACAATTTTTCGCAACAAATTTAATATAAAATTTGGACTCCTGAGAACTGATACGTGCACAATATGCGACTCTCTGATCCTAAAAATTTCTGCCGCAGAACACGACGAATCAAGGGCTTCGCTACAGGCGGAAGAAGAACTTCAGCTACGAAAAGCCAAAAAATTTTATGAACTAAAGAAGCAATAGCAAAATCTACCTTTGCCGCACGTGGGAGACAATCTAACGTTCAGGTGCCGTTAGCTTTGGTACTGTTTTTGACGTGCATAATCTCAAAAATAATAGTGCAACAATGTACACCTACGATAAGACAAGTGCCAAGAAAGGACAAAACGAAGTTACATCATTGCTTTTTCATTTTTTGACACGGATCCTTGACATCACCTCTCGAAACTTGATGTTGCTAAGTGACGAGTGTCCGGGACAAAATAAAAACTATGTTATGATGCATTTCTTGTATTTGTTAGTCCACTGTTTGAAGTTGTTTGATAGTATTACCTATATTTTTCCGGCGCGTTGGCATTCATTTCTACCTAATGATCAGGACTTTTCAGTTATTTAGTAGTAGCAGAGATTCCTGAGCATCGGGATACTATCATACAGACGTGCAAGAGCAATCCATCGCCGTTTAACCTGATTAAGGCACAACAAAATTACTTTATTAACATGAAATTACCTACTGATAAATTTTTTCTTAAAAATCCTCGACCTCCAATTCAGCTTAAATTATTAAAAATGCACCGCATTCAATCAAAAAACAAATTTTTAGAGTTACGAGGTAGTTATAATGGATCTTGGAGACAATCCATACTTCGAAGTAGAATACCTCTCCCCAACGAACTTCATTTGTTTCAATCATGTAAGGAACCTCTAGCCATTAATCCTTTAAAAATAAAAGATCTGCAGACACTCAGCAAGGTACTAAGTAAAAAAGAACATGCCATATTCTATGAATCCCTGCGACCAACAGAATTAAACTGTACCGAAGGTCTAGGGGACATCGATCCAGAAGATAATAGCAGTGGATGTGACAATTAAATAAATGTTATTTACATCTTTAGAGTATTTATTGTGTTTTATTTCTGACATTGTGTTATTTCGGTTGAATTTTTAATAATCGTTCAATAAAATATGTTTTTTTGCAATTTTTGTTTTAATTTTCTTGCAAAAACAACACTTGTCAAACAAAAAAATCTTCTTTTTGCTAATATTTATTTAAATTAAAATCATCTTATGGTTTTGTATTATAAATTTCAAGTTACAAATCATATTGAAACCGCGTTTTAAAATATATGATATGTATAAAGATAAATTGTCTTTTGTAGTTTCTGTAAATTGCCTTTTTTTACATATGTTGTTTTTGCTAGAAGCTCTTCATATGCTTGTGCAAGTGCGCGATTTAAAAGGTTATTTATTTGTAGAAATAGAGGTATGCAATGATAGTGAATAACAGATACGTAGTAAACGAATTTTGGTTTCTATTGAGTTAGAAATTAAATACGTAAGATGAAATTAGTGCTTTTGATTGAACTTTTTTTGCATTGGCTTCCCAGTTTCATACTAATAAGTTTTCCTAAATTAGGAGGCAAGAGTTGCTGGGACGTGAGTGGAGCAAATTAGGAATGGTTTTAAGCAAAAATTATATATTTGTGCAAATGTTTCTTTTACTGGAAAAATTTGCCATTATTGCTTTTTGGGGTTATTATTTAGTCCCAAAGTAAATTGGTAACATTGACACAACTTCAGCGCTGCATCCTGTATATAAGGACATTGAGAGAGATGTAGACATTCTTAGTATAAAACAAAATTAAATCGAAAAGATATACGAGAAGCTACACACTCAAACAAGGATTACTCAGATACGGGAACGTATGTGCAATGTGGAACTACCTGTGGAGCAGCAACTGACGATAAAAATTCGAGGCAGCGTAGACCGGTTGAACAAGTTTGTTGGCATTTTTGTATTTATTCAGCAGATGAACGACAAAAATGCAGAGCAATATACGCGTTATAGCAAGAAGCTAACAATATAATTACATACACTGAGTTCCTAACATTACCAGGTGTAGCAGAAACTAAAGCTCGATAAGTATGCATGTGAAAACAGTGGTTGTACTTCTGTAATAATTGTTTAGTTTGAAAATGGAGTAATTGGGTAGGTATCATTATACATTTCTTAATATTTTTGTTCCAGATACAGCATTCAACAGTTGTTTTTGGGCTTTAGGTGGAAAATGGTTGGAGTACAAGATAACAGCAACTTGACTCTCTTCGGACGTTTGAACTACGTTTGGTTGATTTTGAGTATTGTATTTAAAAACTAAACATGCATTAAAATAGAAAATAAGCCTAAAGAATATCACTGTGTTAAGAAATAAGTCAAAACAATGGAAAATGATACGCTGAAATAGAAACTCAAATAAAGCAGGAAGGCACATCTTTTATCAATTTTGGGACAGCAAACCGTTGTAATTTTAAAATAAGAACAAACTATACCAAGAATTATAACTAAAGCTGGCCACGAGCGGTACCGCGCAGTAGCGTGGAGTCGACCAGGCCTCGCGTTCCACTAGAGTTATTCTGCTAATAGAGATGTTTGCTGCCGCAAATAATTTCGCTCATCTTTTAAATAAAAATTAAATAACACGTGCTCAAACACTTACCATTTTAAGAGTCCTCCGTGAAATCACAAAGTGAATAATGTCTGTTAAATATCTGCAACATTAGATATGTTTCAACTGTTGTTTCGGCAAAACTAGTACGGCATGAGGAAAAAATGCGTTTATATGCAGAGAACGAACGTTCTACATCTAATGACGTAATATTTGCGTAAGTAAAATAATCTTTCAAATAACTTAACGATTCTGTTGACGCACCTTCACAAATGTGTCTTAATGTGCCAAAATCAGAATTTTTTTCAAAAACACCTTCAAATTTTTCTAGAACAGAAACATTTTTTGCGTCTTCAATCGCGCATAGCTGTGCGTGAACATGTTGCACTATTTGTAGAGATTCTTCTAACGGCATCGCAGGATTTTGTAATTTTTCTATTGCATCTGCTAGCCCGAAGTAATTCTCGCGGTCGTTTTGCTGACGAAATCATAATTTTTCTAGGACAGATAAACAATTGCGCAAATGACCGGCAGCGAAAATGTTCGTACTGCTCCGCAGACGAAGTAATACTACCGTTCCTCTCGGTCCGAACTGATTCTACGCCGATGCGCGGTACCGCTCGTGGCCAGCGTTAATTATAACACGTTTACTTAATTCAATAAAATATGTAGTTGTTCCAACAAAAGTTATGGTTGAACTTAACATAAAGTGTTTCTGTCACATATTTTACTACTTATATTGTTATTTAAAGTACATATTTTTCTTCCTGCAGTAGATTCAGTTTCTTCGATTTGTCGTTGTATCAATATCTCGATGTTTTTTTAACGATTGGTTTTTACTTAAATTATAGGATTCCCTCTAAGAAATGTTGTTTGTGAACCTTGGTCGTATAGTACATGTAATTACAAACATAAATTGCTTTGCCATCTTTACTGGATAATAACATCACGAACGCATACATTATCCGCTTCATATTAATAGAAGGCCTTCATCGTTAATTAATAAAAGGTAAACTTAGTTTATCTTGTAAATATACAACAAACTTTGTATATTAATGGAAAAAATCAACATGATGAATACATATACATATTATCTGTAACCGTCGTGATTGTAAGACTAAAGGATTATTGTAAAGAGTAAAGCTTAAGCATTGATTTATTTAATGGGTGATCTACTTCAATTAAAGCTATTTAGGTGCAATTTTTCTTGAGACACTATTTATGGGCTGCCCTGACTAAAATAAATAACCACAATTTTAATTTTACCATCATTTAACTTTTAGAAGTTTTAGATTCATATCCATCGAGAATTATATGTAATTATACCTATAGAAATCGTTTTACTTTTTACTTTCTATTTTTTTTAATCGACTTAATTGCTAAAGTGATCATTTTCAACGTCTGCGTTTGCTAAATATTCCGGAATATCAGCCTTTCTCTTAACATTTCAATGTTAATGTGTAAACAATTTATTTCTGTCAGATCCACCAACACTTATAAGCAGTCTGGGCAAACAGCGGTAACAGTCAGTGTAGCAGATATGTGGTGCGGAGTCGGCGATTATTTATTTCACGCGTTCACAGCGTCAGTGCTAAATCGATGCTGTATGCGAGTAGTGCTGTGTATATGTAGGCTGTCGTAACTTATTTCGTATTTGTACGATTATGTTTGCTTTAAAAATGTCGCAGTTAGGTACGTCGCGAAAACGACCAATTGCCGACACAGTTAAAAACTTTATAGTGGAGATGCCGGACTTAATTTTTGATGGCGCTAAAATTCAATGTCTAGTTGGTAAAATCCCTTTAATGTATTGGTCCAGAAGCCATTGTCAACGTCACATCGAAAGCAAACAGCATTCTTCTGCAAAAAGTGGCATACGAGATCAAGAAAAATTTACATTTGATTTATGTGTTACTCTTATTTTATGAAATCTATCGTTTCGTTTACTAAACAAAGAAGCATTTGTCTCTTTCTGGAATAAGTATGCGGACTGTAAATTACCTAGTCGGACATCGATACGAAATGTAGTGCCATTTGCTCGTGAACATATAGAAAAAAGAATGAAAACGGAATTGAAAAATAAAAAACTGTGGTTGCGTGTGGACGAAACAACAGATCGTCAAAAAGATTCTGTGGTTAATGTAATGATACGTGCAATGGAACCACATCGACCGTCATCCTCCTTCTTACTTGCTTCCAAAAGAGTTATAAATTGTACTGCCGATGAGATTTTAAAGGTGGTGTTGAACTCATTGAACAAATTTGAAGTTTCAACTAAGCAACTTTTAATGTTTATGAGTGATGGTGCTGCAAACATGCGTTCTTTGGGCCGATCTCTTAAAGAACACAGTGGTAACTTCTTACATGTAACGTGTAAAATCCATACTCTAAATCTTGCGGCACAAACGATTCCTGCATGTTTTCCACTAGTAAATGCATTGATTGCTAGTACAAAGGCAGTGTTTCTAAAGTCCCCGAAACGTACCCGACTATTTCACAAACTGTGTCCTGATTTACCTGAACCACCACAGCCGATTGTTATACGTTGGGGAACGTGGTTGCAGGCTGCGTTTTACTACAACAAATATTTTGAGTAGTAGTAAGTAAAGAAGGTAGTTTTAAAATTCAATCCGACAGAAGCTGCAGCAATCAAGAAAAGCCAGGAAATATTTGAAGATAGTCAGGTTAAAAGAGATTTACAAACTATTCACAACAATTACTTCGTACTAGCGGAGGGAATAGAAAAATTACAAAATGTTTCGATGTCGCTAGCGGAATCTGTTCAAATTGTGAATGATGTTCACGCACAGTTATGCGCTGTAGAAGGCGACACAAATTGGTGTGTAATACGAAAATTTGGAGGTGTTTTAGAGAAAGACTCCAATTTTCTTATATTAAGATAAATTTGTGAAGGTGTGTGTGAAGATGCATTAAGTTGTTTCAAAGATTATTTTAAATATGCAAATATAACATCGCTAGATGTCGAACGGTCGCTTTCGGTATTAAAAGACATTTATTCCGCACGTCGTACTCACTTGACCGAAACAGCTGTGGAAACATATCTAATGATTCAAATATTTAACAGATGTTACCTAGTTTGTAATTTAACGGAAGACTTTTAAAACGGTAAGTGCTTCAGCAGGTTTTATAATTTATTTCTTACCTTCTATTTTATGTGCAAACTTTTATGCGCTCGCCACGCCTCTGGCTGTTACCGCATATTTGCCCAGGTTACTTATAAGTTATCAGTTGGCCATGGCAGTGCAGGTCTCGTCAACCGACGATTTGATAATTGAAAAGTAATAGGATACAAACGTTAATGATAATAATAAAAATTAGACAACATACAATAACATTTTGCCAAATTCAAACACCTAACCCGTAATTTTTTCAATTTTTTTCCGCATCCAGGGTTTAGGAAATTTATATCTCTAAAGTTTTTGTGTAATGATGCATATGTAAGTCTAACATTGAAAGTAAAAGAGATATTTACAGTTAAACGCGAGTCCTGCACTTGGGTAATGCATCCAAGTGATTTCTGGTATTTGGCATTGTTTAGATACCATGACAATAGAAAGCAAAAGATGCTGAAATTTACGTTTTTAAACCATAAATTTTGAGTCTAGGTAGCTATTTACTTGGTCTCGCATTTAGAAAATACATCTAAATGAATTTCGGTATTAACATAGTTTGATTATCATGACAACAGTAAACAAAACAGACAGACACTGACGATCTTATACTGTTGCCTACAACCGAAAACATTTGCCAAATTAAAACTAAGATTGCATGCTACTGAAAACTCATATATAACTGATATAAGTACGAAAAAGAATTATATTACTAATGTATGTTTTCAGCAAAAAATAATAAGTGAAGTAAACATAATTAACCCCGGATAATTAGGATATCTAATTAGATTTCCTCATGCGTACATGTAAACATCTACTTCGTATATTTACGATTTAAAATATTAAAATGCCATTACCTTCCACAAAACTATGCTGACGAGATGTATAACATCGAAACGCGCGTCCGTAGATGGTGGATAGGTGATGGCATTACGTTTCAATTAATTAATTGACCTATGGCGGTTTAAGCCAGTAGTTGGGGCTACTGTCGTGTCAGAATTTGTAGCAATACGATTTGTTCAGTTCTGTAGAGGCGTTTGCAGTAATTTACTCGACAAAAATGTACAAATGAGGATATTTAATTAGATTTCCTCATGCGTACATGTAAACATCTACTTCGTATATATACGATTTAAAATATTGAAATGCCATTACCTTCCACAAAGCTATGCTGACGAGATGTATAACATCGAAACGCGCGTCCATAGATGGTGAATAGGTGATGGCATTACGTTTCAATTAATTAATTAACCTATGGCGGTTTAAGCCAGTAGTTGGGGCTACTGTCGCGTCAGTATTTGTAGCAATACGATTTGTTCAGTTCTGTAGAGGCGTCTGCAGTAATTTACTCGACAAAAATGTACAAATGAGGATATCTAATTAGATTTCCTCATGCGTACATGTAAAATAGTTATCTGCTTATTTATCTGGAGTGAATGCTCGAGATTCCTTCCTTCTACCCCGGTGCATTTGCGCAAACGTTTGCAAAAGCTGTTCTGCACTCTTCTTTGCATACTAACAAGCGTTGCACTCCGGAATGCTTCATACATAAATTTATTTCGTAAGTAGCTAAGTAGTTAAGTAGCTACTTATGCTTAAAGTTCAACAGTAGAGAGCAGCAATGTCAGTATGTTTTGTTTACTGTTGTCGTGGTAACCAAACAATACTAAAACCAGAAATCACTCGGATGCAATATGCAAATCGCATACATCCGTATCTTTTATTATGCGTTAGTGATGTGAATTAGTTTTGAAATTCTTAATAATGGCATAGATAGCTATCCACAACAAATGGCAAAAACCTTATGCAGGATGTTCCGAAAATCTGATCCAAACACAATAATATTTCAAGAAATTTTGATTTTGCAAGGACCGACCAGTATTTTTGATCAGTTCTTCACATTCTGCTCTAAAAAGCATCGGTAAAATATACTTTACTTCTTATACCTAACATCACTCGTTTCCGAGTTATTTTGAAAACAGATTTACAAAATCGGTCTCTTTCCAATAAATTTTGAACAGCAAAATACAATGAAACCGTTTGCTAAATGAATTTGTGACCCTTTAGATGGATATGATATTTATTTTGTTTGGAATATTGAATGTTAGAACTTTTAAAGCAACGAAAACCTATTTTTGAAGTAAACTAGAATCCACTATAATTATTTTATTATTCACTTTAAGATCATATTTCTTAAAACTTTTTATATCTACGAAGTTGGCAGTAGTGTCCCGGTAATGAAACACCCCGTATTAATAAGCAATTCATATACTTACATTAAGGTTCTGGTAGATCTACTTATGTTATCTGCCTAGATATAGCAATCTGCTAATCAACTAAAGGATCTTTTAATGCATGCATAACTGTTTCCCACCATCAACAGGTGTACTCTAATTGTTAATGTAATCTGTTAATTAATTAAAAATTGATGAAATAGTTCATCCAAACACCCTGATGTACAGCTATCCATTAATAAATAAAACATAAAACCGTAATCTTTATATCAATCCGTAGTAAATTTTGTAGGCATATATATTTTTTTCGTATACCTTAATTTGCATGTTTTTCTCTTTTGGCGATGAGCAAGCTAATTTCCCTTCCCTTTCACTTGGTTCAGGTTTGAGACGAGGTCAACGACATTTGTCAATGTATATTTTTTGGTTATCTCGGCCCACACTTAAATCTTTCATATAAAAATACTTATGAAATGTGTTAACGGTACATTTACTTAACAAACTTATATATAGCTAGGGTAATTAGAATATTCGATTTGGTTTTAAACCATATATATATATAGAGCTTGAAGTTAATGATCAAAACTACACGGTGTCATATCTATTTTCCTACGTTCTTGTTCTTGTATTATCCAGCGAAGGTTATGGAATATACCTCGCTCTTTTAAGCATCGACTACTATGATCATTAGCCGATCCTACTAGAATTTTGTTGGAATTCCGTTATGGAAGTTACAAAATCCGTCACTGCAATCATTTTTCGAAAAACATTTTAAAAAGAATTTACCAAATGAATCAACGCTAAGCTTGATAGAGCTTACCGGTGTACGATGGAACAAATTCGAAGATATGTGAAAGACAAAAAGATCTGGATATCAATAGATGAGACAACATATGCTGTAGGAAGGTCTAAAGTTTAAATTTGCCAAATTTATCTTCTTTGTAACAATACAATTTGGTTTTGCAGGCATATCGCCAATGTAATTGTTGGATCTTTGGAGGCAAACGAAACTTTTTTGTTAAATTCAGAATGTGTTGAGAAGGCAAATAGCACAACCCTCACATAGTTGTTCACATTTATAATTAATAAAACAAATAATCCAGATGGCGAATCCCCAAAAAGCAGACGTGTGTTTTTAGAAAACTTGGGAAGAGAGTTAGTGCTCGAAACTATGAAAATACGCGCGAATACGCCTAACTTGCTACGGAAAACGCGATTACTGGCAGGGATTATAACAGAACAACTCCAGAGATTGTTCTCCACGCGAAAAAGGTGCAAATACTGTAAGGACCGAAAATCACGTTATTTTTGCAAGTTTTGTGGTGTTTGCGTTTGCCCAAAGCATACGCAACCGTGCTGTATTGACTGTGCAAAAAAACTGCAGTGACTATTTTATTGAATCAATATTTTGTGTACTGTTAGAATTATTAACACATTTTTGTTTTAGTAGGATTTCTGTATCATTATTAACGCTGGCCACGAGCGGTACCGCGCATCGACGTAGAATCAGTTCGGACCGAGAGGAACGGTAGCATTATTTCGTCTCCGGAACAATACGGACATTTTCGCTGCCGGTCATTTGTGCAATTGTTTATCTGTCCTAGAAAAATTATGATTTCGTCAGCAAAACGACCGCGGTCGGACAAACTTCGAAGATTTATTGCAGAAACTAAATGTGTAATCTGTAAAATCCCGTTAATGTGTTGGTTCAGACAACATTGTCTACGACCCGTAAATAGTGAAAAGCATGTCTCAAAAAGAAATTGCGCACGAGACAATGAAAAATTTATATTTAATTTATGCGTTACGTTTATCGCATGTAATATACCGTTTAATTTACTAGACAAGGAACCATTTATCTGCTTTTGGAATAACTATTCGGAGTGCAAATTACCAAGTCGAACATCGTTACGAAGAATTGTGCCATCTGCGCGCGAACATATTGAACAAAAAATAAAATCGGAGTTGAAAGATCAAAAATTGTGGTTATGTGTCGACGAAACAACAGATCGGAAGAAACATTCTGTTCTTAATGTAATGGCACGCAAATTGGAACCTCATCAATCGGCACCTTCAATTCTATTAGTCTCCAAACGAATACAACAGTGTACTGCCGAAGTAATTTCAAAGTTAGTGTTAAATACATTGGACAAGTTTGAACTTTCAACAAACCAACTCTTGATGTTAGTGAGTGATGGTGCTGCAAACGTGCTTTCTGTAGGCCGGTCCCTTAAAAAGCATTCTGCTAATTTGTTACACATTACGTGTACAAATCATGCTCTCAATCTTGTGGCGGATAGTATCAGAAAATGTTATCCTGAGGTAGACGCTTTAATAGCGCATACCAAAGCAGTATTTGTCAAATCACCGAAACGTATTCGCGAATTTCACAGACTGTGCCCCCGTATACCAGAGCCACCAGAGCCTATTCTAACTCGTTGGGGAACATGGTTGCAGGCCGCGTTTTATTATCATAAATATTTTGACAATATTAAGAACGTGGTTTTACAATTCCATACAAAGGAAGCTGCCGCTATCCAGAAAAGCCAGTCGAAATTTCAAGATAGTCAGGTTAAAATGGATTTAAAAATCATTCACGACAATTACTTCGGGCTAGCAGATGCAATAGAGAAATTACAAAATCCTGCGGTGCCGTTAGAAGAATCTCTACAAATAGTGCAACATGTTCACGCACAGCTATGCGCGATTGAAGACGCAAAAAATTTTTCTGTTCTAGAAAAATTTGAAAGTGTTTTTGAGAAAAATTCTGATTTTGGCACATTAAGACACATTTGTGAAGGTGCGTCAACAGAATCGTTAAGTTATTTGAAAGATTACTTTACTTACGCAAATATTACGTCACTAGATGTAGAACGTTCGTTCTCTGCATATAAACGCATTTTTTCCTCATGCCGTACTAGTTTTGCCGAAACAACAGTTGAAACATATCTAATGTTGCAGATATTTAACAGGCATTGTTCACTTTGTGATTTCACGGAGGATTCTTAAAATGGTAAGTGTTTGAGCACGTGTTATTTAATTTTTATTTAAAAGATGAGCGAAATTATTTGCGGCGGCAAACATCTCTATTAGCAGGATGACTCTAGTGGAACGCGAGGCCTGGGCGACTCTACGCTACTGCGCGATACCGCTCGTGGCCAGCTTTATTTATAACAATGGTAACATTCACTTATTGGGTCATTTGTGAACTTATCGGGCTCTAGCAAGACCTAGATTGGTTGTATAGGTACTACCTCGACAACAAACTCATTCTAAACTATAATGAATGTAGTTATGAACAGTATATCTGAAATAAATCTAAATTTAAATTTTCGAGAGTTTAAATGGGAGTGTCTCGACCGAACTTTCTAAGATTAGGGATCCAGGTGTTACGCTAGATGCTAAATTAATATACAGCAACCACATTGAGTATATTTTTGGCAAATGCACCAAATTACTTGACTTTATTGTAAGAACTTCTAAGCTTTTTTGTATTTCTTTCTGCTTCAGGTCTCTATATAAACTCGATTATGTCTTTCGCTTCTGCTATGTGGGGTCGAAAGTGTGCCGTTAATATTAATAGGTTATATAGGTAATAGATAAGTATTTCATCTCATGCAAGTATTTTAATATTCTACCTTTGGGCAAACGTAGAGCACTATAAGACTATATTCTTACGTAAGTTGTAGTGTCGACTATCCAAACCTTGTTTCTTTTATTTCCTTTCGTATCCCTTCTCCCATTGCAATTCTCTTGATGCGCATACATATTTCATTATAGTTTGAGGATGCTTAAAATACTAATAGTTTTTCCCCTTCAGCTCCCAGCAAATCATTTTACTAGTTTACTAGCTAATTATTTCGTGTATACACGTGGCAATAAAAAAGTGCAATGTATAGTTCTGTGCGTTAGAAGAAATCAAAATAAGAAAAAAAAATCTCTATACCATATTTCTGCATATGTGAACTCGCTTAATAATAGAGATAGAGGAAAATAGCATTAACAAGAATTGAATGATAGCTACACGGCTACAATTCTGTTTGATCAGATGTTTCCGAGCTTCAACTGTTTTGGTGTGGCATGACACCTATTTTTGCACACCATTTGATAGAGAATTATTTTTTCTTTCTGATGGTCTAAACATTTCAGCACCTGACATAACAACAATTTCGAGAAAAATTCAAACAAAGTTTCTACGGCGGTAAGCCGTGGGCATGATATGAAAATCATAAATCTGTGGATTTTTTCAACAAATCACGTTTAAAACTTGGCATATTGCATTATCTAGAGCGATTGAAGTACAGCAAGGAAATGAAAATGCTTATTACAGAGTGATGTGTATTTACTTTTCACATTAATAATTTACTTATGAATTCTAACAATGTACCTAAAACATTAAAAAATTATCACAAAAAGTAAAACATATGTAATACTGTCATTCGTCTTGACACATCCAAAATTTTATTTTCTGATGAATAACTAAAGGTTATTTTCTTTAAATGTTTGAGGTGGTATCGTGGACGAGCATGTGATTGCCTCCTCCTTCCTTGGAGAACGCTTATGTAATAATAATAATAATACTTTATTGATTAACAAATAAAAAAGCAAGAAAAGATCAACTAACCAAACAAAAGGAAACGAAGCAAAAACAAAATAAAGAATAATGCTAAACTAAACTAAACATGAGGATAAATATGAAACGTAGCGATGGGGTGGCTTATCCCTATAGATTAGTTGCTTGGGTTGAGAAACTCTTCTACACTGTAGTAGCTTTGCTCTATTAAATACCTCTTAGTAGACTGCTTAAATCTGGCGCTAACTCTTATTTCGCGAGGTAGTTTATTGTATAATTTTTTCCCAGTGCTCGTTAATCCTCTATCAGTGATATGCAGCGTACATCAAGAAATATGGAGATCACTTCTTCGCCGGGTTTCATAGGGATGTATGTCTTTTATAACGGTATACTTCTCCTTGTGATTATGGTGGTAACACACGGCTTCAAGGATGTATAAAGACGGAAGCGTTAGAACACGCACCGTTTGAAAGAGAGGTTTACATGATTCTGTAGGTTTTAGCCCGCCCAATATTCTAACAAGTTGCTTCTGTGCCACAAAGACTTTGGCAACAGTAGATGAAGATCCCCAGAGGAGTATGCCATATCCCAACCGCGACTGTATTTCAGTATAATATACAGATAGCAATGTATGTAATTATACCTGATCCTTCAAGCTGCGAAACAGAAACGTTTTGGTATTTAACATTTTCACTAGGTGGTCACAGTGAACATGTAGAGATACTTATCAAAATTTCCTGCGAAATGAATCACCACTGTTATTAGAGAATGTGACTCTGCAGTTACGACGAGAAATATTTTTTTAACATGATGGTGCAGCACCCCACAATGCAGAGATAGCACGTTCACTACATGCATAGGAGGAGGTGGTACAATACAGTGGCCGCCCAGATCCCCTAACTGAACACCACTTGAATATTTTTTTATGGGGCTATGTGAAAGACTGTGTTTATAGAAAGATTCCAACAACCATCTACAATATCAAGATTAGAATAAGAGATGAATTTGCGAAAATTACTTCACAAATGCTCAGAAGCCAACGAACGAGTTTTATCAGAACAATTAGAAAATGCGTTGCTGAAGATGGCCGTACATTTGAACATTTGTTATACTAATAATAATTATTTAAGTAAATAAACATCACCTTGTAATAAACATTTTCATTCCCTTTCTGTAGTTTAATAGCCATAGATAATGCAATATGGCAAATTCTAAAACTAATTTGTTGAAAAAATCCACAGATGTACGTTTTTCATATCATGTCCACGGCTTACCGCGATGGAAACTTTGTTTGCATTTTTCTCGACATTTTTGTTATGTCAGGTGTTGAAATGTTTAGACCATCAGAAAGAGAAAATAGTTCTCTATCAGATGGTGCGAAAAGATAGGTGTCATAAAATTAAAAAAAATAATCTGATCAAACAGATTTGTAGCCGTGTAACTATCATTCAGTTCTTCTTAATGTTACTTTCCTCTATCTCTAATATTAAATGAGATATTTCACATATGCAGAAATATGACTCACCCTGTATACAGGGGTCCAAATTTAAACAATAATAATAATAAATTATTAAAAAATGTCTTCAAATTGGCCCCCATTTTCTTGTATACATAATTCCAACCTTCTTATCATTGGCTGACGACCCCTTTAGAGTATTCCTGGATTATTTCGGAACCTAACAGAAGCTCCTAAAATCCTGTTCGTAAATGCTTCTCACTATTTATTTCTACGGAATATACGTAATCTTTCATGAACCTCCAAAAACTAAAATCGAGGAGATTGTAGTCGGGATTCCTTGCTGGTCATTCAATGGGTTTGCTACGACAGAGCCACCTATCTCCAAAACGTCTATTTAAATAGTCTCTTGTTAATCGAGAAAATTGAACTGCTGCTCCATTGCACGTATGAAGTACATACATCTAACAATGTTCAACGGTAGATACCCTAATACAATGCTAAGTTGGTCCCGTAAAAAGTGTCGATAGACTTCGCCAGTGAAACGATTTTGCATTGGATATGGTCCGATTAAAAAATCATCACATGTTCAAAGAAAACCCATATTGATGGCTTCTTATGTGTTATATGTGTTTTCGTCATTCCAATAGTGTAGGTTCTGCATATTCAGGATACCGTCGCGATTGAAACCTGCTTTACCCCTAAACATAATTGACGACAATAAATTCTTATTTTGAATTTGGTGTTACAACCATTTGCAGTATTGCAAGCAAAGTACCGTCAAATGGGGTTATATGGGACACTTTTTTTGGTTTTTGCAAATTACTCAGGAATTAAAGACTATAACTGAATGACAGTGAATTATTTAAAAATAAGTCACTAAAACAAACAACAATTATTACTTACTTTTTTAATTTGTATTTGTTTTTCCAATATTTATTTGAAAATGTTACTATCCCAAATCAAAGTGGAAACGGGGTAATTTGAGATAAACTTGTTTCTGAAAACAGTTTAAAATGCCATTCTAACTAACCTGTGTACGAAGGGGACAACATGAGGTTTTCTATTTTCACAAAATCGTAGGTTCACTTTATGTTCACTTTTGTGAAAATACGATAAACATTAAAATTACGCTGTCAGTCACATAGCCGTGCGAATAGCACTAACACCAATGCTAAATAATTTTGTTACATTGCTGCCACTGACAAATAGGTTATGACCGCGAATTTCAAAAAAATTGTATTTGTCCCATAAAACCCTACTTGTCTCATATAACCCCATTTGACGGTATATAGTCTTCTAATAAATGTTGAACTTGCTAGTAATGGAAAGGGTAAAGAAGCTGTTCCCTCAGGACTTGCCTGACAGACTCACGGTTTACAGTTTGTATAGCTAATCTTATTTTCCTAGTACTAATTCTTGGATTATTATCAATCATGTACAAAATAGCTTCGTTATTATGAATGGTGCGGGCAATTCGTTGGACCCCACTGTCAACTTTTCCTTTTTTAATGCAGCCATCCTCTCCTAATCATCGGAAAACGTCAATAAATGTTCTTATATTTGGAATTTGCCGTGGATACTTTTCTTGATTAAGTCTCTGGGCTTCACTGGAATTTGAACAAGCCGTGATACATAATCATGTACTCTGCAAAAATCCTGCACTCTAAAAAAATGTACAGCACCATTCTAACACGAAATTACACACTTTGACAGTCGTTATAAATTTCACGGTCGTCAATGGATTTCATAGTCGACTGTCCACAAACGTCTAACAACTTAGAAACTGTCGACCTTTCGTCCCATGTTTATAAAGACTTTTTTTCTTATTTTGAGCCCTTCTATTCCACAGTACAATACATTGAATTTGTTCATTGTCACCCCGTATATGTTACCTATACGAGTTTGTTTTATCGTACGTGTGTGTTCTTTTAATTATAGTTACTTATGCTACTTATTTTAAGGTTCGTCCCGTAACTACAGAATTGCAAAGAAAAACAACAATGAAAAAATATAATCCAACATTGTATTCCGAAAATATGAATGCTGCATTCTTTAAAGTGGCTCCTAGGAAATCGTTATGTTGCTATGACGATAGATATGTAAATTAAAGTTCAACAAGGATTATTTTTACCTCATCAATGAGAAAGAATTAATATTCCTCTGTAGTTTACTTAAATATCATCCTTCGTTACTTGCATATATTGCAAATATGCTAATTAGTAAAGAACAAACGTCATCTTTCTTCATTTTGAGTACGATACTGGGAGGAAATCGTACTAATACAAGTCATGTAAATAGCTTAAACAGCTCATATCGTAATAAGCTTGGCAACTAAACGATTCTTCCTTGCTTTACTCAATAAACTATCTAACGGTAACAATCATTAGAACCTAGTCGATTTAATGTTGACTTGTTAACATTAATTAATTGATACAAAAATTATTCAGGCGTCACACGTTTATTGGTTTCCGGCTTATAATTCAGACTTTCATCCTTTTGAAAGGTATATTGGAAAACAACATTGTGTGAAACTGAATCGTTATGACATTTGATATCTATAAAAATACAAGAAATATGTAGGCAGGTTCATGGCAAAACCCACATGTTTTGCATATAATCTAACAACACGTGTCACTTTTTTCTTTGTAATAATTAACATCTGAAGTGTAATATGAAAATTATTTGTGGTATATTTTAATATTATGTTTAATCATTTATTTATTAACGAAAGTTCCAACTAACACTAATACTGCAGGAAAACATTCTTTTGTACAGCAGTAATACTTCAAATGCGTGCTTACAATGAATAAGCTTAGGAATGCTGAGTTACGAAGAATAGCATAAAGAATTTCGCTTTTAATTACTTCAATAATGAAGACATTTCTTGGAAACCGAATCAACATGTTACATGAGAGCCTAAGAGTACTAGGAACTTAATTACTTATGAGGTACAATCACGTTCACAATAGTTTCGCAGGATTGTTGTAATTACACACAACGATTGCCAACATATTAAATTCATTAATTTAAACGTATATAGAGAATTTAAAGGATATATGTATATAGAGTGTTTAACCAATCCTTTCATTTCTGCAATGTGCAAGAGGACTTTACGTATTCAGTGTGATGATAACGTATGAATAAAATCCATAATTTTCTTCAAGAAAATTGCTGGCATGCGCCATCTTTTAATATTGAAACGCCATATTCTGATGCAAACATAAAACCAACGCCGTCGTCGCCGTTTATTCAAATTTTCCATAAATCTTCTTTCTGCTTAAATTGCTAATAATAACTTTTTGCAAAAAAATTTACTAAAATACAATGTAATTTTAAGCAACTTTTTATCCGAACAGATTAGTACATAGCCGCACCTGCTGCTTAATTCAGTCTTTCCCCAATATTGAAAACGCTGAGTATTCCATTGCAGTATTTGATTTCAGTAGGATGGAGTACTCTTTCTGACTGCCATAGATTTATATATTTTTTTGGTTTTAGGTTTTTGTTAGAAGAGAAAAGAAAACTTTTTTCACCGTCAGTTTGCAAGTTCGTTGATGGTGTAAGCAGTGAATACTGGATTTATTTTCTTCGTAAATGAAATGATAGTGCACTTTCCAATGTTTAAAGTGAGTCGATTGTTGTTACACCACTCCACAATTATGCTGCCCTTGTTGAAGTTGTAGACTATTTGATGTATCATTCACTGCGGTATATATCTTTACGTCATCGGTGTATGCCAAAAAGTGACAGGAAACAGAAACCAGCAAATCGTTGATAAACATGTTACACAACTGTGCCACGCCTGAGGTGGCAACATATATATAAGATCATAAGCCGTTGTAATGGACGCAGCTTGGTCTCATATTTAGATAGCTTTGGAACAGCGATATAAGTGGTGCAGCTAACCCAAAGTAACTCAGCTTCCGCAGTAAAATTCCGTGGTCAATAGTGTCAAATGCTCGTGAGAAGTTAGTGTATATGACATCTATTTGACCCCCCCGATCCAATTCTTCCGCAATGTCCTGAGTCAGACAGGCAAGGTTGATTACGGTAGAGCATCCGGGAACAAAGCCATGCTGCAGCGGAGATCGATATAACTTTATTTTCGGGAGCAAATTTTGATAAAGTATCTGCTCAAAGATCTTGGAAAAATTACACATGATAGACACTGGTCTACAGTTCTTCACGTCGGCTGAATCGCCCTTCTTAAAAATAGGACTTATGCGTGCTATTTTTCAACGTTTAGGAAACTTAGAGTGTTTCAAGCACAAATTAAAAATTAATGCTAATGGTTCACTGAATTACACATGCGCAGTCTTTAACCAGAAAGGAGGGAATTTCGTCATTGCCAGCAGTCGATTTATTCTTCAGCTTCCTAATAGATGTAATCACGTCATCAGATTGGAAGCGACAATGCTGGAAGATCGGATACGACATCAGGAGAAGTAACAATAGTACTAGATGGCAGATAGACCGACACAAAGCTATCTGCAAAAGCATTCACGTTATCTTGTGGATTGGCGAATTCATTGTCGTCTAAATGATATCCCTTAAATACACTCGAGCCAGTAGACCTCCATTTTCTATGGTAGTGCATCTTCATCGTTAGACCATCTCTAATGTTCCTTGTGAACCAAGGTAGATAATGTGACTTAAATCCAGCACACAATTTTGGCACGGATGCATCCAAAGTAGTATACACAATTTTGTAAAAGTGATCCAATGTCGCATCCACGTCTTCAACACTGCTCAGCGGTGATCAGTCCACTTTCAGAAAATCTGCATACAGCCGGTGAAAATTTGCCTTTCCAAAATTATACCTGGGATTGCTATTACACGCAAACAAAGCAGGTTTGGAAATGCCAACTAATTTCATAACTATTGCTAAGGCTGGATGGTGGGAATTCTCAAGAACAAATGGATCGGAATCGCATATCGCTCGTGGTATTTGAAAGTATCAGATATAGCAGTCTATTGTTGTCGCTAAGTGTGTTGTTAAATTGAGACAAGCCAACTGAGCTAATAAAATTTACAAAATATTGAAGCTTACTATCAGAAATTCGGTACGTTAAAGTCACTGAGTAATAACACAGATTTATTCATCATGAATAGTTCGAGATGGTCAAAATATAACTCAAAATCATTATTTGCAATATCTGGAGGGATATAAAGTGCTGCAATAATAAAAGAGTATTGAGATATCGAACATCTACAGGCAACTAGGTCCACAATGGGAACAGAAAACTTAAAGAATGATGTACCAAGTACGTCAAAAACAATATTTTGCGAAAAAGCAATCAAAACTCCACCTCCTTTAGACCTTCCAGTAGCAATTAAATCTTTATCACTGGTACAAGGCTATAACTAGGTGGGAACAGTTCACTATCAGCAATCGAACCGCATAGCCACGCTTCAGTTAAACACAGACTGTCATAGTTAGATGACAAACAAGATGTATAGAACGTATGAGTCTTGCTTCGTAATCCTCTTACATTTTGATAATAAATATGGAGGGAATAAGGTCTGTTGGCATAACTCAGTTTTCCGTCGTGACAATCTCAGGAATCCCCCTATTATATTTAATCCGAATATTCACCTCTCCATTCGCTCTACGTCGATCTTTTTCCGCCCTTACTGACTCATGCATATTCGACTGCATTGGTGTACGATCACGCATAATTATTCATAATTATTCCAAAAAAATTAGCAGAAGCTTTTAGCAGCGGACTTTTCTTTAAAACCTTATTGACGCCATCATTAGAAAGAAGACTCACTTTAATAGGGCGTCTTTGATCTGATTTAGACGGATCGAATTTGCCCAGACGAGTAGTTTCAATGTTGTCCGCGGCAACATTTAGTGTTGCGAAGATATCTTTTACAATGTTAGTATCTAATATAGTTTGTTATTGCTTAGAATTGCATTTAGTTTCGTTAATATCGGAAAGAATTGTTTTTCTCTTTCCATGATTTCCCGTATAATCATCTCAGACTCAATCAAGGGGTTAGCAGGCGTAGTTTGTACATTGCTTGGTACTATATCTCTACAATCAGGCCAGATTGTATCGCAAACTTAAATAGATTTGTTTGAGTTTGAGGAGTTACAGGTTCTGTTTGGCTGCTGATGATGACAGCTTGGCTATCGAAACGTGCGTCCAGTACGAGTGAAGTATTGTGGTAAAGATTTTAATGAAATGTTTCAGTGCTCCAGTGCCACAGAGTTCGAGCACTTGATCAACAATCTACTTTTATGGGCTCAACACCTTAAAAATGGAAGATAATTCACAATGAAATGGAGCAAATTAATACAAATAGTATTGCACAAGAGTAGCACAAAGAGAAAAAAGATATACATATATAGCGTAAAGGACTGATCTATGTTTTAATGTACCAGATAAGTTATCTACTAAGTATGAAATGCATTGTAACAATACTACTGTAGTTTGCAACACAGAACATTGGGGAAATTACTTATTCAGATCTAATCTCTCGTGCATTTATTAATAAAATTTGCCGAAACTAGAACCCTTCTTGTAGACTTGAGGACTGTTTAATGTACACAATAGCAGAAGAAGGCTGGATTCAGTACAGTATGTAGTTCTATTATAAGTATGCTGGGGTAGAACGTGCAGATGGATTTATTTTTATGTTACATTTCTGCAATAAAAAATGTTTCTACTTGATTTTTTTTAGGTGTGGTGACGGTCGAACAGAGTACATAATCTTTGAAGCTTATCATGTCCTGAAAAGCGTGTAAACGGTATATGTAAAGCACTTTACGATTCTGTTGCTATCACCCCTTCGCCGTAAAGTGTGAAGCGCAGTAAATTATTCCCCAACATGCCAATGATGACTCGATATTTTCTTAGACCTACCAGAGAAGTTTGCTACTTTGCTACTGGTGGGAATAGATCGCAGAGCATCTGACTCTGTCATAGTCAGAAGCAGGCCTTCTTACCACTCTGCATTCAATAGAAACCAAGTTGCAGTTCTTTTTTATTTTAGACTAAAACTCTATTTGCAGAATAACATATCAAGAGGCAATTTTTGGCACGAATGCTTGCACGAGTGAATTATGAAGAGCATTGACGGAAATTGGTCAAATTAATCAAAAGCATACCAAAAAGATTATCTTTAGTTTCAGATGCCAGATTATTAATGTCGTTATTAACTTTGAAATAGTGTTTCGCAACATAATTGCAACTTATTATTATTATTATAGTCGTACCGTGGCACAGATGCGTTTAGTCACTACAACCTTGATAGATCCATTGTAATAAAATGTCCTTGTGTATGTTAAAATAGTTGGAGGCTTTTAATTAACCTTAGTACTACTCTAGGATGTTCATCCTTCAGTTCAGCAGGTGTGCAAAATGGCCTTCTGATATGTTGGTATCTATCCAGATCTTCTTGGCATAGACAACAGATTTGACCTTCAGATTTTCCTAATTTTAATTAGAATTACATGACCTGGCAAAAATTCTGCCAATGATCGAAGGTACTCCTTACTAAACGATAGCACTATATTTGCTGTCTTTGGCGAACCTGATGTGAGTGCTTTAGCCTGTTTTAGTCATAGAATGCTTTCCCAGTGCGAGGCCTTTTGATTATCCTCCCATTTCTCGATTACTTGTTTTATGTGGCTCTTTTAGAGACCACTATAAAGATTGAGACCAATGAAAGACATGTTCGTTGCTTCTTTGGCCAGCTTATATGTACAGGCCTTAATGCAACTTCTTAAAAAGGATAATATTAGAGTACGCTTTTACAATTCAACTCTCTTATTGATTAAAAAAGGAGGTTGGAGAATAACTGTACCTTACCTAATTAGTGTACAAACAGACTTGTCTCTCACTGTACTTCTAATAGAGCATCAGATAGCAAAAGACAACCAAAAGAAGGAGATGTTAAGTCGGGATACCGAACTCTTTCCAATTACATATGATTACAGACAAACGTAAATTTTAAAATTAGACCAGATTATAAAGAAATAAGGAAAAATAAGGTAAAGTACCTAATTTAATAAGGACCTGAAAAATCACGAAATTTGAAGATGTATCTTGAAATAAATAAGAAGTAAAGCTTTAAGACTTGTTTTGTTTTTAGGGATGCGTCGAGTTGCGAAGCATACTTTATTGTTTCAAGACATCGACTGCTATTAGCTGATTCTACTGCATGAATGAGTTACATCATTGTAGGCATTGTAATGGATTAGCGAACGTATACTCGTGAATTTCTGTAAGTCATATTGATTTAATTGGAATTGGCGGCATATCGATGAGAAAGATACTACTTACCCTTTCTAAAAAAATACAGTAGTGTCCGGATATAACTAACCGCAAAGGACCGAGAAATTCAGTTGGTTATATGCGAAGTTCGTAATACACTAAACGAACGAAATACATTTGACAAATTAAAAAATTTGTGATAACTACATCATTCAAACGATATTCATTTACATAAGAGTACAAATTTTGAGAAACACTGTATACATACGAGGGTGTATCAAATATAAACGGGACTGATTTTCTCAAAAATTCCGTAGGGCTTCTAGACCTGGAAGGGGTTGATGCGCAGGTAGCTTGTACCGTTAGCGAGAGAGGAGAACTGACCGCAACTCTCTCGGGTCCCTTTAGTATCACCATGATTATCATCAAGTTTTTGGCTAAGGAGGGGGTGAACCCAATGGAAATTTTGCAGCGATTACAGACACAGTTCGGGAACAACACCCTGTCAAGAACCCGTGTGTTTGCATGGCACAAAAACGAGAGCCATGATCGCCGCCCAAGCACAAGTGTGACCTCTTTTACGGTTTTTTTGATCGGCAAGGTGCTTTTCGAGTTGATTTTCTCCACGATCGACGCACAATTAATGCGCAATATTATTGTGAAGTACTGGATGCCGCGAAATTGTCATTTCGCGCCAGCGCAAATTTGTTCAATATTATCCTCAATGTTGGCAAATATATCCAAAGCATCTTAGGGGTATTATGAGACTGTAAAAAGTAGCAAAGCTTCCTAACAAATTGCAGCACTTCTTGATTAGTAGCGATTGGTATATCTTCGCATACGTCATTCATCACTACTGGAATCATATACAGATTCAATGAGTACGCTGCTGATTATATCATCGACAGTTAAGAATTCGGCGATTGCAACTTGATCATCTTCATGAACGAATTCGTCAAAATTGATATTCTGTATAACACTTTTTACGACTTCATTATCAACGACAGACAAATCAATAATTGTTAAAGATGAGTTTCGTTTTTCCAACCATTGTGAAAGTGGTAATTTGTCATCAGAGTCAAACTCATCAAAAGAAATACAGAGCCCAGCATGTTTGAAACAATTACTGATAGTTTCCTCCGTAACTTTTTGCCATGCTTCATAACTAAAATTTATTGCATCCAGTAAATTTATAGATCTAGATTTACCTTCGTGAATTGAATTAATTAAGTTTGTAAGCAAAAAATTTCGATAGTACCTTTTAAATGCGTGTATTATTCCCTGGTCCATAGGCCGAAGCTTGGAGCTAGTATTTAGTGCCATAAACACTAATTTGATATGACGCAAACCAATAGAATAATTTTTCTATTCTTCAGTAATAACTCTTCATCCCACAGTCTCAGTTCTTCTATAAACAAATCGACAGTTATCTATGCCTTTTTATTTGATTTATAATTCACAGAAATTTGTTTGATGTGTTTGAAACATCGTGGATGTTGTGACTTGCCTATCACTAGCAATGTTCTTTTTTCACTTCCCGTTAATTTAGCGCACAGAAATGAGGTTAATCAATCTTTTGAAAGCTTCTTGTCGGTGTTGCCCGGGCTTTCCGAATATTGTATAATTGCTGTAGTATTTAACCAAGAAGTTCATCATAAGCGAGTTCGCGATGAAAAGTACTATTTAATACTATTTTTTTGGCAAATATGACGGGATGGACCCTCGGTTTTGGTACGCAACAACTGGTTGTTCGCTTTAAGCGGGTTCGTTTTAGCCGATCACTACTGTATATTATTTTTTATAGAACACAATTCATTCATCCCAGTTTAGTCTTTCAGAAAAATCAGAACCTAGAAAGAATTTACTACACCACAGCCGAACATTATTTCGATCCAGTCATCGATATATCCATTTTATAATTCTACAAAGTTTTTGCAAATTTCCGGTGCACCGTAGAATATAAGGCCGGGTAACAATTTTCAAAATCGTAGTAAAAATTCAGGAGTGCCGGTTATGCTGCCTGTTCGCCTAGGACGTGGGCGGAATATAATTCCTTCCCTGAACAATTAAGAGTAAACTTTCTCCAAGATAAATCCTGCACAACATGGGATTATGTTTAAGTAGACAGAGTCTTGAGTTTCCGCTACAGACGAAACAAGCTTGGTTTCTTGAATAGAACACTTATATTGGGTCACTGTTGCTAACCTTGTTATTATTGTAGCTACGATGTTGGTTAAATTAGCAGAAGTGTAGTGATTTTTCCGTTGATCACAATGGTGTTGAGAAAAAAAAAACAATTGCACATCGCATTTCAGCCCTAACTTGAATTGTTTATATTTTTAACCTAACAACCCTGTATATTTTTCATTTATTAGGAAATGAAACTGCGTAAAATATTCTTATAGTACTATCGCCGTAAAATGAAAAACAAAAGAGATACGATGAAATTTATATTGGGCAGTAGAAACTGTAATAACTTCATTATTAGAGCAGCTATTGTGGTAGTCGAAACATGGAAAATATGTAATTTATTCCGCCCAATAAAATGGTGTAATCAAAAAAAATTGCGCATGGAATTTCAGGGTTTAGTTAAATAACTCGCTTTTTTATTAAACACCCAGTATATGTTTTCACAAATCGATAAAGGGTAGCATTTTAAATAAATTACTTCGTTAAAAAATTAAACTTTAAACAACCTGTATATTATTGTGTTATCAGATGCACCTATCTCAAAGCAATAATTCCATGCAATTTCCTGCTTGTGTAATATTTGAAATTTTGTGTAATAGTTTTTCTACATGTGCACTCTATTTCACTCTATTTGAGTTGCCTATGAAGAGTTGGTTATACTGTAACCAGAACTTTAAGATGATTGTTAAAGTTTACTTCATTAGGATTGCACTTGGATCGACTTTAACTTGAGCTGCAATTTGCATTCACCCAAACATTTTTGGTGTGTATTCTTCAAACTGGAAAAGTGTTGTTATTAACTTAATCGCTTGATCCATATCTCTTCTTTATTTATGATCTATATCTCTTCTTTATTTATATATTGTATAGTAATTTAGTACATATTTTTACAATGAGCTTGTGCGTCCTCCAACATTGCAATTCCAGTCACATCCAGAGAAGCCGCAAACACATTTGCAATGTGAAAAAGGTGGTGAACCATTACATTCACCTAACAGAGAGAAAAGTGAAACGTATTGAAATTGATGGACTAAAGGGGTACTCACCACCAGATACTAATTGACAAAGGCCTATTATTGCTACTAGTAAAACCAACAATAATACTATATTACACATGATGAAGTATTGAACTCAACTAAATCTACTTCGTACTTTGTATCGTTTTTATAGTGATTGTTATAGTGTCAACAATGTGCTCCATTAAATTTTTAATTGAAAAATTCGTTAAATATGTAAAAAAAATCTTAAGTTAATTAAGATAAATAACAAAGTGAATTGCTTTTTTTTAATTATCCTCTACAACAATTTCAACCGGCGCATTCAGAAATTAATGGAACTTGGGGCGCTTGCAGACCCTGTAGGACTATGTAAAGTGCTGGTTCCAATTTCTGTCGAAAACGGTTTTGGAGGGTGAAGTAGGTTTTTGAAAATCGAGAGTTTCTCCGTTTCTCGTTAATTATTTCCTAAAATAGATGTTCATAAAAATTATCGGTACATACACATTGGGAACATGTGAAATTAGCTATATCTATGTGTGTACGGCGAGAGAGCGAGGAGGGGATTGAGTGATATCCGATTGATTCGATGCGGGTCGTTAGTACGCTTATAACAACGTTGGCATGTAGACCTATTGTGTGCAAGAGGGCAAGTAATAATTTGAAGTCATGGTCGCCTGGAAATGAGAGTTTCGCATATTTATTTTGTTGTTGCTACGAAGCTTAGACGAAGACGCACATAATGCAGTCTACCTCGTAACTAACCACATCGGTAACCGTCGTGAGCCGTTGACTGCCGCTAACCCTTCCGCTTGCAGTGAATCACCCATTCGCGTTTACCGTTGTCCCATGTACGCTTTTTCGTATAGCTAGATATTTTCTTTCCTTATGTGTATAAACGTCTAGCACTTTTAAAGGACTATCGAAATACATTAAACTTGATGCAATACCCATATTTATACTGCAAGTAATACAATTACCAAGAATAGCTTTGACATTCGTAGTTAAATACGTCCCGAAAACGACTAATGGCAGACACAGTTAAAAACTTTATAGTAGACATGCCGCACTTAATTTTTGATGGCACTAAAATTCAATGTCTAGTTTGTAAAATCCCTTTAATGTATTGGTCCAGAAGCCATTGTCAACGTCACATCGAAAGCAAACAGCATTCTTCTGCAAAAAGTGGCATACGATACCAAGAAAAATTTACATTTGATTTATGTGTTACTCTTATTTTATGTAATCTATCGTTTCGTTTACTAAACAAAGAAGCATTTGTCTCTTTCTGGAATAAGTATGCGGACTGTAAATTACCTAGTCGGACATCGATACGAAATGTAGTGCCATTTGCTCGTGAACATATAGAAAAAAGAATGAAAACGGAATTGAAAAATAAAAAACTGTGGTTGCGTGTGGACGAAACAACAGATCGTCAAAAAGATTCTGTGGTTAATGTAATGGTACGTACAATGGAACCACATCGACCGTCATCCTCCTTCTTACTTGCTTCCAAAAGAGTTATAAATTGTACTGCCGATGAGATTTTAAAGGTGGTGTTGAACTCATTGAACAAATTTGAAGTTTCAACTAAGCAACTTTTAATGTTTATGAGTGATGGAGCCGCAAACACCGTTCTTTGGGCCGATCTTTTAAAGAACACAGTGGTAACTTCTTACATGTAACGTGTAAAATCCTTACTCTAAATCTTGCGGCACAAACGATTCTTACATGTTTTCCACTAGTAAATGCATTGATTGCTAGTACAAAGGCAGTGTTTCTAAAATCCCCGAAACGTACCCGACTATTTCACAAACTGTGTTCTGATTTACCTGAACCACCACAGCTGATTGTTACACGTTGGGGAACATGGTTGCAGGCTGCGTTTTACTACAACAAATATTTTGATCAAGTAAAGAAGGTAGTTTTAAAATTCAATCCGACAGAAGTTGCAGCAATCAAGAAAAGCCAGGAAATATTTCAAGATAGTCAGGTTAAAAGAGATTTACAAACTATTCACAACAATTACTTCGGACTAGCGGAGGGAATAGAAAAATTACAAAATGTTTCGATGTCGCTAGTGGATTCTGTTCAAATTGCGAATGATGTTCACGCACAATTATGCGCTGTAGAAGGCGAAACAAATTGGTGTGTAATACGAAAATTTGAAAGTGTTTTAGAGAAAGACTCCGATTTTCTTATATTAAGACAAATTTGTGAAGGTGCGTGTGAAGACGCATTAAGTTGTTTCAAAGATTATTTTAAATATGTAAATATAACATCGCTAGATGTCGAACGGTCGTTTTCGGCATTAAAAACATTTATTCCGCACGTCGTACTCACTTGACTGAAACAGCTATGGAAACATATCTAATGATTCAAATATTTAACAGATGTTACCCACTTTGTGATTTCACGGAAGACTTTTAAAACAGTAAGTGTTTCAGCACGTTTTATAATTTATTTCTTACCTTCTATTTTATGTGTAAACTTTTATGCGCTCGCCACGCCTCTGGCTATTACCTATATTTGCCCAGGTTAGTGATGATTGATCCGAGCTAATGATAGGCAAAATAATATAATCGTATGATGCTAAATTGATTCTCGAGGCCATAAAAAACATAATAGATTCATGTATAAAGGACACTTCTTTTGAATTGAAAACAACGTATGGATTAGACCAGCGATTCTCAATCTATGGGGCGTCCTCCCTGGCGGGAACGTGATAACATTAAATGGGGGCGCGAGAATATCGAAAATATGAAAAGATATTGTTAAAAAAATTATTTAATTTTTACTGAAAGAAAAGCACTCAAATACATTCTGACAATAAAAAATAAAATACACGTTTACACTGATATAATACACTTATAAATAGGATTGTATCGGTACTGCACAATCTATTTAATAATTAACTTATCAATACTAAATTATCAAAACAAGTTTAATAATTATTAGTGACTCTCTTGGGCCTATCTTGCAGAGCAAAGTTTTTCGAAAAAAGGTTTAATATTGGAGATTGACACTAAGTTCTTTTTCTACATTAAGCCGAGATCTATATTTTGTCTTCAAATAAGCCACCGCAGAAAATCCGGTTTCGCAAAGGTAGGATGTTGAAAGTGGTAATACTATACGAAATGCTCACGTTTTCAATGCAGAAAACTCTTCACCCGCCCCTACCCAATATTCAAAGAGTGATTTATTACTGAATTGTCTTTTGATTTCGCCACTTGCCGTGAAGTCTATCAAGATATCTTCTTCAGCAGTTGAGAGACCTTCGGGAGTATTTTGAAATGGGTTCCTAACTCACTCGTAACTTCTTACCAAGTTGTCGTTAGCAAGAAAATACTTAAAATCCTCTACCAGTATGGCTAAATGATTTTCAATGGTTACAAAGACAACTTTCACGTATTGTTCTTTAGCCTTGTAGGTTTTAACACATTCCTCCACATTTGCAAATATTTCTACATTTTTTGTTTTACATGTTTGCTCCACAATTCCAAAAGCATCATTCGTATGCAACATATGTGTGTTTGCCCCTCGGAGTTGAAGATTTAAGGTATTTAATTTCTCGAATATGTCCACCAAATAGCTCTATTTCATCACAAATAAGTAATCCCAAAACTTCTCGGCTTCCGGTCGGTTTTCCTCTTTTAGAAAAATGGCGATTTCATCTCTTAATTCATAAACACGTTGCAAAAATCTCCCACGTGGTATTCATCGTGTCTCGCAATAAAATAGTAACGATTAATGCGCTGCACCCATGTCTTTACAAAGTGCAGAAAAGATTTTTGATTTTAGGGGTCTCATTTTCATATAATTTACTACGGTTACAACCGTCGTTAACACAATATGCAGACCAGGACTCATTTGTCTGGAAGCCAGAGTTTCTCTGTGGATCATGCAATGTGTCCAAAGATTTTTGTTTCTTAAGTGCTTGCATACTTTGGAATCTTCCATACATTGTACGAGCACCATCGGTGCATATTCCGGCGCAATTTTTCCACTCTACGTATGTTTTCCTCGTTTACAAAATCATTTAAGATAGTAAATAATACAAGTGCTGTTGCATTGAGTTCTATTGGTTTGCAAAAAAGTAGTTCTTCTACTACTGACATACCATCACAAAATCGAACATAGGCAATTAAATGAGCATCTTTATTGCTATCTGATGCCTCATCAAGCTGAATTGAAAACAATTTGTCACGCAACTTCCCGAAAAGCTGATGCTATACATCTTCAGCTCTATCACCAATTCGACGGCAACCGGATAACAGTATCATTTGATAGAGGCATGGACTGCAATTGTTTGGCAAAATTATCTCCAAACATAGTTTCTACAATCTCAATTGCAGCTGGCAGAAGACGGTGTGAGGCTTTTTACATCTGGCTATTTTATATGAGACTTTGTAAGAAGCAAGTAAAGCTTTTTCATTCAGAGACAACGTTGTTTTAAAAAGTGATTTTTGCTTTTCAAATGACTTTAATTTTAATTCGATGGATTCTCGGGGTTTGTTAGCGTACTCACTATGAAACGTTACCAAACGTCGTTTAAGTTTATTAGGTTTCATGCTGTCTGCTACCAAAATTTTAGAGCAAATGACACACAGGGACTTTTCTTCTTCATTTTCTTCAATGCTGGTAAACCCAAAATTTATGTATTCTCATCTGTGCACTTGTTGATGTTTTGCTATCGTCTAATGCTCGTTTACGCCCACTTAAAAATGTATCCATGATTCTATATACTGTATAAATCTACTCGAATACCGTGAATTGCAGTTAACATGCAAATTACAACATACACATTCACGATAGAATGAACAACTTGACTGAGACTGGCCGGAATTGAACGAGGTGCAACATTTTTATGCGCAGCATGGTTGTGAAGACGTTCTAGAATGTTCGAGACAAATCGGAACTTCTCGCGAAGCCACGAGAATGTCCTATATGGCGGACGTAACACAGAGAGACATCTATTCTCGCAGCGGATGGGTGTTGCCAAATATCAATAAATTTACCTGTCCGTGGTAATTTTTTGGATGTGTAATTAAAATCGTAGTGCACCTTTAACGTCAAAATACAATTAAATAGAAACTAATATTACAATTACAGCACGATTTCAAGGAAAATTATTGCATGATAGGTGGAGGCAGGAGGGGAGCGTTGAGAATTGTAATTGAAAATTGAGTCGCCAATACTAAAAGGTTGAGAACTTCTGGATTAGACAGTTGTGCCAGAAATAGTGGAAGAGGACGAAGAACCATTACGGGAAGGTATTAAAGAAGTGATACGAGAAGAATTGAAAGAAAACTGTACCAACGATACAGAAGGTGGTTTTATTAATTTAGAATATAAGCGGAAAGCGAGGAGGTGAAAGGGGACTTAAAGAGCGTAAGAATAACAAATGCGGAAGAGAAGGCGAAGAACAAGATAGCATGGAAAAAGATATGCAGCGTGCAAGTATAAATAACAATGGGGCATTATGTAGTAGGTAGCAGGCTCAAAGTTCCCCTCAGAAGACAAAGATTTTCATCGAATGAGGAGGCCGTCACATTCGTAAACGCCTATTTCGCAAAACAAGATGCCAACTACTATTTGGACGGATGAGACCATCGCTGGGAAAATGTGTATAGGCTTATAAGGAGATTATGTTGAGAAACGAAACTGAATTTGATTTGTTTCTGTTAGGCCGGAAACTTTTCAGACTACCTTCGTATATATCTACGTATGTACGATGAATGGCAGTTTCAGTATTCCTATATAAATCGACAAGCACACACGATCGTAACCGAACTAAATTATCATGCACACAAGGCTACCGTATAATGGGACTTACGAGTTCCATGCTCATGGTATTGCAGGCCCTCAGGGGTAACTTATACTTGACCGGAACGCTCGTCTGTACCCATTCGCCAAAGCAAGGACTGCTCTTCGTCAAGCCAGCCGGATAGATCATACCGTTGAATCTTCCCGACCTCGTACTTATGCTCACCACGATCTCGTCGTTATTACAATCGACACGGACGTCGGACTCTATTTCCGGTATACCTGAAATTATATACACAACGGATACAGAGATGACATTTGTTTTGCTTAGAATTTAGAATTTAGAGTTAGGTATTATATAATGTCGCATAAAAAAAATCATTGTCTTCTTTACTAGGTAATTTGTACCATTACAACCTGAAACTGCTAAAAAAATAAAATCTAGTGGAATAACTTTTTATGTACCTACATAATAATAATTCACTTGACCGGTTATTTATAAATAAGTGCCTACAATATTCCTACGTATTAAAATAAAACCGCGGCATTCAGTGTGCGCCCTGTTTAATGTTCTCATTAATTTACTTTATTAATGTGGTTTGCAGGAAGCGGAAAACATTTTAAGTTACTACGTTTAATATGCAACATTTGTGAGGCAGATCGTATTCTGCAGTTTTCCAATAATTAAACTAGGAATAATTACATTTATTACACTGAGAAAAATCGTCCAATTAAACTGCGTTGCTAATATAAGTTTACGAGGGTGACTCTGTTTCTAGTGAGATACGTTGAAATGAACGCCTATTTAGATAAAACGATATTAGGACAAGTAAGCTTGTATGTCTAATGACCAAGTCGTGCAATGTCATTAAATGACAATCAAGTCAAGAAGAAAATTGCTTAGTTCGTAAACGCGATGGAATTGAGTAGAGAGAATTTTCGTGCATTAATCTACTACGATTTTGAATGCGGTTTAGACGAAAAGCAGTGCATGGAACGCCTAACTTTAGCATTTGGCGAAGAAAAGCCTTCAAGGGCAACCATTTATCGGTGCTTTGCCGAATTTAAACGAGGTCGGAGTTTCTTGACTGATGAACAACGTGACACAAAACCAAAAACAGCTGTCACTGCAGAAAATGTTGCTCGTGTCCAGAGCATGATTACCGAAGATCCACACTGCGCATACGGTACGATCCAGATGACATTAGGGATTGGATCCGCAGCAGCTTCAAAAATTTTGCATGAGGAACAGCAGATGAAGAAAGCTGTCTGTGTTGGGTGCCATACCACTTAATGGAATTCCAGAAGTCAGAACGTGTAAGAGTCAGCAGGGAAACTCTCAACATGTTGCAAAATGGCGGTCATCGGATTATTTCCAAAATTGTGACAGGTGATGAGACCTTTATACCGTTTTATGACACTCCAAATCGACAGGAATCCCGTGTGTGGATCCATGAAGACGATCCAACACCGACAACACTAAAAAAGCAACGCTCCATGAAAAAAGTTATGTACGCTGTTTTCTTCAGAAGCACCGGTTTGGTCAAAGCCATTAAGTTAGAAGAACAGCGCACAGTCACTGCAAACTGGTACATTAATAAATGTTTGCTTGAAGTTTTTGAAGGACTTAATGTAAGGGGCCTTTTGTTGCATCACGACAATGCCTCTTCACATTCGGCGCGCGCTACTGTCGATTATTTGAGGGAAAAATATACAATTTATAACATACACTCGATTGAATCGCATGCAATAATATTAGATGCAGCACAGCAGTTTAACAGCTCCAACAAAAATAACCCGAGCACGGCCATATTTTACTCTCATTAACAAATCCCATCAGTAACTGTAGTGATTGCTGCACAATGTGTCCTTATGTAACATATGTATATCAACTTTTTTATTAAAACTCTTATTTGACAATTATCGAATGGTTTCAAGATTAAATTGGTAATTATTTTCATATTTGCTTTAATTCACGTTTGGTTTAATAAATAAAATTACTTTTTCCTTTCTCTGCAAGTTAAAAATAAATGTATTTCCAGAAATAAATTGAAGGTTGTTATCTGAAAATTTGTTTACATCTACCTAAGGATACGGAAAATGTTTTACATAAATCACTATTTTCAGTGTTATTTATTTAGATTAAGGAAACCCGTAATAGACTGCGTTTACTTTCGGAAGACACCCAAGCTGCGCGAAAATTGTCAGCTGATATGTATTGACCGTCTTAAATATGTTGACCAAAATACGCGCGCTTTTTAAAAGTATACAAGAAGGTTAAACGTGTACTAAATTGTATATAATTGTAATTTTTTATACAAAACAAATTTAGATTCTGATAGTATTAACAGTTTTATAATTTATAGTATTTAGTAATAGCATAAATCTTACTTATGTGTATATTAATGTATTTTTTCTTATTTTTTCATTTCACTTTATGTATTAAATAATTTCTTTAAAAGAAAAGTAGGAATATTCAGTGCTAAAAAAAAGAAAAATATGTGAGAAATGTTTGGTCTGTTGTTTATAATAATTAATATTTTTACTTAATAAAAAAGAGTAATCGGAATGTACATATTTAAATTAACTATATCAAATATAATTTTAATTTAATCATCATCAGAAGAAAAATCAAAATCGCTGTCGCTGTCATCACCAAGGTTTATAATAAGTTCATCGTTAAGCTTATCCATTATGTGTTCTTTTTGTATATAATTTTCCTCAATATTCACTGCATGCCGACAAACATGTGACCATTCATCTTTTGTGATTTTTTCAAATTCTTCTTTAACGAGTTCCTCGACATCATTTAGTTTAAAAGTTATATTTTTAGATGCTACACTGCCCTTTAAAATTGCCCATATCTTTTCAATAGGGTTGAGTTCCGGATGATATGGGGGCAATCTCAACACTGTATGTCCATCTTTTGCAAATATAGAATCTATAGTGTAATTCTTGTAACTTGGTTTATGCATATGTACTAATCTATACAACTCAACTTTTGTCAAATTTTCATTAAATATGATGCCACGTTCACTTAGCCATTTTATCATTTCTGATTTTTTGCTGTTAGTAGTTGGATGTTTAACTGAGAGAACGTTGTGGTAGCTTGCATTATCCATCACAACAACAGATTTAGGTGGCAAATTTGGAATCAACTGTTTTTCTAACCACCTTTTATAATTTATGGAGTTCATATCGTCATGATAATCTTCACTTTTTTGGCCGGACTTATAGATCAACAAGGCATTATCAATAAATACATGTTCACTACCTAAAACAATAAATATACAGTACATGCTAATAATTTTAGAAGAAATTTTACTGATGTACCTGCATGTACAATTATTAAACGTTTCCCTTTTGATATAGGGCACTTAAGTCCATTGTTAGAGTTATCAACCCATTCATATGGAGTTGTGTGACTGGCATGGAGGTATGTTTCGTCCAAAATACAATACTTTAGTTTTTCAACATCAAATAAAAATTTATTTTGCTTCACCTGTATACACGATTGGTCGACCTTATAACCGATAATTTCTAACATTTCGGATATATGAGGATCTTAGCTCACGCATATTTGATCTTTCCATCAAAAGCTTTCGGTTATCAGTAGTCTTCTTCCACCTGTTATTTGATAAATATATTAATTACTAAAATAATAATAAATTTGAATATTAGTACGTACCTAAATCCAAATTTTAATATTAACTTTCTTAGAGAGCTGCGCTTGCCTACAAAACCAATGGTAGACATCTGACTGTATTTTATTATATACAGCATTTAATGTAGGCCCCTGTTTGTCAGTTATGTGAAATTTGTGAATAACCTGAAGTAAAACTGTTTCCCCAGCATTATCCACAGTAGATTTTGGTGAATGTCTTACAACATTGTCTTTTGAAGAACTGCCACTTTGCTCTGCTTCAACAGAATTACTCTTTCGAATAATTCTGACAACAGTACTTTTAGATATTCCCGTAGCTTCACTAACAATATCTAAAATGTTACCTGTAAACAAACATAATGACTTCACTGATATATGAATATGTAAAAATAGTATTAAAAATACTTTAAAAAAATATTATCATACCTTCTGTCTTTAAAATAGTTGTAGACATTAAAAACAATGTTTCGTGATTGCTCATGCAAAACTTGTCTCTTCTTAGCGATGTTCGATGATTCGGACATTCTCACCTGTAACTTAATTATTTAATACAACTTAATTAAAATCTGTTTAAAACAAAATACTTACAGTAGAATATTACCCTTAATTCAAAATAGTTTTGAGAAAAACTGATTTTTTAATAAATAGTACGCTAATAACAATATTAAAAGTAGAGAGCACGAAACGTATTCAACGACAACACATCAACAACTGACGCCGAAATGAGGTGAATGTTTGTTGGTCTTACTGTAGGTAAGAAATACATAGCTATTTCTCTCGGTTAGCACCAACTTCTCTTTCTAATCCTAAAATGCGTCTTTGCGCTGGTGTCTTCCGAAAGTAAACGGACTCTGTTTAAGTTTCTGTTTTATTAAAACTCAAATAGGAAAAACATTATTTATTCATATATTTGCTCTCTTATTTGACAATTATCGAACAATTTCAAGGTTAAGTTGATAATTATTTCGATTTCTGCTTCTATTAGCGTTTGGTTTAATAAGTAAAATTACTTTTTTCTTTCTCTGCAAATTAAAATTAAATGTATTTCTAGAGAGAAATTGAACGTCGTTGTGTGAAGATTAATCTACGAGGTAGGCGCCATAAATTCTCGGCCTGACAGGCTTATACAGGTTCTAGCGTGTTCAAACTCCATCGCGTCATAGTTGCACATGTACGAGGCCTGCATTATATATATTACGGTTCGAAGAGTAGTAGTTTTTAGTAGCCAGCCAGACAACGTGACTAGTGCATGAAACAAAAGAAGGGCATACGCCTAATCACATTAAACAATGTTTATACGGCGTTTATGGTGGTTTATCTCCTTCATATTCCATTGTAAAAAAGTAGCCACAATGTTTCCGTTTGGGGTAAGAATCCCATGATGATGATGAGCGCCCCGATCGGTCAATTGAACTTATAACGCCTCAAAAAATTTCAATTATTGAAGAAATGGTATTAGCAGATCACCCTTTGAAAGTGAAGGAATTAGCAGTGATGTCTAACATTTCTGAAACAAGTTTTCGCCGAATTCTCCATAACCATCTGGGTATGAATAAGATTAGTGCACCGCACTAACTATTGGTCTCATAGATTTTCCCCGTTTGTGGATTTTTAGAAAAATGTACTGCCTACCAGAAATCCATAAACCGGGAAAATCTACGAGGCCAATAGTTTCAGGTATAAACTCACCTACGTATAATCTGTCCAAATGGCTAGTAAATGAATACAAAAATTTACCCATTAAAGTAGATAGTCTAGAAGTAGAAAATTCGTTAGATTTTGTAAATAAGGTAAATAATATTGGACTAGAAGATTTAGAAATTTTAGTATCATTTGATGTTTGTTCACTCTTCCCTAACCCTCTTCTCTAACTTTCAGAAACCATTTAGTTGAGTTCTTAAAACTTAATAAAATCGATGATGTCAGAATTGTGGAGTACAAAAGACTAACTTTGCTCTGCATGAACCAAAACCGTTTTCAAATGGGAGGCGAGTATTATGAACAACGAGAGGGTATGGCGATGGGCAATCCGCTGTCCCCTTTCATAGCCAACTTGTTCATGAGTAAATTTGAAACCAGTTTGAAAAAGGACAACGTGTATTTCCCTAGAAATTGGCTTAGGTATGTAGACGATGTTTTCGCAGTTTTTGATACGATGAAAAGTACCATTCCGAATTTCCTCGCGACACTAAATTCAAAATTCGAAACTGTTAAATTCACACAGTAGAAGAAGAAATGAACAATCAACTTCCGTTCCTGCATAGTTGAGTAATTGGAAATAATAAAAAACTGGAAATTGACATGTATAGAAAGGAAACAAACACTAATAGATACATTATGTCCTACTACAACCACTGTGGACAACACAAAATGGCCGCGATTAGCTTGTTAATTTTTAGATTGGTGAAGTTCCCCCTGAGTAAAAGTGGGTACAATAAAGAGCTAAATTTCATAAAAAATGTAGCTATTTACAACGGTTACTCTCCTATGGATGTCGATCGCATGCTTAGGAAAGTCCAACATAGGCTCTATGTCAGAAATTCCACGACCTTAATCGCAACAGTACCCCGCGATAAGAAATTTGTGAAACTTTCCTTCCATCCGAAAGGTATTAGTACAGAGACAAGAGATGAACATGTGTTTGAGTTCGCGCAATATACTGAAAAACCTTCTTGGCAATCCAAAAGATAACCCTGAAATGAGGGAAAGATTGGGAATTTACAAACTTGCGTGTGGTGATTGCGATAAAGCCTATATTGGTCAAACAAAACGAGCGATAAGTACTAGATTTAATGAACACATCAGGTGTTACAGGTACGGGAAGATAGAAGCGTCCAGAGTCGCACAATACATAAACGATACCGGGCATAATATTAAATTAGAAAACCTAGGATTAATTAAAAACGTGATTTCGCCGCGTGAGCTGGACGCCTATGAGACTATTTACATAAATAAGAATGCAAACCCAATCAATAAAGAGAAGGGACCTTTACACTTTTGATGCCTTTTCAATTTATTACCGTAAGAGGTCATTTGATTTAGGGTTGTGCTATAACAGTGACGTCGATTGTCTCGTACATTCCGCATGCATCTTTAGTTTTTAAGGGTAGACGGAAAGAACATAAATTTGACAAACAGAGAGAACATAACCGTTGTCTCACTCGATTTTTATTAGGGCGGGATAACTATATGTCTTGGTTCGTAGTGGCAGGCCTCTTTCCGCATTTTCTCCTTATTTTAACTTCCTTTCTAGCCTAAACGGCAAAAGTAGATACTTGTAGGTACTTTTTCTTGAAAAGTAGGGATAACGCGGATTCGTTAGATTTAATATATATTCTCTCACATCAATCGGTACGTGGCTGAAGATGATGACCCACGTGTCTTCGAAACGACCTTTCCGAGTTAATTAATAATTTGTGTGGTGCAGAGTGTGCCGAGAATATTTGTTTGGCATACTACCCCACAGTCCTTGCTATCATTATATACGTTTATATAGGTAAAATTGACATATGCTAATCAACCGATACAATTTCATAATCAAACTGAGGTATTAAGCACTACTGCCATTTATAAGTAGCTTAAGAGCGTTTTAAAACTTAAGGAACCTTCGAAGATAAGGAATATATCATAATATACTATAAAAAGATGTTTTTTCTTAATTTTACATTGTTAACTCAAATTTGAAGATACATTATTACAAATTACTTTAACTAAAACTAAAAAAAGTAGGAGCAAAAGTATACTATTTTTTTAACCTTTTTAACTACTTATAAAGAGGATTTGATCACTTTCTCAATACATCTCTCTTGTACACAGAAAATTTCTGCTTAGCCAACAAATATTTACAAACATTTAATACTTACTTGTAGTTGTCACTGGAATGTTGGCAGCACTAATGGCAGTATGCGTACAAACCTGTAAAAAAAACGAAAAAATCACTTTAGAAAGTAAGTTGCAATGCAACTACAATACTGCTACAATACTGCTGATTATGAAAAAATAATCTAGAGCCAAAAATGTATTCTGGTGCGTGCAGCAAAGTTCTTATTCTATAGCATTTCCTCGCAGAAATTAAATCGCTACATAAATGTAGTGCTTCTCAAAAATTAGGTTAGTAATGCTTTTCGTTGGAGTGAATTATTGCAGAAAGATAACATTTGTTCGTATGCATATAAAAAAATGCCTAGTAACAAAAACCAAGCATAGTGCTAATACAGCTTATGATATTGGCGAAATCATTCCCGGCAAAAACAATGCGAGTAGAGAAAGAAGCACTAACACACGGACATGTTTCTGCCTACCCGGCGTCATCAGCGCGTTTACCTCTCAGTTTATGCCACCAATCTCCAAAACAGCACTGAAAATATCTCCCGGCGCCACTTGACGCCAAGAGACACAGTCATGCCGTCCTAGAGCATAGCGACACAAACCGGAGTACAGACGCCCGCCACCTATTGAGCTGCTCATGTACTGCTAAACACAAGGTGGTGTTGCTCCTAAGCGCTACGGCAACTACACACACAAATTATTCTTCAGGCTCACCATGATGTGTAAATACACATGAAAAAATGCCTAGTAGCAAAAACTAAAAATAATGCTAATATTGGTGGAATCATTCCCGGCAAAAACAATGTGAGCAGAGGGTGCTCGTAACTACGCTGATGACGCAGAAGCATGTCCGTGTGTTAGTGTTTCTTTCTCTGCTCGCATTGTTTTTGCTTGGAGTGATTCCACCAATACCATGAGCTATTGTAATGTTTTAAAAATGGGAAATTGTAAAAAAAAACAAATTTTCGCAAATTAACTAAATAATTATGTAAACTGAGAATTCGGGAATGTTCTCCCGAGAAACACTTTTTTCGCAATTTAGTTGAACTTTAAGATCAACAAATGAGATTTTAAAGAAAATTAAAAATGAAAATTAAAACTAACCTGAGTTTTACGACGATGTCAATATAAACTCTACTTTTATATTACATTTACAGGAAATGTGTTTATCCTTAACCACCAACCTTCACTTCTAACTTGAATTTATATTACAATTCGAAATATTAACACTTGAAACTGGGAGCGCAGCCAAAATACAAGTTGCCTCGATGAAAATTTGACTCAAAGTGAAAAAATCAATTTATTTTAATCGCGATGGCGATTGTTTTATCCCCTGCAAATTTTGATGATTCCTTTCCAAATACGAATTGACAAGTGAATTAAGTGACGCGACTAAGTGACTCAGATTATATTATTCTATGCTACAAAATTCCACTGACAACACAATAATAATAAAACTTACCGACGTTCTTAACAAAAACATGAAACATATTTAATTTCCGATATTATGCTAGAAATAGCTCTGAATTTACAGTGTTTGTTGTAGAAACATTTTGATCAGAAGAGGAGTTTCTTCCCCAACGTTACTCGGTGGTTAGAGTTAAATGAATTATTTAGTACCCCCGCTCCAAAAATCGGAGGCTTGAGGAGGAGTAAGAGCTTTCGAAAAACAGCTAATATCTGCCAGATGGAATTTCATATCGACCGAGTGTCCATACTGAACTATACGCGCTGGAATGACAACTGCGTTCGACGATGTAAATTTCACAGCACTTCACCATATTAGCATTATTTTTAGTATTTGTTCTATACCTACACTTATACAAAGTAAATTAAAAGAGGTGCATAATTTCGTGTAAAGGTATGTGTCTATAAATTGAGAAACGCGGCCTTATTTAGAATTAAAAGTCTTGACGTAATTCGAACAAATACAAGAGAACCATGTTTACTAAAAAATATTGTTTATTTATAGGTAATTTATGCTTTGCTTTTTGAATTCATCTTAAAATGTGCAGGTGTTTATTGTGTCTACAGTGCTGTTGGTATCGGATAAAATTAAGATCTCAAAACTATCCAGATACCTGGATCCTAGGATCCAGATACACTATCTATGTGGTTTTCAGATCTAGATCTGCCACCTGATTCTCGGATCCGGATCCTGCACCCGATTATCGGATCTGGACCTTTTATCCGGCATTTGCATCCGGATCCGTTATTCGGATTCCGAATCCGGATCCGTTATTCACTTCACCCCCAGATTCACTATCCAGCATTTTGGACTCGTATCTCCTACTTTTGGAATAGATCTTGCTACTTTGAATAACGTGACATACATAAAAGACAGAAATTATCGGACAACTGAATGGAGGTATGTATGCGTGTTCATAGATTTCGTCTATATGTGTATGTATTGATGAAATCTAATCTAAATTACAAATAATTACGTCCTACATCAAGATAAAATAGTACATTATGCACCTTTATTATTTATGGTGATTATACTGATTATCAAGATCTATTTACGTTCATTAACGTGTAGATAGGTATATGTTCCTATAAATATGTTATAATAGCTTCTAATTTTTTATTCAAACAAATTCTGAAACATTGAACGATTATTTTGCAATATAAAAAGTGTTTAATAAATAGAGCCCGGTAACAATAGTAAGAAAATAGAAAAAAATAACAGAACTAATACATAATTATAATTAGACAATGAAAAATGTATATTTAATTTATGCGTTACGTTTATCGCATGTAATATACCGTTTAATTTACTAGACAAGGAACCATTTATCTGCTTTTGGAATAACTATTCGGAGTGCAAATTACCAAGTCGAACATCGTTACGAAGAATTGTGCCATCTGCGCGCGAACATATTGAACAAAAAATAAAACCGGTGTTGAAAGATCAAAAATTGTGGTTATGTGTCGACGAAACAACAGATCGGAAGAAACATTCTGTTCTTAATGTAATGGCACGCAAATTGGAACCTCATCAATCGGCACCTTCAATTCTATTAGTCTCCAAACGAATACAACAGTGTTCGTATTCGCTTATAGTATGGAATTTTTTTTGCAATAAATACATTTATAATTTATTACTTTGGAGCATTTTGCAGTTTTTCATGCGATTACATCATTGCTAACAATAAGTTATTGTCAAATAAACTTTAATGGTTTTTTAAAGCATATAAATTACTCGCACAGAAATGGTTTTTTGCATCAAGAAAATAGATTCTCTTGCAAAAATCAGCCTCTATTCAAGAAAATATTTTTATTTCAAGACTATAAAAATGTATAATATAAGAAAATAATTTTCTTGAAATTTTATTTGGATTAATATTTTCTATAATATTATAATAAATATTTTCTTTGAGTTAGAAAATCAAGAAAATCCAAGACAGAAAATTGTTTTTTCCAAGTAAATTTAATTTTACGTTAAGAAAATTCATATTAAAGGTAGGAATTAAAAAATGGTCCAGATCCCAGAAAGTTCTATTGAGAAATTAGACGACCAGTTTCGTGTTCAAAAAACACATCATCTACAAGGATATCCAATAAAAGAAAAATTACAATAATGGAAAAAAAACCTAAAGTTAATAATTAAAATTAGGAGCAAGTGAATGAGTTGATGAAAAAGTTTTTTTTACAGTATAATTAAGTTCTTTCCTTAACAATGTAATTAAATAGGAATTATTTTTATATAGTTTAATAATTAATGAGAAAATATTACTTTAACCGGTATCTTTTGAAAATATTTATGAAACGTTGTACGTTAAAGGCTATATCATTGTATGGGTAAGTATGGTATCTGTATTTCAGTCCCGTCGCTACTATCTAGGACGACATGACTATAACCACGGGCGCTAGGTGGCACCAGGAAATATTTCAGTTGCTGTTTTTGAAAATTAATGGCATAAACTATGCTTTAATGCTTTTCTTTTCTCATATTGTTTTTGCCGGTAGTGATTCCATCAATACCAGGAGCTATTTATTAGTATTATCTTGGTTATTGTTTATAGGCACTTTTTTCATGCGTACTTCTACATTAAGTTCACTTTTGTTTGAACATTATCCTGTAGGTAACTTCTACTTTAGTCTTTTTAGAATCACAAGTAATCTGAGTAATTTACTACATTATGTACGGATATGTCGTACTGTTTTAAACAAGGTAAGCGCAAATTGCATTTCAAGAATTCTAAGTAAAAAATGCTTTATTTTAAGAAAATGAAACTATTGATTTATGAACAATACCTAAACACCTTCTGGAATTAAGGAAACTATTTACTATCCTTAAGAAAATATTGTCTTGTGTTATAATGGCCATTTACTTATACTAAGAATCGCTTTCTTTGAATTTTCGGCAAGATTTTCTTGAATCAACTTAACAAGCATCTTAAACAAAAAACACAATTATTTCATTACAAGTATATACTTCTCTTAAGTGGAGAAAGAAGCGCTAAGAAAATATTTCTTTTGATTTAAAACATTTATTGTATTGCGGATAATTGAAACATTAATTGTCTTGAATTAAGGCGGACAGCTTTGATACAAGTAAACATTTCTCTGCATGTACACTGTCTTTCGTCTTGCATTCTAAACGCAGTAACTTTGGCATTATTACTTTTATTTATTTTACCAAATTAATTACCAAAAATGTAAAGGAAGAATAATATACAGCGAAATCCATGAGAGAAAGTGAGAAACGTGAAAACTCAAATATGTAATAGTACTCTATAAAAATATATAAGAAAACAATAAATAGAAAGTATATTTGTTATAGAAATACATAAAAAATAATAGGATACAAAAATGTATAAAAAAACAATAAACATAAAATAGTTGTTATAAAAATGTATAAAAGAAAAACAATAACGAGAAAATAATGATTGTAAACACATAAAATAAATAAATAGAAAACAATGGTAATACAAAATATCGTTACGTCAAATTAATAGTTGAACCATTTTATAGTCGGACCCTAATATAGGTAGATATTCAGTGAGTAGCGCTAACAGTGATATACTTTAATGTAAAGCAGAAACCTAGAAACAGATTACGTTTAATATACGTAGTAGGAGCCATAAGCTCTGATATAGAAAAATTAAACTTGGGTAATATAACAATTTTTATTTTTCAATATAATCCCTCTATCTTCAAGACATTTATTACAACGATTAATTAATAATTCTATACCCTTCTAAAGTTTTTCCCTCAAAATGTATTACAGCTTTCTGGGACGAGATTCATCGGGTCGCCGCCATTCTATCGATACCTTTTTGTATAGAGGATCATAGTGCAGAACCATTGTTTTATCTCCTGTGACATTGGACTCCAAAATCGGTTTCGAATCATCTCCACACATGTTTAAAAGCGAGTGCGCACATTCGACCCGACGTTCACGTTGGAGAGCAGGGCGAATACTTGTTCCAGAAATGTTAGACATCACTGCTAATTCCTTCACTTTCAAACGGCAATCTGTTAATACCACTTCTTCAATAATTGAAATGTTTTGAGGCGTTATCAATTCAATTGGCCGACCGGGGCACTCATCATCTTCAAGTGATTCTTGCCCCAAAACGGAAACATTTTGCCCACTTCTTTACAGTGGAATATGAAGGAGATAAATCACCATAAACGTCGTCTAAACGTTGTTTAATGTGATTAGGCGTATGCCCTTCTTTTGTTAAAAGTTTTATGATCGCGCAGTACTCAATTTTCGTTACCTATACACTAATTTATGGCGCCTACCTCGTATATCGCTTATAGGGAAAGCTACTGCAAAAACTAGCAGCTTTTTTAAACTGCTAACCAAAAGTAGCAGGTTGTAGTTGCTGCTGCTGGTTGTAGTTGCTGCTGCTGGTTGTAGTTGCTGCTGCTCATCACTACATTTTCCTGGGCGACGGATCGGTAGAGGAGGTCCAATAAATTGGCTTGCGAGGTCTTTGGACTGAAACCCAATCAACACAAGTAGCCTTACTTGACCGCATTATGAATGCAGGTACAGTAATAAAAAATAATCCCAACATTATTAAACGTGCAATTCATAACCTCAATAAGAGAGCAAACAAGTGCATTGAATTTGGTGGTGGTATGAGAATGTTCTTTGATTATTTACACTTTCTGATGTTTCTTTTTACTAATTTTCCTCTTCAACACCGATGAAATAAATATTTATTTAAAAAAGTTGACTTGTTTTTATTTCAAGAATGGTCCTTTAAAAAACGTCTTAGCGATGTTAACATTTGGCATTATAATCGATAACCATACTTCTTTAAATTCAACCATTATACGTATGTAATACATATGAATGTATATAACTAAATACGTGAAACAAATGATGCATATAACAGTTTCGAAAGCAAACATCGTGGGTTTCGTTAGGCGTTCGCCTTTGTCGTTGGCGAGTTGGCATATTGGCTTGGGACAACAGAAAAAGTTGTACACAAGGTTGTCCTGATGACGATTACGTCATCCGTTGTGGTCTGAGTGTTTTGCAAGGTTGTTCGCGGAGAAGATTATTTATCGCTTTGAAGGTTTTCGTCAAATTAGCGTTGAGTAACTGTATTTTATGGAAACATAAATGTGTACGAGTAATCACAGTTATACCTGTACTTTTTTAATCTGACGAGGCGGCATCTCACTTTAACTACTTTAGCAATGTTTTCCAAAAGATACAAAGAATAACATTAAAAAAAGATGTTAATATAACATTTTAATGCATGGTAGAGAATTGCCAATTTTTAGATTAAGGTTCAGAGAAGTACGTAGTTTTAAACAATGAGGATATTCCTCATTTATTATATTTTGTAGGGCCTAGTACGATATAAGAAACAGAATCGAGAAGGCAATTTTTTTTTATCTTTTTAAGTTGGTTACAAGTACATCTGACAGTTAAATCCAAGATTGAAACTTGAAATTTATTGATAAGCTTGACATTTGATGTTCAATGCCGTATCTTAAATCTATAATGTTAAAGCATGAAAATTCGTGGTTTAATAATTATATATTTGAAAAAATCCCGTCCCGGTAAGGAATCGAACTTGACATCTCCCGTTTGCCGAACGGGCATGCTAGCCACTCCACCATGGGGACCTTATGCCAGGAACGTTCAATTTTTATACCTAGTTGTTATTTTATCTGCAAATATATCATAATACCTCGACAGAGAATTTTTATTCTTATAAAATTAATATATTTCGGCTTCCGTTGGTGAATTATGAAAAGCGAGCACTACCATTTTTTTTAACTGTAAACCTGTAAAACTTGTCTGTATTGTCTATGCTTGTCAACATTTCTTTATCTCTAACAATAAATGTATTTTATTGTAAAATTAGATTTCAGTTTATTTATTAATTGTTTCATGCTCCCTAAGTAACAAACTGAGCTGACCTACTTAAACACTTGAGTGAACTGAAACCGTAATAAATGGCACTTCAAACAATGAATATGAATTGCATGAAAAGGTTTTTTTGTTAACTTTGACAGGATGTGGTACGAAAAGGATTTGATAAAATTCATTAAAATTTGCACTGCCTTTACCCTACCTAGCTTTAAACAGTTTCACTAATTTTCAGTAGAATATCTTGTTAGGTTACTGGATTGCATGACGGAGAAACAGTTTTAAGTAATGCAAGCAGTCCTTTCAAGCAGTTACTTTGTCTAATTTTTTTAGTCTTATAAGAAAAGACCCCAACACAAAAACCGAGTATGTTGTAGAAGAAAACAAGCTCTTTTAATATGATGATATTTGATATGATAAATTTGCATCAAAATTTTTTGGAGTCAAAGAAGCTTAAAATTTAAAACAGTTAAAAACAACTATTTTTTCACTAGTTACATAGAAGATGAACTTTCTACATTGATTTACCTGGAATATAGACTTCCCAGAAATTAGGATCTTTTTGTCGCGACAAATTTTCAGCCAAGTTTGAGTACCAAAAGCAACAGTTGACTGTTTTTGTTAAAATTCGGGACACTGATAACTACTACAACAATTTCCAGGCAAATATCTTTCTTACTTATAGAATGACAGCTTGACAAAAATGGCAAAAAGTGTCGGGGAGCATTCGCGACATTTTACCAGCCATCACTTGTGGAACCCACTCACAAAATTTGAAAAAAATCTCAGATGGTCGAATGCGGGGACTTGATCATTTGACATGGAATAGCCCATATACTTGATGAAATAATTGTATTTCTTTGTTTAAGACATTTGTTAACTTAATTCAAGAAAATCTTGCCGAAAATTTGAAGAAAGCGATTCTTAGTTTAAGTAAACGGCCAGTATAACACAAGACAATATTTTCTTAAGGATAGTAAATAGTTTTCTTAATTCCAGAAAGCGTTTAGGTATTGTTCATAAATCAATAGTTTAATTTTCTTGAAATAAACCATTTTTTTACTTAGAATTCTTGAAATTCTTGCGCTTACCTTATTTAAGACAGTACGACATATGCGTACATAATGCAGTAAATTATTCACATTGCTTGCGATTTTAAAAAGGCTAAGGTAGAGGTTATTTACAGAATAATGTTCAAACAAAAGTGAACTTAATGTAGAAGTACACATGAAAAAAGTGCCTATAAACAATAACCAAGATAGTGCTAATAAATAGCTCCTGGTATTGATGGAATCACTACCGGCAAAAACAATATGAGAAAAGAAAAGCATTAAAGCATAGTTTATGCCATTAATTTTCAAAAACAGCAACTGAAATATTTCCTAGTGCCACCTAGCGCCCGTGGTTATAGTCATGTCATCCTAGATAGTAGCGACGGGACTGAAATACAGATACCATACTAACCCATACAATGATATAGCCTTTAACGTACAACGTTTCATAAACATTTGCAAAAGATACCGGTTAAAGTAATATTTTCTCATTAATTATTAAACTACATAAAAATAATTCCCATTTAATTACATTACACTGGGGAACAATTTGTAACACAATCTCTGTTGAGTTGGTATTTGTTTTATAGTTAATTAGGCATGCTGGTTTCAAAACTGCAGTTAGTTTTCTTCTACCACGTCAAGTTTTATCTCTAGACCTTATGAGAATGTGACCACTCTCCGCGAAATCGAGCATGGATCATAGGAAGCACTATTGCTCTACTATTGACTGACACAAACCTCCTCCGATGGGGCCGGGTGAATGACTCATAGGAGAACAGCGAGAGGTTTATACTTGTCTGGACTTGTTCAATTACGCCTGAGGTACTGTAGTGAGACGTTGTGTGTCACTCTGAAACGGTGCAGCCCATTCCGATGTGGAGTCTGAGTTCTTGTTTATGTACAAGGTTAGCAGTGTTTAGTGTTTATTTATATATGAACTGAAACCTTTCCTTATGTCTACCTCTGCTAGTTCACCTCGTAAGTGCTTAAACAGCCCCGATTCGTTTTGTTACGTATGTGGCAGTTTTAACATTCCCAGTCAAAGGACAAACATCAGTACATTTGTCAGGCAAGTCTATTTTGCCTATTTTAAAGTGAAAATTGGGCCCCTCACAAAGTGTATAAGCAGTGTGTTGAGGGTTTACGGATGTGGACCAAGGGAACACGTGATAAACTTCGATTTGATATACCCATGATTTGGCGAGAGTTCAGGGATCATTCAAGTGATTGTTACTTTTGTATAGTGAAAACGTCAGGATATAACAAGAAAAACAAATGTAAAATAGAGTATCCTAGTTTACCATCAGCTATACACCCAGTGCCTCATTCAGCCAAAATCCCAGTGCCAGTTTTCAATGAATTACCCTCTTTGGAAATACGGGAATACGAGTCTGGTGAAGATCAAAGTGACCCCAACGATGAAGATTTTGAAATTAAAGATGATTCCGTTCGTAATGGATTTGACCAGCATGAGTTGAATGATTTGGTATGAGATTTGGGACTATCCAAAAAAAGCTTCAGAGCTCTTAGCATCAAGAGTGCACGAGAAAAACTTGCTGGAAAAGGGAGCTAAGGTATCCTATTTTCGATCAAGAGAAAGTGCGTTTCTACAATACTTTCGAAGTGATGATAGATTTGTGTATTGCTATAACGTACATGGTTTAATGGAAGAGTTGGGAATTTCAGCCTATAATGCAACTGAGTGGGGACTATTTATCGATAGCTCAAAGCGGAGCTTGAAGTGTGTTCTCCGCAATGGAAATTTATTTGGTTCAGTCCCGATAGACCATTCAGTTCGTTTGAGTGAAGAATATGAAGACATAAAGAGAGTCATTAATTTGTTGCAATACCACATGCACAAATGGATCATTTGTGTTGACCTTAAAATGGTTAGCTTCCTTCTTGGCCAGCAACGCGGATATACCAAGTATCCCTGCTTTTTGTATATGTGGGACAGCAGAGCTCGTGAGAAGCATTGTGTGCAGTCGAATTGGCTGCCACGATCTGACCTGAAACCTGGTGATCCAAACATTGTACATCAGCCACTTGTCGACAGAAAGAACATTATATTTCCACTCTGCATATAAAATTGGGTCTCATGAAGCAATTCGTTAAAGCTTTGCCAATTGAAGGAGATTGTTTCAAGTATCTCATTTCGGCATTTCCTAGCCTGTCATTTGAAAAGATAAAGGCCGGTGTTGTAAAGATGAACATTTCACCGGAACAATGTCAGAAATTGAAAAGAATGCTTGGTTGGCATTCAAAAACATTGTTAAAGACTATCTTGGAAATACACGACCACAGAATTACGCCAAAATTGTCCAGCAACTCTTGGAGAACTTCAAACTGCTAGGTTGCAACATGAGCACCAAATTACTTTTTTTACATAGCCATCTTGCTAACTTCCCGGAAAACCTTGGTGCAGTCAGTGATGAGCAGTGTGAGCGATTTTACCAGGATTTGAAGGTCATGGAGGGACGGTATCAAGGTAGATGGGATGTACATATGATGGCTGACTATTGTTGGAGCATCAAGCGAGAATGTCTACAGATTAAACATTCCAAAAAAAGCTATAAGCGAAAATTGTTGCCTTAATATGTAATTACCGTTCGATAAAAAAACAACTATTTGTATGAACACAAATTAACTTGCAGAAACTATTATAGCCTTTGTATGAATAAAATTAGTAAGTAGTTTATTTTTTTGTAATATAATCGTTTTATTTATTATTGTTTTTTATACCACTTATTTTACTTATTTGAGTGCTTTTCGCAACCGCTTACTTTGTAAATATAAGTGCTATTTATTAGAAACTATTACGTGAGATATATAAATTGTGATATATAAATAGCAGTTATTTTGATTCTATACCTGCTATTAGAAACATATATTAAGTAATTATACTAAATCGTACGTGGAATAACTAGTATACAAAGAAAAGTAAAAGATGTCAAACTGCATTAAAGATTTTACATTTACTAGTAATTCCCCTCTTCATCCAGTTTCAAAGTGTTAAAATGAAAAGCGAATATTATATCATTATTATGCGTGAAACTAGAACACTTACCAAAACGACGGTGAGTAAAGTAAGAACGAACGGGTGGTGTGGACGCATTGTGTTTCTGAAAGAAATAGAAAGTGGTCAGCATTAAGTAGGTCGCAGCTCATAACAAACGCTAACCGTATATGCGAAGCAACCTTGAAAATATTTAAGTTTTCTTGTTCTGTATGTATATCTATATAATTGGATGTAATTTCAACGTATACACTGCATTTTCATGATACATTTTCCCTATTAGTTTGTTCTGCTACGTTTGCTTTCATGCTACATTCCAAAACCGCATAGAAAGAGATAATTTAATGCACTTCCTTACTATACGTATTTTACTACTAGTTCAATGAAAGAAGTTCATCATACAAGTGAAAGTTACTATCAAACGATCAGCATCAAAATATGTATGTATGTACATACTCATACTAAAAACAAGTTTTGTACCCCAGAGCTAGACTATGTTATGTCCAAAAACTCAATTTTTCAGTGGAGCACTTTTATTGAATTAATTTTAGATTTTCTAAAATTGTAAAATACCGTCTTTGTGAATCTAGTCAATAATTTATATTTGGATCTATTTTAAGTTTAAGAATAAGGAGCATAAGTGAACGTAGTAAGTAATTTGACATACTTATTTAAAGTTTCGTAAATTTGGACTTAACATAGTCTGGCTCTGGGGTATAGAATTAAAATCTTATATATCATTCGCAATTTTAGTATATGTATCTAAAATCTAGATACTAAAAACAAATAAATAAAAAAAACAAAAAAATGTAGCGATTTATACTTCTTTTCTATTACTCTTCCACAAATGTTAATTGCGCCCTTAAAAAAGTTCAATGTAGGCACTGTATGAGAAATTCCACGATTTTAATGTTTTTAATGACAGAAACCGGCGATAAGAAATTTATGAAACTTCCGTTTTGAGCATTGAAAAATATACACAAATAAGTAAAGTTTTTAGGAAAAAATTGATGAACATATGCTTCCCTTCGGGGAACACATTCACAAACTTTCTAAGCAATCTAAAAGATAAACTTGAAGCGAATAAAAAAAAATTCTAAAATCGCGTGTGGCGACTGTGATGAAGCCTGTATTGGATAAACGAAAAGGGCAATAGGTACCAGGTTCAAAGAACACATAGCACCTAACTATGGAAGAATTGAATCCGTCAAATGTAGCACAACACAAAAGCGAAACCGGACATAATATTAAATTAGGAAACCTCAAATTAATTAAGGACGTAACTTCGCCTTGGAAATCATACGCTTACTAAACCATTTATATGAAAAAGAACAACATTTTGTTAAAATGAGGAGAAGGCTCTCTAAGCCACTCTATATTCATTAATTTTTACGGTAAAATGTACATATGGTTCATGTTTTGTGTTACAGGCCAATAGTTTTTCCTTTAGTTCTTAGTATTTCATATGTTTTAGTTTCAGGTGGGCGTTCAAATTATGCGCTTGTAAATAATTTTTAGAGTAGGGAAAGAGCGCGGCCAACTCTCGAATAAAATTGTTGTGAAGGACATTAAAATAGACCAAAACATTAACTTCTGTTTCTGTTGTTTCATTAATAATGGTATTCTTTTCCACAAGCCTCTTTTTGAACATGCCTGACGAAATATTCGGAAAAGCCGTAGAAATTATCGTCTGTACCTGTAGTAAATTCTACAAATTTTATAAATTCTGCAAATTTTACAAATTTTGCAAATTTTATAAATTTTACAAATCTCACAAATTTTACAAATCTTACAAATGTAACATTTTCAAATTTTACAGATTTTGCAAATTTTACAGATTTTACAAATTTCATAGATTTTAAAAACTTTACAGATTTTACTAATTTTACACATTTTACAAATTTTGCAGAATTTACAAATTTTACAAATATTACAATTTTTCAATTTTCACATGTTTTTAGACTATTAAATTTTAGTGTCTGAAGAAGGATTTTATCCGAAACTGGTTGCATGTAGATTTAGTAAACCAATTACGAAGTACACTTTTCATCAAGGATTCTTATTTCACATCTAATTCTGGACATAAACATTATCAAAACACAAGTACTTCAAATTTGACATTGAATTCTTTATCTAATTTTGTCTAATTAACAGGTCACAAAAAGGCGTTATGTTAGTGGTTTAATATAAAAAAAGTTTTTAAAATGGTATAATTTTGTTTTTTGGGCTGGTTGATAAAGCTATTTTCTCTCGTTATAACTTCTAGTACTTCAAAATAAAAAAAAAAGCAAAAAAAGATAAAACTTTTTAATTGGAATAAAGGCATTTGTAAATGTTGTACAGTAACACTTAATCGAAATAGGCAACCAATTACCCAATTTGTTATGCAACTTTGAACCCCTTTAGAGAAACAGGTAATGTGAAGACTCCTCCTATGTCTGAAGCACGAAAGATAGCAACTAATGAGAGACGTCTTATTAGAAGTCATCGAAAATCCGCCTTCTTCTACTCGTCAATTGTCCTTAAATCGTAAAAGGAAAACAAGTTTCACTCTATTTAAACCTATTCTACTTCAACAACTATCCAAAGATGATTTTGGCCGACGTGTTGAATTTTATGAATTGATAATAAGCATAATTACCGTTACTAATTGAAAGACCCGGTCAGTTGAAACAACTAAATTATAGACAAGAAAATTTAATATATCTAACGTAATCTAACAAAGAATGTGTGCAACTAAAAAGAACACATCAACATTTCGGATAACATTTTGATTTAAATGTCAAGGATTACAAATCGCAATACTGGTTTATGAATGTTATAAAATTTGTAGAGGAGCCATATGTTTATAGATATTTAACTACATGCATTTGTTTGCGTATTTTGTGCATTTTTATGTTAAGCGTAAGTTATTTTTTATCAAACGGTGATGTTATGCAAATTTCGGAGAAAATAACTAATATAATCAAATTTAAACCAATTTAGAATTCAGCAATTCTTCAGGAAATTTATTTCAAATAGAAGTCTTATATTTTTGAAAGAGAATTGCAAGTAGACAATTCTGAGAAATAGCACAAGTTTGTCACGATTGTATACAACATAAGAAGGTAAAGAACCTTGTTTGAGTACTGTAATGACAATAAACATCGCAAATTTGTTCCACATGTTTTTCAAGGAGATCGAAGGGTCGTGCATTAAATACTGTTAAAAATTAGGACTATTTGATTTTCAATGTAATATACCATCGTTGTAAGCCCCACAATATCGTTTTTAGTTATCAAACGAGATACTAATTACTAAAGAGCGAATGTTCAGTTGGTCGGTACACTGTAAAAAGTATGTGATTTAGGTAACATACCATGTGCACAGTAAAAAATCGAGTGTTAAAATTAACACTCAGAAGTGGTACATATAGGTCTACACTCACGAGTGTAGTTTTACCAAGCACTTTCGCGTGTTAGAGATGGTAAAAAGTATTTCTCGTGGATGTTGAATTTTCTCAAAAAGTGAGTGTAAATTTTAGCACTCACCAGTATTAATTGTCTGGACCGTCGAATTAAAATGACGTACTGGATGTAAAATGTACACCTTGCAGTGTATATTATACATACAGGGTTGAGATAAAGTATGGAATCAAACAAATATTTTTAAAACTGAAAGATGATACTGATAAAAGTTTGCAGGTAAGTGTAATGACACAAAATGCATCTGATTTCGAATTTTTTGTTGTTACTGTACTTCTGGTTTAAATAGGACACTCTATATATTTTCTCATATTTTAATAGACCTTGTTTTTCTGGATTCCTCCATACTGGTTTTAGTACAATTACGTGTAAAAAATGGAAAGATAAAGCACTTTACATTTACTGAACAATTAATTTTATTTATTGTAAATTAATGACAAAATGAGAATTATCCAATATAAATAAAATTATTTCAAATGTTCTAACTGCTTACCGTTTATCTCCTGACAATATGCAAGCCTGTTAAGAAATTCCTGAGTTACCTTTTCCAAGATCTCTATGGATTAATTCACATTCAATGACTATCCTTTGTTTCAACTCCTGCAAAGTAATTGGTCGTCTAACGTAAACACGTAATTTGAGATGACCCCAAAGGAATAAATCTAATAGACCAAGGTCTGAAGAACGTGCAGGCCACTCCAAGAATCCTCTACACTCAATCCATCGATTTGGAAAACTAGCATCCAAAAAATTCCTAACTCGTTTATCATAGTGGGGAGGTTAAACCGGAAGCACAATAACAACAAAAATTAGAAGTCAGATGCATTATACGTCATTACACTTACCTGCAAAGTTTCATCAATATCATTGTTTCCATTTTAAATATATTTGCTTGGTTCCATACTTTATCCTAACTCTGTACATATTTAGTGTGAATATGATGTTGGATGTAAACATGTATTTTAGGTTGAAAAGTAGAAACAAATTTAGCTCTTAAATATATACCTTTATTAAAACATACTACAACTATATTTTATTTATAAGCGATGTTGTAAATATTCCATCTTATACATACTATACTTTGTCGCAAAGTAAGAAAGGGCAGTCCAGATATCCTGCATAAATAAGCTAGCCAAAAAGAACTTATCTGTCTCGATATACCGTACGAGCGAGCGTACTATGATCACCCGATTTTACACGAACTCAACGCATCTAAACGTGTGCTGTGTTGAATGTCACCGTGGAATGTCATTCGCTTGATAAAGTTGCATAAATGCAAATTCATTTGTGCACCTTGCTCACGTTATGAACGGCGTATTCGTTCACGTACATGTGTAAGCCACGACTTCGCTCTCGCATTTCCGAAAACATTTTGCTCACATTATAAACGGCATATTCGTTCAGGTACACGTTAAGACATGACTTTGATCTCGCATTTCCGAAAAATGCCGATTATGCTGGCTGATCATAGTACGCTCGCTCTTACGGTATATCGTCATATCTAGTCGTGCCATCTTTCACTTTACAAAATTCACTTCCGCTTAATGTTTTAGTTTAAATATAATCGACATTTTTTTAATATAAATAAGCTTTTACAGGCCTTTTAGGCGTATTGCTGAGTAATTTTCTTCCACTCGTTTCGGTCTTTTGTTAGCTTTCTCCAGTTTTCAATCTTCTTCGTTTTCAGATCTTTCAGCACAACCCCTCTCCACCTTCTCCTCGGTATCCCTCTTCTTTTCTTACCCTCAGATTTTCTCCAAACTACACTTTTTACGCCCCTAGAGTCATCCATCCGTTCTAGGTGTCCCAACCATTGTAACCGGCGCGTTTTGATGTATTCGGTTATTCTTTGTCTGTTATATGGTTCATACAGCTCTAAATTAGATCGTATTTTCCATCCTTCTTCTGTTTTCTTGCCTCCATAGATGCGCCTTAAAATTTTCCTCTCCCATACTTCTTGCTTTGCCTGGATTTTTTTGTTAATTGTCCATTCTTCGGAGTTATAAGTTAATGTCGGTCTTAGAATAGTTTTGTAAATTCTGATTATTGTTTTACGGGCAACATCTGGTGCTTTGAGTATTCGATTTATTCCCTCTGTGCATCTATTAGCTTTAACAATTCGTAGGTCAATTTCCGTTACTTCGTTAACTGTGTTGTCTGTCAAAACCCCCAGATACATATAGTTCTCCACTTCTTCAAAATTCTACACCTTACCATTTTCTGTCTTAATTTTAAGCCCTGATTCTGTTTCCCTTTTTGTGTCTTAATTTTCATGAATTTACTTTTTTCTTCGTTAATTTCTAGACCCATCCTTCCTGCAGTTTTCTCTAGTACTTTTGTAATTCTTATTAATTCATATCTGCTCCTGTCAAGCAACACCACATCATCGACGTAGGCAAGACACTGGTGGCTAGGATTGAAAATGGTTCCTTCTCTTCTTATTTCACTACCCCTTATTGTTTTTTCCAGTACTATGTTAAATAAGACTGTAGATAATGGGTCCCCTTGTCTTAACCCCTTCTTTATTTCGAATGTATCACATATGCTATTGTTTACTTTGACGGCACTTGTTGTATTTTGCATCGTCATTTTTATCAGGCTTATTAACTTTTTTGGTACCTTTCTGAAGGTCTTGCAAAACTTCTACCAGTTTAGTTCTATTCACCTTGTCATACGCCACCTTAAAATCGATGAATAATATGTAGATCGGGATTTTATACTCATAGCAAGCTATTGCAATCCCGACATTTTTTATGCTTAACCTTAAATCAACACTAACAACGCGCTGTTAAAGCTAATAAATAACAGTGAGGGACTATTATAACTAACCTGGGCAAATATGCGGTAACAGCCAGAGGCGTAGCGAGCGCATAAAATAGAAGGTAAGAAATAAATTATAAAACGTGCTGAAACACTTACCCTTTTAAAAGTCTTCCGTGCGGAATAAATGTTTTTTAATGCCGAAAACGACTGTTCGACATCTAACGATGTTATATTTGCATATTTCAAATAGACCAAACGATGATGGCCTACGAATAAGCAGTAATACACAAAATTGAGGCGTTACCTAAAATAACCAGATGCAATTTACATCCTATCACACTGAATGAATGTCGTTTCTTTTCAAAGAAGCGAATTAAGTTGCAGGAGTGTTAAATTAACAATGAATAAGTAAAATATTGACTCGAGGTAAAATTCTTGTGTAATCTATTTTACACTCGTTCCCGCCTATAGTCTCAAAATATATGAAATAATTTTTTTTTTAGTTTAAAAATTTGTAAACAAAAAATTTACCTTGCATGAAATCACTTTACCTCCCCGTGATTTTTTACTGTGTGCACAAGCGCAATTTGGAGATTTATATTGGATGTTTGGTGAAAGAATGGGGGCGAGAATGCATAGAGTTTACATTTGTTGGCATAATATTTTCCTCGAACGTATGCTGGGTATACTGCTTGGTACACCGCATCTCTTTTCAATATACTGCGTTACCTATCGACCCTACTTCTTTCTCTGGACATTAATTCCCAGCTCCCGACTAAGCAGTTGGTACTACATATCTATACATACCGCGTTAGTAAGTTTCGTAGTAAAGTGAACCGCTAAAATATGTGGACAATGTTGCAACGTTTACTCGCTATGAAAGTAAAAGGGGCGTGAAGTCACGCGACGGAAATGAATCAGAATCAGTAACAATCCAACTGCTGTCAGAGGACCATCGTGTAGTTTATTTCTTTAATTGATCATCCTTGCCGTTCTCGATCTTTTCTCCTTAGTTATTTTTGATTTGCTTTGTTTGTGTCTCGAAATTATACTGTGCAATAGTTTCCTTTTTAATTATGTTCTTATAAATTAAGAAGTCATGAAATGGTACCACATTAGAGGCAACACAGCACATAACTGCTTATTTGAACATCTGTTATAATAGTAGGTTCACCTAAATTGTTACACATACAAATACGATTCATTTTAACATAAAATTCCATTAATCAGATTTAGAAAACATGTTTTCGTTTTGAAATTTGCATTTAAAAGTTCATGTGTTTGTTATGTACTTACTATCATTTAAACGTTTGATATATTGGATATTTGGAAATGCAAAAATGCAAAAATGTAATCTAGTTATTTTATAATAAGAGGTTTTATTTAGTTTTGGAATTCATCATTTTTCCTTTTAAATGAAGAGCGTTTCCTTTGTTTTATATACGACAATATTACATTTAAGTATTTATTTGGAAATAATCAACGATTAAAGTCCATCAAGAGGATAAAAATCAAATAAAATGTATTACGTATTTCCATAAATCTGTATCGACCAGATATCTCGAGCTGGTATGATAGGTGACTCACTTGCGACTGTGTGTGATTGTTTAGGGACAGAGGAGTAGAGAGAGCATTCCTAGTACAAGCGACAACCTTATTCGCTATATGTATAGGACCAGCACTTATAAATGAATCGGCAAATAAAGTAATGACGTAGCCTTGTTAAAGGGAGATCTCCTTATAAATATTACATTATTTATATATTGCTTTCGTAATTCTCCACCATGCACTTCCCCAACAGAGTCATCTGGCATGCACCAATTTGGTATTAAGACATCATTAACAAAATTAGAAAATAGTAGAATCATATGTAGATCCTTTTTGTATATATAACGCTAAGGTATTAATTCATTGAGAATTGTACTAAAATTATTGAGAAGCTTTTAATTTTGAACATCAAGTAAAATAAACGTAAATACGTTTATACTTTTTCGTAACAATGTTTAATTTGATGAATATAATATGTTTTATATTCTGTAACCACTGACGACAGGCTGTTTTTAAACCGAGGCAACCTTAACAATATACATTCTACCAACCTTGGGTACTGAGTGGTTGTACTAAATATTTGTTGTATTATTAAAGGAGTATTCCGCAAATTAGTGCTTTCTTATTCTCACCAGTCAAAAATATTACAGTAAGATCAAAACATACACTTGTTTCTTTTGGTTCTATTTCGATAATTTAATACATAATTTATAGATGTAAAATTCCTAACAGAGTTTCGATCGTATTAAAACAATTTGTTAGCCTGCTTTTGTATTGTATCTACACGTCTGGAATTAATAATGCTGTTAAATCATCAAATTTACTAATGTATAGAGATCTATTATTCTTTTAAGCCGGCAGATTGGCAACAAGCTGGCTCCAGTATAAGTGCATTCTCAAAAATTCTGTATTATGAGTGTCTTATTATAATTTTATTGCAGCCCATAAATCAAAAGCCGTGAGAGCTATCGCTTTTCTTGTCTATACTGATCCCTTCTAGTAGATTTTGATGATTTTCTTAACATACCTGCGAGAAGGGAGCACGTGCGTAGGACTACATCTCTCTTGGCACTACTTTCGCGCCCTCTCCTACACGCGCGTAAGTATGTATGCTCTCACTTGCCCGCTCTGACACCCACATTTTTCGCTGTACGCATTCCTTTTAGGGGCTATCGTCGGTAGCCTCCCTACAGGGTACAACTTCGGCAATCTTCGGGAGATCTCCCTTTAACGAGGCTACGTCATTTCTTTTTGGGCCGATTTTACAATGTCATAAAAGTAAACCTGGATGGTACGTAGTGAACCTGTTAGAAAGTGAGCCTTGTTTATACTGCCGATACTACCTTGTTGCTTGCCTATTATCCAAGTTTACTTTTGTTCCATCGTACGTATCTTCTAAAATTCCAATTTAAAAATATCTCTCATTCAAATAACCGTTTTTTTTCCAGATCAATAATTTGGTTAAAATTATCTTATTGACGAAATGTTTATTCAAATTAAACAACATTGTTTCTTTCTGTTAATGAGAATTTGTTTTACACAACTTAAAATATTTTACTAGATTATTCAGGAATTGTATTGTTTTCTGGTATATTTTAGTAAGCACACACTTGAGGTTACACATAATTTTACTAAACTTATGTTCTCTTGTGTTGTGAATTGCTTAATTATTTTAAATATTTTTAATAATTTACAAAATAATAACAATCATGTATTTAATGCCCACCAGAGCATCAACATTCTATGGTTAGATCAGCTGTAAAGGAAAGTTTATGGAACTTTACCGCTACTACCATCACCAATATCATCGTAACGAATACTCGAATGTACATATATCGAATTACAAGTAGAATCCTACTTCAGTTTACTAGTATTTTCGTACCTTTCACAAAAGGCAACACTGTTTAAAATACTAACTAATTCTCTTTCTGTTGAACATTCTTATTAGAAGAAACCAAACCGCATTGCTTCCATGTTGAAAATGAAGAATGTTCTTCTATTAAGTCAATTACCGAGTAAATGTTTGCCTTGTAATGTGAACTCTGAATACCCAACGCCGTTCTCAAATAGCTTTGTAATGAAACTCTCTTCGACAGTTTGAAGCGATACTTTTGGAAAATATACTTTGAGAAAGACCAACAATCAGCTAAATTAAAAATGAAGGTTTTGAAATTTTTTGAATGTTTCTATAATTACATATATGTATATCTAGATAAAGATAAAAACATCTGCTTAACTACCAATATTTTTATTTGACAAACAGAAGTACAATTACCCGTTTGTCACGACTTGTCTCCAAATAGTTGTTATTTGAAAACTTTGTCTCTAGATTGCTTAGAGGAGAAATTATATTCAACTCACACTAGGTGGACACTCTATATGTCGTTTTTGAATTGCCGTAACCTATTATTGTTTCAATTAAGTACACTAAGTTTTATTGAAGACATCGCAAGCTTACAGTGGAGATTAATTTAAAAGTGATTATTTTCTCCGTGTATGTTTAATTTTATTTCATATGTTTGCTGAGTGTTTCCTTATACTTTGGTCAAAAAAGGACTATAAAAATGTTACGCCTGCCAACTGGCTCCGCCAGTTAAAGAAAGAGCTGCGAAGTTCAAATTAAAAGCTTACCCAATCTGTAAGCTTAGGGCCATATTTCTATAGTAATCACTATTGAAAACAATGGTCGCATAGTGTCATATCTATATACTTATTTGGAATTGGGATGTGTCCCCGTTGTAATTATGCATTTAAAAGATACAAGGTTAGGCGTGTCTACATTTTGAATCTCCAAAGCCCTTTCAATTAGAGGTAATTGAAAGGGCTAACCAAGGAGCTACCAACTCTGAGAAGTTAAAAAAAAATGTATACTTTCTTAACGTTTGATTCTTAACAATATGTCCTTTTAGTTTTGCAAACAGCTGCGCAAGGGACGCCACCAATGCCTGTCAAAATTAATTTCAATATTTACGGCACCGCAAATTTTTAAATCAGTCGAAAAATGGAATTGAGCCGAAAAAATCTTTGCGCAATAATTTTGTACAACTTTCGGAGAGGATTATCTCAACAACAAGCTTTCTGTTTTTGGTAATGAAGCACCACATCAGTCGACAATTTCTCGCTAGTATTGCGAATTCCAATTTGGACCACCTGATCAAGGAAGATCGACATGTAACAGATCGCGAAATTGAGGTATCCTTAGGCATTTCAAAAATCTCAATCTCAAAAATTCTGCATGGTGAATTGGAGTCGAGAAAGTTAGTTTCTCGTTGAATCCCACATTTTTTAAATGAAGAAAAAGCGGCGGCTCGTGTTAATTGGTGCCGAAGGACTTTGAGCCAATTCAAAACCGCAAGCTCAAAAAATGTTTATAATATCATGAGTGATGAATTATGGTTTACTCCTATGAACCCGAAACCAAAAACGTCAATCCGCTGTGTGGGTGTCTCAAGATGAGGAGAAGCCAGCAAAAGTTATTCGTTCCTGAAGTATGTCAAAGAAAATGGTCGCAACTTTTGCCTCAATTTCAGGTCATGTTGCTACAATTCTTTCAGAAGATCGAATAACGGCTAATGCCGATTGGTATCCAACCCTTTGTTTACCAGAAGTGATTGCCGTGCTTCGAAAAACCAACCCATAACGACCATAATGCGAGTTCACATAGAGCTCCAAAGACGATTAAGCAGCAAACCATCGAGTTATTAGATCATCCTTCATACAGTCTTGACCTAAGTCCCAACAACTTTTCTACGTTTCCTAGAATCAAGAATTGCGTGGTCCAGTCGCCGCAAGAAGCAGTCGATACCTTTAAAGTGGCAATTTTGACTGTTTAAATTGATGACTGGCATAACTGCTTTAACAGTTGGTTTGAAAAAAAGAAACAGTATATCAATCTTTGTAGGGAATACTTTGAAAAACAAAAAAGCAGTTTAAGTCGATCTACTGTTTGTTGTTATGGCTATATGCAAAACTAAAAAGATAACCCTCCTAATACAAACGGATTTATATTGAGTAAAATATATTAGATACCTATAAGCACAAAAATCCTATTTACCCAGGTATAATAACACTTTATTTATTTTTTCGTTGTGTTGATATCGATGCTTATATATAAAAGTAAGAATTAAGTGGTTATCTATATGTGCATATGTATATATAGTAGTAGAAGGTACATTTTTTCAGAAGATGACGTCATGACTATTTCGAAATAATTGTTTTATACGTTCTTAATTATTCTTACCCTTTATATGTACATGCATGTGTTCGTGTGTATTTTTCATATAAATTAATATTAAAAATTGTGATAATGATAAGGATTTTAAAATGAATTCTCTCTTTTACGCTCACCTATTGTATAATTTTATTGTCGCTGATTTAGCTAAGGAAACGATATATCACAGCTGTCTGACACTAAATATTAATCAGCCTTGGTACGTGCAACTTTATCCGAATGCTTTCGTTATTTCGTTTAGTATCTCATACTTTAACTGCACTTTTTGCATCCACTCAGTAATGTCGCGGATTCGCTCGAAAAAATTCAACTTTGTACTGGTAATTGTTGACTGTCAGAGTAATTTTCATGTTTTTGAGAAGCACACCCGTCGTCGTTCAAAGGCCGCATACGACGCGAACGTTGTTGTATCACCGCGCGCGTTCCGTTTCGTATCTTAACTTCGTATTGAAATCTCCTTGTCGGGCTACTCTGCGAGGCATAGAAAGCAAAAGCGTCATGTGACGTGGTACAGGTCGTCAGCCTTCATTTTAGTAGCGGACCGCGTCGTGTTCGATCGCTTGTTGGTTGCGTGTATACGTATCAAATTACGGATACTTTCTCATAGCATGGTACCTATACGAAAACCATGAGTGTACATGCATACGTATAGGTGATAAAACTATCGCTCTTGATGAGATTGTTTATAGATACCTAACAGATTTAAAAAAATTGCTATTTTCGTGTATTTTTCTTTACATTTTTATGTAATACAAATATCATATTTGTATAGACATGAATGAGGGTGAATTCTCTCTATACGTATACTCCAAAAATAGATCATACTATCGGGTATGGGAAACATAATACCTTTTAATATATGTATGTGCCGATTAAAAAGCACATTCCAGATATTAAAGAATAACATAATTGTAATAAAGCTTATCAACAGCATAATAAAGCTCATTAACATGGTTATTAAAGGTTATGAACTCACCTTTATGATCTAGGTTCTATTATCTATGTTTTGAGTGCGGAATCTATTCCAACTGTAGCTGCGTTCGGATATTTATTCGGAGCACCTCAGCTTATAAATACGGAGTATTTCCCTATATCCGAACTTGGATGGAGTAACTCTACAATATTTCCACAGGTCAAAGAGTGCGAGCAGGGTAACTAGAGTTACCTACTCTGAACGAATATTCGAACTCACCTTGTAGAGTGAGTATTCATGCACCGTAAAGGAAAATGCGCGAAGGTTACCCCAAAAATAGGAGGCAACTTTTCTACCTACACTGAAAAAATGAATTCAATAAATCGTGTTCATTGATTTCGTTTTGTTAAAACAATAAAAAGATGATTATACGAGGCGTGTCCGGGAACAAAGGTACACTCGCTTAGAAGATACAAATAAATTTACTAAAAAATAAAAAGCGTATTACAGGATGAAAGTGCGGTCCTTAAACTATTTTTCAACGTAGTCACTAAGCCGATTGAGGCACTTTTCCTATCTACGGACGAAGTCTAACATACTCTTGTTATAGAAACCAGGTCCCTGTCGACGCAGCCACTGTGTTGTGGTTTGGATGGCGTCCTCATCCGACCGAAACCGTTGTCCTCCCAAAAACTTTTCATGTCTCGGTGTGAGGCGTTGCGTTGTCATGAAGAAACTTGACTCCGTGACTAAGTAGACCAGGCTTCTTTCGTCGAATCGCTTCCCGTAATTTATCGAGGGTTTCGCAGTATGCTGCTGCATTTACAGTTTCGTCATAACGCTTAAACTGAAACAGATGGACGCCTTTACAATCCCAAAAAACTGTAGCAAGAACTTTTTTAGCCGATGGAATAACGCGAAAATTTTTGGGAGGTGGACTGTCGGGATGCTTCCATGCCATACTTTGAACATTGCTCTCGGGCGTCGTGTGATGAACCCACGTTTCATCTCCGGTTACAATATCCGTAAGAAACGAGGGGTCGTTATGGTAACGTTGCAGGTTTTTCAAAGAGCATGCAAGTCTCGCTTCCTTATGCGCATCCGTGAGTTGCTTAGGCACCCACCGTGCAGAGACTTTTCGGTAGTCAAGCTTGTTGTGCACAATGTCGTGGATTACCGTCTTCGGAATATACAGTTCGGATGCCATTTCTCGAATTATCAAACGTCTTGAACTCGCTGGACGTTTCGGTCCGTCAGAGACGTTCTCGGTCTTCCAGATCTTGGAAGATCATTTAAGTTTGTCCGACCGTTTCGAAACTCTGAACACCAAACCGACACTTGCTTGCGTGACATAACCTCGCCATAAGCTTCGGAAATTCTTCGGTGAATTGCGGTTGGCGATTCCTTCATTACCACACAAAAGTAGCGAATGATTGCACGAACTTCCAGTGGGACGCATTTTGACAGAGGAGGCGCCATTATTATCGCAATAATTTCCAAAGTACTGACCGGAACAAAATAAACAACGCACTAACATTGAGTGAAAAGATGACACAATAGGACGACTTGATTGCAGGGTTGAAATCACGCGATATCATGCACATGCGCAGGAGTGTACCCTTGTTCCCGGACACGCCTCGTATTAACTAATAAATTTATTACAACAACGAACTACATTTATCAAATTGAAACCTGTTTATCGATATAATAAATACCCGTTTATTAATTTACTTTGTGAAAGCCAAACAAACTCTAGGGATTTTTCATTAGACATTAATAAATGTATTCTTTTGTTTGTTGTATATAGTTTAAATACGAAGGTACGTGTTCATCGATATAGTAAACAGCCATTTATTAAAATGGTAAACTCGTTCGTTGGTCCAATTTTGATAAAAAAAGTTGTTACATTAACGTATTTTTTTGTTGTGCCTTTTTCGTTCAGTATACAACACGGGTAATTTTACTAATGTGGGTGAAATACAAATATTGGTAGTTAAGTAGTCTTTATTTTCATCTATATACAATAAGCTTAGGTAGATGCACAACGTCATGAAGCTCAGGAACAAATTTCTACGAACTAAGCAGCAATTAATGCCGCAAATCGGGCCGAACAGCGTGCTCGACCTCCGTGGCAAGAGGATGCTCTACGTTACCACCCTTAGACCAATACTTACATACGGAATGCCAGTTAAAATTCCTAGAGATACTCCAAAACAAGACGTTGCGCTAACTGGCGGACGTGCCATGGTTTGTGCACAAGGAAGACCTGAGAAGGCATCTGAAAATTCCATTGCTGCCGAAGTATCTACGAATTCTCCCCAACAACATCTGGGAGAGGGCTGAAGCCAGCACTAACCCCTTGATCAGACTGGTAGAGCCTTAAAATCGCCCACTTGCTAAGGTCCGAGTGCGTCAAATCCAGGAGCGGCTATAGTGGAAAACTAGTGCTTTGGCAGCGCCTACACCCAAGACTTGATGAGACCTGCGATATCCTCGGGGCGTTACTTTGTGAACAAGTCTCTGGCGGCAAGAAAGATGCCGCTTCATGGAGACCTGGAGGGTCTAAGGGCCTTAGTCTAACCCTAGGATAGGAATGTCGACCTTATATATATAATCAGCGGCGGCTGGTGCATTGTGGCTGCGGAGCTGCACAACGATTCGATTCCCTCATGTATTTCCGTTGCATATCGTATACATTGTACTATGCAACGGAAACTCATGAGGAAATCGAAGCCTTGTAACTGACGTCCCATTTACGGCACCCCCAGCCGTCATTATATATCGTAATATTTAATGAAACTAGTAGTAGTTACAAAGTTTGAACTCCAAACGAAATAATTACTAGAGACGTTCATTTCATTCACGCAGTGGTGTAGCCCTGGCATATCTAATAATAATTCTCCAACAAGAGTTCCACTTCTAAAGATATTCATTGAAAATAATCTAAAATTTAATTTATGCTTACTATTTCAACATCTATTCGAAGCGAGAACCATTTTCCTTTATACAAACTGTAGTGGCAATTCCTTGTATTTTGTTAAACATTCACTAACATTTCAGAAATAATATTCTGTGCAACATCCACACTACGTATTGCCTTAAGAAATCCCCCCAGGAAGTTTTTTCATGAACATTTCTATTCAGCCAAGTTTCGAAACTTGCAGTAGGTTCTTATCATACTTTTTGCTGCTGAAAAAACGTGCGCGATGTTTTAATCTATTCGTTTTATACTCAACTGTAATGTACATTTGTCTGCTTATTTTCGCTATTTATTATTTATACGTGCTTGTTACCTTACTAGACAATGTAGGCCGAAAACTCGAAAGAAATACTCCACCTAAAAAAATTTGAGCTCTAGCGAATAAGACGTTTAAAATATCGGCCGTTAAAGAAACAGCGGGATTTCGCAAAAATCTCGAAAACTGAGATAGACAGATGAAGAGAATATTGAAGTTGACATGAATTGAAGAGAGGCCTCCAAAAATGTAATAATATACAGGAGTTCCATTTAAAAGACCAAACTTGTATTGCTTGTAGGGGATGCTGAATAGCATGTATACTTGTATACAATTTTATATTGTGCAAAGCTTGTCTCGGAATATTTTTTATTAGTAAACGTTTTCTCTAAATTACTCAAGGACTTTATGTAAGATTCCCTACGGTTATAAGCAACGGTTTTCGTTCAGTTTAGGAAGCGAGAGCCTGCGTTGTGTTTTGTGTCACGTGTTATTCGTTGTAAATATATAATTATTAATTTAAAATGTGTAATGTGAACAAGGCTGAAAACGACCCTTTACTGGCACAGTAAATAAGTTTATCTGTGATTTTCCGGATTTGTTCTACGACGGTGCTAAAATAGTTTGTAAAATGTACGAACAACATTTGATGTGTTGGGACAAGGCGGACTGTAACAAATATGTAAATACCGATGAACACAGAAATAGAAAAAAGGGCGTGCCAACGAAAACTGCCATTATTTTCGATTTACTTTTCATGATTGTACCAGTAATTTGTCACTCCGCTTACTCGAAAAAGAACCGTTTCAGAACTTTTGGTGTAAGTACAACACAATCACTTGCTTTGGTTATGTGTTGACGAGACAACAGATTGTAAAAGAAATTCTATTCTAAATAAATCGACATTTCTCCTACTACTAGCTAGTAAAAAACTGGAAAAATTTACTGGTGCAGTAATTATGAGGGTGATACTTAGTATGTTAGAAAACTTTCAAGTCTCACCATGTCAAGTGTTGAATACGATCTTTTGGCAGAAACTATTCGACAATGTTTACCCGAGGTAGATGCGTTAATAGCAAGTACAAAAAAAGTGTTTCTCAAATCTCCAAAACGTCTTCGATCATTTCACGCAGTGTTCTGGTATTCGTGAACCACCACAGCCGATTCTTACACGTTGGGGAACATGGGTGTTTTAATCATGCATATATTACATCCATAGATGTCGGACGATCTTTTTCAAAATATAAACACATTTTTTCACCACGGTGAACATCGTACAACGAGATAACTGTGGAAACATATCTAATGTTGTCAACTTTTTACGACTCTTATCCAGTGGGTGATAATACTGATAATGATGCTTCTACTTTTAATGTTCGGCAATTCCGGTGCAGCCTGCCAACCTATTAGATATCGCGACTTAAGACGGTGAGTGTTTCACAACTTTTCAGATACCTTAATTCTTGATTGGTTCAGTTTCTGATTCGATTTATTACTTATTTTTTGGTATTATACTTACTGAAGGAAGCGCACGCCTATGCCGAGCAGACTCATTACCTCGCTTTACGATGACATCCGATTCCTCAATGTCATCGTATGAATCTATAATCCAGTGTCGTGTTTATGTTTTCAAAATATTTTCAAGCCACTTTTCTTCTCAAAATTCAGAAAACTGTTTGTCTCTAACACCCATATATATAATTGCTTCTCAACAAGTCTGGACATGTTATGTGTTATTCACGCGTATACGCGCGCGACTTGCACATAAACATTTGTAGGACACCACAAAACAAATACATAAACAATTTTAAGAAAAATCAGTTAAGTAATTTCTATGTCTATTATGAGTATTATAGCTGAGTTCGGGTATTTGTTTGGAGCAGATCAAGAGTGCAGAGCACATACACATAGAGTGAATCTGGAGTAGAGCAAGAGTGGATCACTCAAGCCATACTTCTAAATATACGGATGGAGTAACTCTACAACATTTCCGAACGTTCAAGAGCGCGAGTAGGGTACTTGGAGTAAATGGAGTTACTCCGAATGAATACCCGAACTCGCCTTATGTACACGCAATCTGTGTTAGGGGTATTAAGTAGGTATGTAATCTATGGAACACTTGAATGTTTATAATGACTTGATGTTTCCCCATTTAAATCTTATGGATGCCCGAATTTTTTTCTCGCTGACCTGGACCCTTGTGAACCCATATAGACCACCTTGTGTCCGCTACTGTACGTGAAAAAGTCGAAAACTTCAAATGGAACTCCCCCTTTTTTAACATATTTTTATTTTATGTTAAAACATAAATTAACTATACTATCTTTGTGGATATATATACTTACGGAAGATGAGGCGCCAATGTTAGTGGGATCGCATCCTGATTATTAGTAGTAACTACTACATTGGTTTGCTAACTTTTTACAACTTCACAAAAACTTTAAATTCTCGTGACAAAAACTGGGTAGGCAAAAAGGGAGAATTTATGCGCACTTATAAGTAAGGTTCGCAAAGTCAATGCCAGACTACGGGCGTGTAGAAAAACGGGTAATATTCCGGTAATACCATGAGCCGAACGAATAAAAACATTTATTACTCATATACTTAAGGGGGAAGAAACTCAACAATCGCGTAAAGAACATCACTGCAGATATCATTAAATATGAGTGTAGAAATAATTTGCTGTGTTCGAAAGTTTATTTCAAAATATCCAAACTTCAAATACGACGGATCTCGTGTGAGGTGCGGTCAAAAAACTTATGTCGAATTTGTAATGGATTTCATATTTATGATGAGTATTTGCAACATTCCATTTAATAATATCCAAAAAGACCGGCTTCATAAGTTTTAGGACAAATATATTCCTGACTGGAGTGAGTCAACATTGTGAAATTATTTACCACGTGTGCATGAAGGAATAAAGAATATACGTAGGCGTGAAGTGCATGGTAAAAATTGTGGCTGATCGTAAATGAATCAACGGACTCAAAGAAAAACTCAGTGGTATATATTATAGTTCAAATATTAAAACCAAGCGGATCGCCACCTCCGTATTTAATAGCCAGTACAACACTTTAATTGCGTACTGGTGAAACCACTAAAAACGGGATATTAGTCACTTTACAAAGGTGCGCAATTTCGGCAACCCAAGTGTTAATGTTTGTGACTAATAGTGGATCAGCTATGCTTCGTGCTGGCCGCTTGCTTAGATCTACTTTCCCTAATTTGTTACATGTAACATGCGTTAGATCTTGTAGCCGAAACTATTCGCCACCGCTATCCAGATGTAAATGAACCAATAGCACAGACTAAAGCGGTATTTGTCAAATCTCCCAAACGAATTCGCAGTGTCATGGACAGTGGCGTAATATTCCAGAACCCCCACAGCCGGTTTGGACCCGATGAGGAACGTGGTTGGAAGCTGCGTTTTATTATTTTCAACATTTCCGTCCATTCCGGTTGCTAATGTTATAACTTGATACAGAAGAAGCTACTGCCATCAAAGCAAGCCAATTGAAATTTCAAGACTACGAAATTGAAATTGATTTAGAAACTATTTTTAATAACTACCAAGTAATATTATTATTAATAACGAATGCCGTCACGGCATTACAAATGTCTTCACTACCTAAAACCTACTCTAAAACTGTGGCACTGGAACACTGAAACAGTTCACTAAAACCCTTACCACAACACTTAATTCGTACTGGACGCACGTTTCGATAGCCAAACTATCATCATCAGCAGCAAGACTGAACTGAAGTTCAGTCTTGCTGCTCCAGTACGAATTAAGTGTTGTGGTAAGGGTGAACTGTTTCAGTGTTCATTACCGTTAGTCGAGTCTTTGCAAATAGTGGGTAACGTACAAAAAGGGCTAGAAACTTTAAGTGACAAGAAAATGTCTGTATTAGAGTAAAATTTAATGGTGTACTTTAAAAAAGATTTGATTACATTAAGACAGATTTATGATAACAGTGCTCCTACCATTTACTTCTTTTAAAGACAATCATGCAGACATTACGTTGTTATATGTCGAATAGTGGTTTTCGTTGTATAAAAATATTTTTTCACCAGTGCGAACAAAGATCAAGGAAACGACCGTGGAAATGTACGCCATAATTCGGATGTCGAATCCATTCGGAATTTTAATATTTACTAGTTAAGCGTTTCTGGATATATATTATGTTAATTGTAAATTATAACATATATTCTTACTTAAACAAAGTTACGCACTTCCCAGTTGCCTATGATCAGGAACCGTGATTTGCGAACTTTACTTCCAAAAGACCTTATAAATTTCTAGACTAACCAATATGCTAAGTGCGTTAGTAGTTTCTCATCTCACAAGAGAACATCCCGAATCCGTTACCTGATAATGCGGATCCTTGTTCTTCGATAACTTTTTCAAGCAAATAGTAAGTGCCATAATGCTTCTTACAAGAGAACATCCCGAACCCGTAAATTCCAAAAAAATTGAAACTTCGTGGACAAGTAGTCCTCACCCCAAGATGTTCGAAGCCATTTTCCTTATCGGCCCAATTTTGTTTTAAGAGGGTGCCACCCCTGAAATTTTACTTGATTTTCGTTTTTTTTGAAATAATTCGATAACGGTTGGACCAAATACATCAAAGTTATATATCAAAATAATCGTCTCTTTGAGCTCTATTACATATGTGAAAATAGCATAGTATTTCTATTTAAAAATTTCGCGGTGCCTTCCCCCACCCCTTCACGAATGAACCTATTCAAATGCCATATTGTGGATGTTATATGGTCCTTCAAGCAGTTTCAAAAAAGTGCTTCACTTTTTGTAAAACTTTTGTAAAAAAATGAGGAAAATGATATTTAATATGTCGTCTTTAGAGACTGTGAAGGAATGTAACACAAATTTTGATGTTTTTAGATATGTTTTAGAAAACATAAATATAGATAAAAATGAATTAATATAATAATATTGCATGCCTTTCGGATGTCGATATCACAATTCATAATGGTAGAAAAATTTGTTCAAACTAACATATAAAATACATATTATGACATATTTTGTAATATATGGCTTATGTATACATGTGTATATATAATATATACGCTAGTAATTACATAATTTGTATGATAATGCATTTCTTCATAAAAATGCTTAAAGCACAAAAAACTGTTGCACCAGGAACACCGTATTATAGCACGCGATCCACATATGGAACATCGCGATGGAATTTGAAAATCTTCTGTGAGGGCAAAAGTGACAGGGTAATCGAAACGATTTGGCCGGTCCGCAATATAACCACTTTTGTATAAGCAAATAAATTATGATATTTTGAAGAAGATAATTCGTTGTGCACTAAAGTACTGTAATTTAATAATGTTGTTACGCGTATACAAATTAATATCGTAGTTGTATAAGAGTATAATATCAGATAATTTCCTAACAAAATTTTTCCAAACACGAAATCCATAGACCTTTAGGGGTTGTATCATACCAGCAGTTTTCTTTGGTATTGTGAGGATGTTCACATTCTTGTCGGCCGATATATGGTCTTTTAAGTTAGATGGACAATGACCAGTCCACGAATCTAGCAATAAAACTGTTTGAGATCCTGTATTTGGAAGATATACCTTTGTGAACCATTCCGTGAATAAAGCTGTTGTTAGTTTTCCGGATGATGAAGCAGTTACATAAATATTTTCTGCGTGGAACATCGATTCTACTACTCGTGGTCCAAATGTACCACTTTATTCTTTCAAAACCATGATTAGGGGCGACAACAAACGTCCAGACGCAGATACTCTAGGAAGTATGGTATAGCTGTGTCTTGTAGCGAATATAGATTGCACAATACTTTCAACTGCTTTCGATCCCTGTAGAGCTAACGTGCGACCAGAGTGCAATTCCAAATTGAATTCACTTTCATCAGCGTTGAATGTATTAGTGGAGCCTACCTTCGCAATATAAGGTTTTACTTCTTGTACAAAAGCCGACGAAATTTGATTTAACTCTGCCGTGTCTGTACCACATGAACGGGTTATAAATTTGGTAATTTTTCTAGAAACTATCCTGTATACTTTCTTGAAGTTCCATAACCAATGTGGGGATGCTCTGAAATTTGTTAATCCGATTTCTTCATTGGCTTCCATAGCCCATTTACGAAAATCTAGGTCGTAAATTATAGCATGCGCTTCGCTGCTAGTAACAAATTTATTAAAAACATATTCCGAAATTTATAATAATTTCTCTCTTCGTATTCCTCCTTTTTGTATTGATACCTCCCATCTAAAAAGCAAAAAAAATTGTGAATACAAAAATGTCTTAAAATTGGCCTGCAATTTCTTACCTATATAATTGTACTTTACTCTCTTAAATCTATGTTTTACACTAAACGGGTACTCTAAAACTGTGGCACTGGAACACTGAAAAACGTGCGTCCAGTACGAATTAATAGTTGTGGTAAGGGTTTTAGTGAACTGTTTCTGTGTTTTACAGCTTCAAATGGACGTCGTTTTTCCAAAAGGTAACAGCTTTTGTCTTATATTCTAAATCGACAGTATCTCCTTCTGGTGCACATTCTTCTTCTTCAAATTGTATAACTTCTAAGACTTCTTCCCGTGAAGGTGGATATCTATCATCAACAAATTCTACAGAATGTGGCCTAAATTCTTGCAAGAATTCTAGCGTTACGCCGTTATCTACTTCAAAGGTTGTATCGTCCCGAGATCTAATTAATATATTTTTCAATACGTCGTGCATTTCACTTTCTTCATTGTTGAAAACTATTGGACGATTATCATTTGCGACATTAAATGTCAGTATTAGTAATCGAACTACATTTACTGGATTTACTACCATTGTTGAACCAGTACTCTAATCCTCACAGTCAGATGAAGTATTAAAAAGTTACAAAAGTGACTTTCTCTTATATACTTATTTATATCCAAACAAATCAACAATTTTAAACTATTGCATATTAACTATTACTCACATTAAAGATTATTGTACTTATTATAAGTATAAGTCATACTTTATCATTGTTATCGTATGTATGTACAGCTGTCGTCGCACTATATCTGCCTTCATAAGTATCATTACCAATTTACAAATTCATATATCGAATTTTAAAGAATTAATAAACTCATTGCATAAATTATTCTATCACATTGATTGTGAGTCAGTAATAGAGATATCCGAAATACGTGTACACATCGAGGATAATACATTATTCACACAATATCTGCGGATTACCTTTAACATATCTTTGTTTTGCACAGGCATGACAATTACATAAAGCGACGTATCGTGAGGCAAGTTTTATCCTTTTCTAATAATTATTTTACAAAAAGTGAAGTACGTTTTTGAAACTGCTTGAAGGGCTGTATAACATCCACAATATGGCATTTGAATAGGTTCATTCGTGAAGCGGTGGGGGAAGGCACCACCAAATTTTTAAATATAAATACTATGCTGCACATATGTAATAGAGCTCAAAGAGGCGATTATTTTGATATATAACTTTGATGTATTTGGTCCAACCGTTATCGAATTATTAAAAAAAAAAAAAAACGAAAATCAAGTAAAATTTCAAGGGTGGTTTCACTCTCTTAAAACGAAATTGGGCCGATAAGGAAAATGGCTTCGAACATCTTGGGGTGAGGACTACTTGTCCACAAAGTTTCAATTTTTTTGGAATTTACGGGTTCGGGATGTTCCCTTGTCAGTAGACATTGTTAAAAAAACAGCGTTTTATTATTCTGAAAAAAAGACCAGCACATAGTAACCTAAGAATAAATTAATATGAGATTTTATTTTGCGTAGATAAGCAGGTAAAGTTGTCAATTTCAAAAATAGTTTGAAAAGTATTTCTCTAATAGAAGATTTGTTAACAATACCCGAAGAAAGACAATTATAAAATTGCGCAACTATATTTATTTCGCTTTTAAACTTCATACAAAAATACTAGAATATATGTATTACATATGTACGGTATGCCTTTAACAAAGCTTAGAAAAATATGTAGCGTAATAACTTATTTTGGAACCAACAATCATTCAAGTAACAAATTAATCGAAATGAAATATATATACTATGAAAGACTAAAAACTAGCAAAACAATAACTATTTACACATTTTTAACTAACATTTAGATGAAATAATCTACACAATGATGTTACTAGATATAAACACTTAACTAGAAAACTTAAACTTATTTTGACTAGAGACGTTTAAAAATTAAAAAAAGCGAAACAATACATTGTACAAAGAGTAGAAAAATAGTCTTTATATCCTTCTAGATATACAGTGTGTCCCCGGAAGTAGTATACCACTCTTGTAAACTTTCTTATATTTGATTAAAAACCAAGCATTCTCGATCAATAGTTTTGCTTATTTTGGGATGCTAAATGTTCAAAGTTGCGATAAAACATAGAGGGCGTTACAAAAATTAAAAAATGTGAAACTATTCTTAAACAAACTATCCTTATTAATTTGTATTTGTAAGGCTATTAAAAAGTTTGATCCTAATCTGGAGTATTAATTACTGAGCTTAAATAAAAACCAAAGAAAATAATTCTTCAATAAAAATAAATTAAAATTAAAATAGATAAAGATAATTTAATAATAATATAATAATAGCTATGGTTATTGAGCTTAAGAAAAGCAAGGTACAAATAAGTTTTCAACAGGAGATAATAAGAATGCTGGAAAAAGAGGAGCAAACTAAGGATAGCAACAAGGAGTGGGAAATAATAGAGCCAGATAAAAAATGTAAAGCAGCCTATAAGGAAAGCAATAAAGCCCTAATATCTCTGTTGAAAAACAAAACAAAAAAAAACTAAGTTTAAAGAGGAATGATTAAAAGCAAAACAAGTTCGTAGAGACAAGAAACGCAAATATTTGGATAACAAGATAAAAAGCCTGGAAGAGACATACGAGAAAAAAGAAATCAGAAATTTCTATCAGTCCGGGTGAAAATGAAATCTCTGCTGAAATACTCGAGGAGGCCAAGACTTGAGGAAAAGAATAACGGACCTGATTAGGAATATTTGGAGAGAAGAGCAGGTGCCAGAAAAAGGCAGTGTAACAGAATGCTTCAGCTATAGAAGAATAGCCCTATACGATGTCACATACAAAGATCTAACAAAAATTATAAGAAAGAGATTAGATACGTATGCCAAAGAGGAGAATATCTACGAGGCTTCAGACCGGGTAGAGACGCAACAGACCAAATTTTTGTCCTAAAACAGATCCTGAGCAATAGTTATGAACAAGGGCTAGAGTTGCATTTGCTGTTCGTTGATTATAAACAGGCACGTGACAATATAATGAGAAACAAAATATATGAAGCAATGGAATCACAAGGCATTCCAAAGAAAACTAATAAAGTTGGAAGACATTATCTTAGAGAATACACAAAACAGAATATTGCTAGAAATGGAAAAGTCCGAGGAGTTCGTAGTACAGAAAGGGCTCAGATAAGGGGACCTCCTCTCAACAACCCTGTTTAATTTTGCCTTGGAACAAATAATGAGACAAAGCAATATTAATAGAAGTGGGACCATGTCACATCAAAAACATCAAGGCATTGCGTATGCAGATGATATAGCAATAGTTACACGATCACGACAAGAATTACGCAAAGTATTTAAAGCATTAGAGAACGACTCGAGGAAATATGTGTGATCTAAAAATTAACCAAGACAAGACTAAATATAGCAGAATGGGCAAATAAACAACTTTAAGGTCCAAATAAACGAGAATATGGAATATAGCTTCGAAGAAATGAGAACATTTGTATACCTGGGGCTACTAGTAACAGACTTAGATCAAGAAGAACCAAAAATAGAGAAAAGAATTACCACAGGATGTAAGGCAGCAGGAACGATGGGGGAGATGCAGCGAAAATAAGACCATTCTGTACAATAATTTGCCCATCTGAGTTGTGGATGATGAACAAGTGGCTGGCTGAGAGATTAAGAAGGTGTGAGAGAAAGGTATTAGGCAAATACATGACGGAATGGAAGATGACGAAGAGAACTGGAGAGGAAGAACGAATAAGGAAATAAAGGACAAATTCAATAGGCCAGTAATAACACAAGTCATTAGGGCACAAAGAATAAGATGGCTGGGAAATGTTGAACTATTGGAGCAGAACCGTACAGCCAACAGAGTGACAAGATTGGGCGAGGGAAGAAGGGAAAATAGATGTAGGCCAAGGAAACGATGGCTAGGAGCGATTTTCGTGGATCTATAAAAAGCTGGGGTAACGGACTGGAAAAGCTTAGCGGCTAATAGTAAAAAATGAAGAAAAATAGTGAAGACTGTAGAAAACATGGAGAACGAAATTTAAACGTTGACGTCATTGACCTTCAAGGCCTATAGCGCAGATTTATGTATGTGAATATTATTTATCATACATCAAAACCTTTAATTTTTATGTATTTTCTTATTATCATGACACTGAAAAACATGGAAGTTCTCTATAGGAAACGTTTCTTATAGAGGTGCAATTGAAGTCTTTGGAGAGCAGTAGCTAATTGGTTAAAAAATTTGATACTACTGGAGATGTAAAAACTATTAAAAAGGTAAAAAAATACAATGAAGAGAACACTGCAACCTCTATGATCACTAATTCAATAATTGAAAATCCAAACTTGTCGTTACGAAAAAGATCATTGCAAATGGGTATTAGTAAAATCCATATTTATAGGACTTTAACCAGTAACAAATTTTGCGCTTATAAACTCAGATTTAATCATAATCTTCAATATGTTTGGAAATTACTTTAATAATGGGAGAAAAAATTTTAAGAAACTGATTTTTCTATCGAAATATTTTATTCATACACGAAGGGAACAATTGCAACAATTGGAGTGGTATCCACCGAATTGTAGGTATTGTGCTCAAGAAAATCTAAATTTTCGAATTATAATTAACAGCCAAAAATGTTAAAAAGGTAAATGAGTGGTGCGGCATGTTGTATGAAATTTTTATTTCTTTCATAGAAAACCTTAATCAAAAGCTTTATTTGAGAATTTTAAACAATTTCCTAGTGAATGAACTTGAAAATTTAGATTTTAGAAATCAAATAATGTTTTAACGCAGCGAGTACCCCGCGTATTCGACAATTAGAGTTAGTAATTGATTAACATTGATTGAACTTCAGAGATAACTGGATTGGCCGCTATGGGCCATTAACTTGGACCGCGCGGTCACCTGATCTAACCCCTTTAGATTTCTTGGTCTGGGGTTATCTAAAGCAAAAGGCTTATTCAAACATCATAATTTATTGAACGGAAAAATTGTTGAAGCTGTTGGTCGAATATTTATTAAATACTATTTTCTACATTTTAAAATAAAAATTATGTTATTACATTTTTAAGCGCCATTTTCGATAAAAAAATAAAAATAATGATGATACTTTGATTTTATATTTTTTAATGTTTATAATGGCCTGTATGTTTTTGTTTGACCACTGTGTTCAACATCTTAAAATAAACAAAGCAATTGATGAAGAATTAGTTTTTTCAAAAAATAAGAAAGTTTAGAAGAATGGGGCACCCCATCCGGGGACACATTGTGCATGTTTATATATATATAACAATAGAAAATATAATAGATTTTATTGGTATTTGTAGTATTTTGCGATTACACATGAAAAAAGCTGTTAAATCTAGCTAGAGAGTAATATCACACATTCTTATTTTTTCAGGAGTATAAGATGTATTCACACTGGTACCCAAATTCAACGAAATATTACCCACTTAAATAACTTGCACACTCTGATTTAAGTTTTTGAAGCTAAGACAATCCAGCCTACGAAGCACTTTTCTTGAAAGTCTTATTCGTTTTCGTTTCACGTTTAGGAAGCAATTTAGGCAATGGTCTTTGCACAAATTGTAATAAATTTGCTTTTACGATGGGAGAGGTTTGAGTTGTATTCACTTGTGAAAAATCTACTGCGTATGTATTGTATAATAAAGGTGATTGCAGAGAATCCAATTTTGCTTCATTGCTACCCTCAACAGCTATTTTCCCGTTTTGCACGTTTGCTGAAAAAGAAAGGCATTGCAATAAATCCCACTCAAATATTAAGTATACAGAGTGACTCATCTCCGTGGACTAGGAAGATTGTGCCTTGTGAATTAAGATTTTTGTTAAATTCCGAGGCAAAAAGTAGTAAGGTGTCCTGAAATTAAGGGTTTCACAGTTATTTAATCTTTTTTAAAAATCGATATTTACAAAAACCGTTGTTATTCCGGAAGTACGCGTTACGCAGATATGAATTGGGTATCTAGATTAGGCGTAAGAATAAGAAAATAATACACACGCATTTATTCCGAATAGCCAACGAGATGCGTGTAATATTACCTTAGGTTGACATTTTTCTTAAAAAAATCGTTGCTTTGGGTATTGTATATTATTTTAGTTTTGAATTTATGACAGAATTCTAGACAAGGCATTACTACCATGTTAGTAGTTTAAAATCAACCATTTTCTCGTTATAGCGGTTTTTGAAACTGAACTAGCGTCAATATCTACCTATTTTATTTTATTTTGCCATGACAGAAACAAGTAAGTCATTAGAACAATTACCGAGTATGATGACATTTAATAATAATTCTATCCACTACAGAACGATGTATTATTTACTCTAACACAATGGCTTTCGTGATGCATAAAGGATCTGGTTATTTGCTGTCGCAAGAAAACTTTATAAAATAGTTCCTCTAAGGGGCTATATTTCTGTATACACGTTGGTCCGCTTTTCGCCGGGGTGCGAGAGATATTGTACGTAGCGCGATCTGGCATACTTGCATTTTTCCCCGTCGACCAGCCTCGCCGCGCGCAACTGCTGTAGACTATCTGACGCACTCTTTGTCTTTCTATGCGCTCGTAAGGTTCTAAGAAGAGATCGTGGATTTTGAATACATTAGTTTATACAACCGCAGAGATGGTACAGATCATTAAATGGTATTTTGCGAATTGCCGTAAATGCCAACAAATAGATGAACAGCTTCAAATCCCTCTAACGCATCCTGAGCGGGAGGAGAGAGAAGCGAGGGTTTGTTCGTTAGTTGAAGTGGGTGAACTTTGCTTTAACCGACAAATTTCCGATGAAATCGGTATTAGTAGAAGTACTGTGAAACGTATTTTGAAACGCAACAAATACAAAAGTTACAAAGTTCAATATGCCAGGAGATTTTTCCCCTTAATAAAGTAACATTGTTAGAATTTCAAGTTATTTTGTATAATTACCAAATTTATTTTTCTTTAGTTTAATTTTATAAGAATCGTTGTTTATTTCCCTACTTAGAATTACTTTTTCCTTCTCCTACATCGAATAGCAGCAACAAAATGAATATAAGAAACTGTACTTTCTAACATAATCTGAGAAAACAGAAAAATTACGCAGTAATTCTATATTAGTACATTTTGTCAGAAGGCGTTGAATTATAATATTACGTGATTGGGCGGACAAGCGTGCGTACCGCTGCTCGCTTTATGATATATTGCGATCGGATGCGATCTATCAGTGAGACCCAAATGCTCTGTTGCCATTCACAAAGGCAATATCTCGTTCGTATCTGGACCGACGTGTATACAACTTTTGTATTATATAAATTTACTTTCCAAAATTGTCTAAGCTCATTATAATTACTTTATAGCATCTGCTTGAAATTAAAATTTAATCAAATGCTTTTAGCCAATGTTGATCTGTCCTTTTTACGATTTAAACTGAAAACACAGAAACATGGTTCATACAATGAAACCAAGGATTATTTTCGAAAATTTTCAAATGCACGACCATTCTTTTCTAAGCACTTTTGAATTCGAAGAAAATAGTATATACGTATGTAGTTTTACTGTGGATATAATTATTATTAAATGCCTTCATACTCAATAATTGTTCCAGCGACTTACTTGTTTCTGTCATGAAAAACTGGCAAAATAAATATTGATGTATGACAATGTCAATTTAAAGCCGCGTCCTCACTGGGTCGACATTATTGATCGACAATGTCTATTCAGTGTGTGCTATCGACCATGTCGATCGATAAAACTGTTGTTCGACACGTCGAATGGTTTGCCGTCAGTTGTCTGAAATATTAAAGGGGTTCACGCGTCGAATCTAATGTGGATGTATTTTGGCTGGCATTTGACAATGAACAGTGTTGTGTAGATTAGTGTAATACACTTTCACTATTTTTTAAGAAGTGGAGAGGTAAAGAGAAATGATCTTGGCATTTATTAAAGCATACAGATTAAAGATAAATCTATGGGATAGAGAAAGTAAGGATATTAAAGATCGAAATAAGAGAGATGATGCCTTGGTGGCACTCGCTAAAGAATTCAATTCAGAAAAAGAAGTTGCAGAAAACGAAATTAAAAATCTTCAAAATCAGTTTGCAAGGCAATATAGGAAAGTAAAAGGCAGTAATACATTTTGTTTTTGTTTCCAACTATATGCATCTACGATTACTACTTGTCGACATAAATGTAGAGGAAAGCTATTGTTCGGCTTTGTTAAACAACAGTGTCGATCGACAAAAAATGTTCCACATGTCGAGTGGTTTCCCTTCGGTTGTCGAAAATATCGAGAGGGTTCAACGTGTCGAATCTAATGTGGATGTATTCTATAATGTATTCTAGTTGACATTGAATATTGTTGTGTAGATCAGTGTAGGTATACTTTCATCATTTCCATGAAATGGAATGGGAAGAAGAACAATAACTGAAACTATAATTTTCCCTTGGAATTTTTCCGACGTAATTAATTACTGGAAAAAAAACCGTCCACAGCGAGGAATCGAACCCCACATCTTCTGCTTGCCGAGTAGGCGTGATAACCACTGCACCATATGGACTGTGGAAGATTCGTTCGCTCTTTAAGCCTAGATGTTACTTATCTGGTTATCTGGTTATCACGCCTACCCGGCAAGCAGGAGATGTGGGGCTCGATTCCTCGCTGTGGACGGCTTTTTCCGGTAATTAATTACGTCGGAAAAATTCCAAGGAAAAATTATAGTTTCATAATTACCGACGGAAGCCAAATATATTAATAACTGAAATTGTTTGTTTTGAAATTTTGGAAAGATACATCAGTGAATAATAAGAATCTCAAAGTCAAGGCAAGTCGTTCTCTTGATGCAATTGCTTGTCTGAAGTTTGTGCCTTCTTTTACATATCTTGGGTTCAATTTTATCTAGTAAATATTCGAATTGCGCATAAAACTCTTAAAACCGACATTACATTTATATTCAAGATTTAGCACATCTAAATTGTCTTTTTTCAAATCTATTAGCTCATTACCATTGAATAAGCATTTTGTTCGAAGATTTGGTAGGACTCCTACCTTCTTTTGGAAAGTAATTTAAATATTTTTGACACTATGATAACAAATGCAACATCAGCAGTAAGTACATCGTTTTGGTACATTTTGTTTTAATTCAACTATATGCAACTTAAGGTCGAAATACACACAGACTACCCCCAAACGACGCATTCCTTGCAAATTTAGATACCAAGTCGTGCAAAATTATAGCAGAGGGCGCATTGTACAATTCCCACCATATTTCAAGTAATTCTGTTAGTAAGATTATTAGACTTGTAATTATATGAGTTGAGATTGACGCGCTGGTTTCTCAATGCCGGGTATAAAATTGAGCGTTGTGTGGATCTTTGTGGTTTCTGATTCTCTGGTAACTTCTTGGTCAGTGATGGTCAGTATAATTGAAGAAAATCTTGATCTAAAACTAGAAACTGGTAGATATGCTTCTTCAAGGCATCTCCTAAGATATAATAATGTTGCCACCGCATCCTGTCTTGAAATAGACGTGCAAAGCACAAAACTTTCAGAACTGAAATGTCGGCTGCAAACTCGAATATGTCCTGTGCTTCCACGCACCATTCGCATTGCGCGTTAGCATTAAATTAATAAAGAATATACACGAAACTAAACTAGCACGGATTATTCGCAACAAACCGTCAATTATTTAGAAAATGTATTTTGTTGTCAGGGAGACCACCAACACCATTATTAAAGATAACGCCATCTCTAGTATACATTTTCAATTTCATCATTTCTTCGAACCGTCTGCGAATAGATTTCTGGAATAAACGTCATATACAAGTGCGCCTCTACAATGATTTTATGACCATTCAAAAAAGGATAACTTTATATCTATTTTTATCGATTAGGTAAAGTTCGAAGAGGTGGTGCATATCTCAATCTCAGTGCTATGTCTGCGGTAGTCTGTGAGTATCAAACCGCTGTCGATAGCAATTATGCTCTCGGCGAGCTAACCGTTGCGACAGCTGTCAGCAGCTTCAAACAAGTCCGGCAGTATTATGCTATCAGAGCGAGCAACATTTTCGCCTGCTACTGGAAGTTTTAAATTTAAACTAATGTTGATTCAATTTTCCCGTGTTATCAAATGTATAATTAAAGAAAATAACAAAAGTTACGTTTATTTTTCATTTCGTATTAAATAAAGTTGTTGTGTACCTATAGAATATGAAAAATTAACATACAATATGTTAATACAGTAGTATATGTTTAGATTAAAATGTTTGTGTGATAACATTGAATTGGATGCCTCAACATGCAAAAAAGAGGAGGACAAATATGTAAATGTAATTTATCGAAAAATGTTTATATCGTAAAGCACGATAAAAAAATCTACTTTGCATATAATGCTGAAAAAAGCGATCTTTTAGTAATTTTAATTCTTATTTTACATATTCCTTATTCAACACAAATAACTTGTAAGATAAATTCATGCATACAAAATGACATTCAAAGCAAGTAGTCTATCAATAGTTGTTGGACTTTTAAATCTAAAGGGAAGCGAGCAGCCCATCGATTGGAAAATCGAATCGATAGGTGTGCGCGCTTACATATAATGTCACACCTATTGCGAAGACGACTAAACTGTCAAACAACTAAAAGTCGAGTCTGCGGTTCCCCTTAGTAACATGTGTTTTTCTATTGTAAGTGATGCTATACAATTGGCGGCGGCGGGAGACGCAGCAGTTCGTGTGCGATGCACATTTATCAACTGGACGGCTGGGTCGAGCAGGAAATTGATAGCTGCTGCTTAAATCAACAGTTCGCTACAGTCCGTGCGTGCGGTTGCATTGGAAACAATGGTTCGCCGAACTGCCACAGCTTGAAGTTGTCAACTGTAGCACCCGCCCTTATATTTCGGATCATACCAACTGTACACAATATTACGTGCATCTCGTTAGCAATTCGAAACCACATAAACGCATGCGTATATCCTTTTATGCCCAATCTAGATATTAAAGATCATATCTGTCTAACGCGCACCGAAAAAATGATTTCTGTAAATGTCGACTTTTTAAACAAAAACCTTAATTTGGGGACAATATTACCATATTACTTTTTGCCTCAGAATTTAAAGAGGATTACAAAAATGCAATAATATAGGGTAAACAATACAATTATTGGACATCGATAGTTATTGGACAATGCGACTTCTTATTGTAAAAATAAGGTTTCTGTACAATTATAAAATAAAGCGTTGTCGTTAGTGAAGTTACTGTAAATAGTGGACGAAGTACATACTCTGCTACGCACTATAGATGACACAAAAAATATTCGCGTTTTAGAAAAGTTGGAGAGTGTATTCGAGAAAGATTCCAATTTTATCACATTACAACAAATTTGCAGTGGTACTTCGACTAATCCATTAATTTAGTTCAAAGATTATTTTAATCATACATGTATTACATCGGTAGATGTCGAACGATCTTTCTCCAAATATAAACACATTTTTTCACCACCGCGAACACGGTTCCACGAGACAACTATTGAAACATATCTAATGCTATCAATTTTTTACGATTCTTATCTACTGGCTTACAATACTGATGATGGTGCTTCTACTTCTCATGTTCAGTAATTCCAATGCAATCCGCAAGCCTACTTGATTACGCTGCTTAAGAGGGTGAGTGATTCACAGCCTTACAGATATTATAATTCTTGATTCGTTTTTTTAATTATTATTCGCTTTATTACTTCTTTTTCGGTATTATAAATATTGAAGAAACCGCACGCCTATAGCGCGACGAACGATTATCTTACTCTAGGGATAAGTCAGAATAATATCCACCAATCCGAATGCCATTAATCTGAGAGGAAAAACCCTAAATACCCACCGGTTACTAAGGAAAAAAACAAACCGAGATATTGCCGTTTGCAATAACAACACAGGTTTTCCAGATGTGCAGAGAAAAAAAAGGGAAAAACCGACAGATTAAATTGCGAGAATGGAGAAAGGAAACGTAAAACAGAAGAGTCTAAACATAACAAACTTAACACCAAAAAAACAAAAACTAAGTCTACTAAATTATATTATGTTTGCAAACGTGTGATTCACGGTGCTAAGATTTTATTAGTGTGACATATGTAGTAACTATTTTCATTATAAATGTGTACCAAAATCACATACCATCTGATAAGGAAGGCAAATATTTGTGTCACAACTGCTATCAGGAGGAAAGTGGAGTCTTAAGTGAAAATAGTAATTCTGATGCCGAAGCATTATATTAAATGCATTTAAATTAAACTAAAACATAGTTATTAAGCATACATTTGTGGTTCAATGTTTATTAGTTCGAATAAAATGAATTTAGCTATAAAACTCAGTATCCAATGACTATCAAATTCTTGTCCAATAATTTCAAAAAGTGTCCATCAACTCCAATTTTATGTATGAATTATTTAAAAAATTTATAATTTTTACCATAAGCAAATCCCACAAAAATTAAGCATTCTATTCTTAGGCCAATACTTCAAGGTTTACACCTTGATGGTTTAATTTTCTTGTATGACATATTACGTTGCACAAAAAATTATCAAAGATAGTTGTTATCTTAAGTGTCCAATAACTATCGGGTTTACCCTACCTATAGAATGTTTCACTTAGAAAAAGACAATTTTAGATAGCTACGAACTTATGAGACATTCTGCAGGTTTATTATTAATACAGGGTGTGTGTTATGTCCCAGGCCGATGTTTTTTTGAATAACATTTAAATTAAAAAGAAAATTATAATTTATATTTTATTTATTGATTATATGGTCTTTAACATTATTTATGAAAAATTATATCGGTCGGATGGCCACCTTTGGCCATGGCGCAAATGTATGTTTTTCATGATATTCTCGCTTCTGGTGTTATTTCGGTAATTTCGTTTCGAATGTTGTTCTTCAAGTGTGTCCCTTCAAGTATCCCCATAGTAAATAATCGGGAGCGGTCAAATCAGGAGATCATGGGGGCCAGTTGATATCCACCATTTTTTCACATTATTCGACCAGAAAAAGTTTCTCGCAAAATTTGCAACCTAGCACGAGCTGTGTGTAATGTGACACTGTCCTGTTGGAACCACATGGCCCAACGATGCCGCCGCGCCGGTCCAAATGACGCACCGTACAGCTACTTTGAGAGGGTGTAATGATCGTCGATGTATCAAATGAGGATTTTCGTTGTCCCAATAGCGGCTATTTTGTTTATTAACAGAGCCAGCCAAATCGAAATGTGTCTCGCCGCTCATGATGATTTTTTGCCAAAAATTGGGGTCGTCTGTATCGAGCTGTAAAACCTGAATATTTAAATTTTGCCGCCGTTCATAGCCATTTTCCTGTAGCTCTCGCGTACATTGAATTTTATACGGGAATAAATGCAAATCTGTTTTGAGAATTTTTAACAAACATGATGGAGACATTCCGAATTCCTGTGCACGGCGTCGACGAGACGCGCCCGGGCATATGAACACTCTGTCTCACTGCATCAATATTTTTTGACGTACGTTGGCTACGTTTTCGCCAAGACTTTGCTTTATCTCCCAGTGTATGCAAATTTTCAAAATTATTCATTACACGCTTAATGGTTGACTTGCTTGGCACATGATTAACCCCAAAAAACACATGCAATTTTCTTTGCGTATTCACAATTGAATACTTATTTCGATAAAATGATTTGACAATTTCAACACGTTGTTGCGGCGTTAGATGCCCCATAATAAATTGTTATTGACCACTCTTTACAACTATCAAATATGAACTGTCAAATGACAGCCAAACCAAAATGGCGGAAAAATAAAATCGGCCTGGAACATAAAACGCACACTGTATAATATTTAATAATATTGTTAATTTTTTGATTATTCTCAAATGAATGATTTTATCGACTATTATTTATTAACTAAAATTTTATTTAAACTAATCAATATATTCTATTAATTAAAACAATCGAATAGTTTCTTTTGATAGATGTTGTAGATATATCTCCCCACGCCACCTAGCGTCGAGAAACATAGTCATGCCGTCCAGAGAACAGCGACAACTCGGAATGCAGACACCCACCACCTATCGAGCAGCTCCTGGGCTGCTTAACGTAAGATGGCGTAGCGTCTAAGCGCTGCGTATCTACACGTATAAACGATTCCTCAGGCTTACCATGATGTATTAAAAACACCATCTTGCGTTAAGCAGTCCGGGAGCTGCTCGACAGGTGGTGGGAGTCTGCATTCCGAGTTGTTGTCGCTGCTCTGTGGGCGACATGACTATGTTTCTCAACGCTAGGTGGCGTGGGGATATCTTGGTGCTGTTTGTGGAGAATAACGACATAAACCCGAGAGGTGAAAAACAATGGCGAGCAGAGGACAGTGTACGGAACCACGCCGATGACGCCGGGTAGGCAGAAACATGTCCCTGGGTTACGCTTTCCCCTTCCTCGTTTTGTTTTTTGCCGGGAATGATTTCACCAATACCATGAGCTATATTAGCATTCATTTTTGGTTATTGTTAATAGGCATTCCTATCATGTGTAGATGTTGTAGGCTTCCGCGGCTATTGTTTAACGTAGATTAGTTTCCCGACTGCAACCAGGTTGAAATTGTACTGATCTGTCGACACTTTGCTTGCAATTGCATAGAGTTTCCGCCAGTCTGTTGCATTTGATATCGCATGCTGCTTTCTTAAAAGCGCGAAACGTCGGTAACTTTCTACGCGGTTAGAGTCTGGAAACCTATCTACTGCAAAACCAACGAGTGATGGCGAGCGGAGGGGATTAAATTACGCAGGTAAGGTTAAGCCCTTCTATAGCGGGTAAACATACAAAATAAAAAGCATATCTAATTATTATTAGGAGTCGCTATCATAATCGCTACTATCACTGGAGTCGCGGTCCTCTAAATTAATGACTAATGGATTAACTTCGTCTCGACCGTCAATAAGTATTTCATTCTCTAAATATTTATCCTCTATCTTAATTGTATGCATACACCGCGTTTTCCAATCTTGTGTGTTATTTGCGAAAATTCATGTTCAACAAGTTTTCGAACATCCTCCAATTTAAATGTGCACGTTTCAGATATACTATTGGTCTACCTTCGCTACGAAAATATTTAACTTTTTCTAGGTAAGAAATTCTTAATGCCCTTATGTCCATCTTTTTGATTAACGCGTTTCTGTTGTTTTGCGTATTTAAACCCCATTTCACCCAAAATCGTTCTAAGAGATTCTTTACATCCATTCCATCCTAGTTCTTTTACTTTACTGCTTAAATTTCTGGCTATATTTAGGAATATCCAAACCGCAACGATTTTGTTTAAATTTGGGTTATGTCTAGCTGATTAGGGGACAATCACAAATACGTAAGAATTTTAGCGCGCTGACTTCCTAGAGTGTAGATATTAGCGTTAACAAATATGAAAAATTGCTGCCATGTTTTGAAAGAATGTACTGGTTTTTGGTAACTTTTCTTGTTACAATGTTGGTTACGCTTAGCCGTCGGTAGGGCAACAGGTATTCATTCATCGATCCGGTAGCCATTTTCGTTCATTTCCGAGTAGGCCTTGATTCTGTCTAGTGAGATCTCTTGTTGTGTTTTGGTTTTCTATATTTTGTAGTTTTTTTTTTATTTTGCGTTTTTATTTTATAGTTTTTTATCGGCGCAGAGCGTTTATATATATTTTGATTTTCGCAAGATGTGTGTGTGTTGGTCCACGGGTGTGTATTTGTGTTGGTCCGCGTGCGTGTGTGTGTGTGTTGGTCCGCGGGTGTTTGTATGTGTGTTGGTCCGCGGGTGTGTGCGTGTGTTGGTCCGCGGGCGTGTGTGTGTTGGTCCGCGGGTGTGCGTGTGTTGGTCCGCGGGTGTGCGTGTGTTGGTCCGCGGGTGTGCGTGTGTTGGTCCGCGGGTGTGCGTCTGTTGGTTTGCGGGTGTGCGTGTTGGTCCGCGGGTGTGTGTGTGTGTTGGTCCGCGGGTGTGTGTGTGTGTTGATCTTTCTTTGTTACAAAAACTATTCCGAATGACACCCTTCTTTGCATTTGCAAACATACAAATTCGCCCTAAGTGAAGCGACACACATAGCGGGTGCGGAGCGGGTAGAGCGGGCGTGAGTTCCGCGAACAGGCGTAGTCAAATAGGATGCGGTACACATAGTAGGTGAAGAGCCGGGCGTTTTTATCGCCTGCTCCGCGTCCGCTCGAGGGGACAACCTGTTGCGGGAAAACGCTATGCAGAGCGGGTCATTGTGGTGAGAACGCATATGTAAACAGAACCTGACATACACAGCGGATTTTCGGTTGCGTTTTAACCAGCGAGTAGACGTTTTTACTCTTTTTATGCAGAATGGATGCAGATTTATGGATATCTGAGGTGGAAAAGCAGCCCTGCTTATGAGACAAGACTAACCATGATTACAAAAATAATATCAAAAAGGATGCCTGCTGAAGGGAGATAGGTAGTGCAGTAGACACTTGTTGGGAGAGACACTTGTTTCTGCTTCGAGAGCAGCCACTGCAGCCAATTGCATGAAGGGAAACATGGTTCGACACTGAAAAAATGGGTACCACCACTTTATACCCTTCCCGCGTCTGCGCACTCACGATACGCCCGCGATACACCCACTGCGTGTGTCATCGCCACCCGCGCTTCGCCCGCTCCGCACCCGACCCGCGCCCACTTTGAACTCGCTGTGTGTCCCAACACTAACACACAATAGTAGGGGTCGTTGACCTCGCAGCGAGTTACTACTGATGATACATCTCACTTTCGCAAATTCGTAGGATTTACAGAATGCGCTATTTTCTGGGTCATCGACCTCTTCAGAAAAACCTCAAAAAAAGGGTTTCTTTGGCCTTTCCGCGCATTTTGTTTTTTTAGAAAACGCTTCATCTAGGCTTTTTACACCGTTTCCATTCAAAAAAAACAAAAATTCGGTCGGTTTGGACATTCCCAAATTTTTTCAAATTTCTTAATGTTACACGAGTTCCCTCAGTCTTATGAAAATCGTAAATAATATTACGAATATTAGATACTTCATACTGTGGTAACAGGACATTTTCTTGGACGTTTTTTCCTTGGGGAATTTAATTTTGCTTCACCAGTATTTTGAATAGCAATATCTCCCTCTTTTATAATTCTTTCAATGGTCCTTACCTAGATACCTATTTTAGTAACAAAAATTATGAGATTTCGATTATTAATTAGGTACTATAAAATGAGTTAGTAGAAAATACACAAACCTGTTGCTTCTGAAGTTATATTCTTTATATCTTGTAATGTGTTTGTATCACCTTTATTACTGTTAAAATAATTAAACACACGATAAACGATTTGACAAGCCTGACTATTAATGACACCTTTGCTACTTTTTGTATCACTCGACATCATGTAAATTATAAATTTACAGAAGACACTAATTTTCACTTTAGCCAATATACTTAAACGAACGCGATTATGTAGCTGCGTTGAACGCCAGTGAATAAGCACGTATTTATTGCACTATAGACAGCGAGGACGGAACTATCGAAATCTGGTCAACAGCGCATCCCCACCGCTCGCCATCACTCGTTGGTTTTGCAGTACAATTCGCTTCATTTCATATTGCCCAAGAGTTATTGGTGAAAAGCTGTGTGAATTTGAAAAATACTAAATACCTCAAACTTGGATTTAGTAAAATTTTCAAACGGAAAAAATATTGATTACAGCAAAAGTGGAAACAACTGTTGAGAAACAATACTTACAGTTTGTTGATAGGGAACAGTTATTATGTTTTAATAACATTAATTTAAGTGCTATATTTTCTTCTTTGAGCTTTTGATTTTCCATTACAATTAGTTTATTATCGGTTTTCAATTTCTCAATTTCCTTCTCCATTTGGTCTAACCACATTTTTTTACGTTTTCTGCTCCTCATCTGTGCCATTCTATTCATTGCTCTACGCTTCTCCACTTCATTTAAATTCTTATCATACAGATCCACATTTCCATGATCTTCAATTTTAATAACTTCAGCTTCAACATTTTTTAATTTTGATTTTAAGTTAATTCGTTGACGGGGTTTTTTTGTATTGTCACTATCTTTCACTTTGAGGTCAAGTGGTTTTACTTCTGATTTCCTTTTGTTATGAAGAACTTCTTTAATTTTCTCTTTTACATTAGATTTTGTCTGATGCCTACTTATGATGTTTGACTTTAATAAGTAGCTGTTTAAATTCTTTTTGACTATTGAAAGGTCTTCCACTATTGTATCATTTGAAGTAGATGAGCTTAGTTCATAATCTCTTTCATTAGAGGTACTTAATTCAGTAGTATAAGAGAAGCTACTTTCTTTAATACCGATGCAATTGTCAACTGGTGATGAGCAATCATCTTTACTTGAAGAATCTTGTGAATCAATTCTTAATATACCATCAATGGTACTTGTGTCATCAAAATGTTTGTCTGGAGTATAAGACTGTTTGCTTAAATTTTCAGGTGTGTGATGGAGTATTTGTGGTGTATGAAGAGAATCATCATTTGGTGAATCTGGTACATGAATAATTCCAGTTTTCGAATATTCTATGGCCTTTTTAAATGTTTCTTCAAATGGATTCACATTTTGTAAGTCTTGAAAAAGTCCAACTTCCTCACAATTTCTAATAAATCGTGTTGGTGTAGGTGTTTGATCTGTGAATAAATAAAATTTAAATTATGTTAAAATTATGACATATCAGAAATAATACATCCTAGTAATGCAAAGAATAATAATAATCTTGTGAAAATAGTTACTTACGAAAAACAGATATATAAAGATTTCATTTTGAAGTTATAAACAATGACTAGTAGAAGCTCTTAACAATTTAATGATTACATTCAGCATGCTAATACTAACCAGCTGCGACACTGTTTTTACAATTTAAGCCAAGATTCAGTACCATGTCGTGTTTCTTTCTATGAACGGTTAAATGATCTTCATTGGTGAATGTCATCTGACACCCCTCACTGGTACATGCAAAAGGTTTATCATTTTCTCCCATTTCATTAAATAATTTTCTTTGGAAGATCCTCTCCAGAAGTTAATTTTACAGTTAGCATTCTCTTCAAAGCACAAAGATATCTAACATAAAATATATAAATAAAATCAATGCACAAGGCGCAACTTATTTTTTCTTTGAAATAAAAAGATTTAAAACATTTTTTGTAAATAGACTCCAAACACGAATGTGAAATGTATACATATAAATTTGACAGTTGCTATCTGACTGCTACATAACCTCCACCATCCACCATCTGACCGTCAAGCTACGAAACTAACCTATCCACTGGAAAGTTTTTAAATTGCATTTGCTTATTTACATATTTATCAAATTGTGGAACAATGAAATTAATATAATTAATAATAATTTATTTTATCTTTAAGGAAAAAGTGCTCCTTTTAATATACTTACGAGTTCCTATGTACAAAGCTTATTATGAGTTTGAATAATTCTAGTCATACTCAAAGGGTGCGTATATTATATAAAACTATACTTAAGTTACACAGAGGATTACCTAAAGAGGTACAACCGTTAGGCAATAGTTATGCAAAAGAAGAATTTAAAAGACATAAGAAATGTTCACCAGAACAAACTGAAATATTCATGAACGAATGGACTGTGAGTGGTGTACTATTTTTTTATTATTACCTTGTTTGAATTTAACTGTTCTTAGGATTATGCATTAACTTTGGCTAAGCAGATAGGTATTCAAGGTCCAAAAACAAGATTTAAAGAAGTAGGTAGGTCATTGTCAGAGCAGGATTTGAAATACTTTCGTGCAGAGCAGGTACAACAATTATATCAGCTAATGGTAACAGCGACTAATAAGATTGACCCTAAGGAACAAACATGATTCTTATACAAATATAATTTATTGTTAGGTGAAATTGTTAACTAAAAAATATAAGTTTTCAATTAATAAATTAGATTATATTTAAATACCTCTATATCTACTACATTTTAAAATTGTAAATTTTCTATTTTCGATTTATATATGGTAAAAAGTATTAAAAGTAAGAAACAAGAAAGTGAAATAAACCTCAGTCTTCATCCTCAAAAATATACAAATATCTTCTCTCATATGAATTGTTGAAACAAGTTTCTTGATCATTTTGTGGCAATTGCAATAAATGAAGTTTGTCTTTAGTTAAACTCGCATTGAAGTACAGAATATCATTTAGCATTAAGGAAGAAAAAGAATTTTTGACTGATCTAATAGTACGCCAAGTCAAGAGAATTTCTTGCTGTGCTCTAGTAAATATGATATTCAACTGCCCTATATATTTTTTTATTCAATGATTCTCAAAATCCAAAGGAATTGCATTACACTTTTTATTCAAATGATTCATATTTACATTATATTTTACTCAGATATTGCTAATATTTTTTTTTTTTTCAATTGCAAAGATTTAAACGAGCTGCTAACCAAAGTTAATAAAACATTTTGGACAACAATGAGGATCTTTGAGAGGGTTTCATTATCAATAATCTTGTTCGTTATTAATATTTATAATTACAAGATTTGAATTTTGCTCAAGTTCAGTATTACCAATATAATTGCAATACAATGGAAATATAACTAAAACAATACCGATTTTCTGTTGGTAAACTTGTACGTCAAATCCAGTCGTCAAATATTCATGTTTGGAGTATAGTTTGTAAGAAAACAATTTCTAATTTATATTTGGATAAATCATATTTAAGTCATGGTAATGAAATTAACCATATGTAATAAGATCAAGTAATAATAACAAATTATAATGATCTTCTTAGCCTACCACGCCTCAGCAGCTATCGCCTATTGAGGAACAAGAAAAACTACTAGATGAAGCGCTTGGTGTCGTTAAAGCACAAGCTTTCCAAATGAAAAGATGTCTCGATAAATACAAACTAATGGATGCTTTGAAATATGCAAGTGCAATGCTTGCTGAACTAAGAACATCGTTATTATCACCTAAAAGTTATTACGAACTATGTAAGTAAATAAAAGCTATCCTATTTCCAGACATATACAATTTTACAACCTCTGATACTGCTTTAATTTCATAGTTTTGACAACATGTTTATCCATAAGCTTTGTTTAAAAGAAGCAATAAAGGATAATGTATGTTTTCTTTTAAAGATATGGCTATAACAGACGAACTACGTCACATGGAATTATATTTATTAGACGAGTTTCAGAAAGGCAGAAAGGTGGCAGACTTGTATGAACTAGTTCAGTATGCTGGAAATATTGTACCAAGATTGTACCTACTGATTACAGTAGGTTTGGTATATATCAAATCAAACTCAAATTTGAAAAGGGATTTACTAAAAGATTTAGTAGAGATGTGTAGAGGTATAAATCTAGTTTATTTTATATGGTAACAAGTTAAATAAGAAGAATAATTACAGGTGTTCAACATCCACTTCGTGGATTATTTCTTCGTAATTATTTATTGCAATGTACACGAAATGTGTTGCCAGATGTACCGGAAGCAGATAACGAAGATTCACCTGAAGGGAATGTCCGGGATTCAATCGATTTTGTACTAATGAACTTTGCAGAAATGAATAAATTATGGGTTCGAATGCAGCATCAAGGACATTCCAGGTATTTGATATATATTTATTTTATGAAATGAGGCAAGTATAAGCTTCTTTGGTTTTCAGAGAAAGACAACATCGCGAGAAGGAGCGTGAAGAACTAAGAATTTTAGTAGGAACAAATCTAGTGCGTTTGAGCCAACTGGAATCTGTAACCTTAGAAAAGTACCAAAAACTGGTTTTGCCTGGTATATTGGAACAGGTAGTTAGTTGTAAAGATGCCATAGCACAAGAATATTTAATGGAATGCATCATACAAGTGTTTCCCGATGAATTTCATATACAAACCTTAAATCCATTCCTGAAATCTTGCGCGGAGTTGGAATCTGGTGTAAATGTGAAGAACATTGTTATTAGCCTTATGGAAAGATTGGGAAACTACAGTCAGAGATCAGATGGTGTAGGAATGTCGAGTAGTAACGAACCAGGTATGAATTTTAGTAATTGTTACAGTTAGAACTGTAGCAACTATTTTGATTATTTCAAAAAAAGTTGCTACTGAATACTAGAACTTCCATGAAATACTATGCAGTGGCGTAGCTAGCGCTAAAATATTGGATGGGAACCAGATGGCCCACGAAAAATTTGAAGTGGGCACCACTCTTTATATTGAAATTATGGTGTAAAATGTAATGAAATACATGGAATATGTAAAAGTATGAAATCTAGAACTCAATTGATGAGGCAGAATTCTGATATTCTGGTGGTACAACATCAAGATCATTAATAATATGTTCTAAATTCAATGATCGCTATTCCATATTCAACATTTATTAACTTGGGAGCAGTCACGCCTCTCAAAGTTCCGTGATCGGTCGTGCTCTGGTCGCTTCAATCATATGAACCGTTTTTAACAAATATCTTGTAGATTAATAATTTTTGATTTTTCCTTTCAAATTTATTAGAAAAACACAAAATTGAGTTACTTTATAGGACACTCTTGAATTTGCTCTATAAAAAAAGATTTTTTTGATCCAGTAGGTAGACTAAAAACAACAACACGTTTTAGGAGTACTCTTGAAAGTACAAGTCCTTAACTACCCGCGGCCTTTGCGTGACTGATCCTGAGTTAAGCTTGGGTTATTTTGTCTATATCTAATAAGTAGTGCTGTTGGTATCCGACAAAATTGAGATTCAAATCCACTATTCGGTACTCAGATCCGGAACCGTTATCCGATTGTTTGGATCCGGATTCATTGTCAAACACTTCGCTTCCAGATTCATTATCCGATATTTCGAATCCATACCTCCTATTTTGGAATAGATCTTTCTACTTACTTATTCATAGATATTCATAGATTTAGTTTGTATGTCTATATATTAATTCCGTACTTTTATTATTAGTAATGATTACCAAGATAGGTATATATTGTTATAGACATGTTACAAGGAATTCCGTCATAGTTCCTAATTTTTTATTCAGACAAATTACGAAACGCTGTATGTACAATTTAAGATTATTTTGCAGTATAGAAAGTGTTTAATAAAGAAAACATCGAATTTATGTTATATGGAAAAAGTGCAATAGTTTTTAAAATCCGTGTATTCAGAGCAACATTGAATCTCCGTCATAACTCAAAATTACTTTGTACCTACATGTTATAGGCGTGATTGATGGGTGATGGTGATGGTGATTGATGCAGCTATATTGCTTGATAATTACTCGACCTATTGCATGTTTTCACAATTTACTATGAAACTGCGCTACCCACCATTTGTTTGAAAAAGTTATCGGAGAACGGAGCTGGATCCGTGTTATCGGATGATGGATTTGGACAGAGAATCCGAATTCGAGATTTCGGATAGCGGATCTGACAGTAGATGTTGCAAGTAGCGGATTTATGAAATAATGCACGCTAAAAATAACTGTAGGCTTTCACGGCCGGAGTCTGAATTTACGTTAACAGTCGTTACCACCGAAAGTAGAAGGCCTCAGTGCTCTTCGATGACGTCACTCTCGATAGGCGATGTATCGCCATGCACGATATTAGCTTAAGCAGTAAAAGAATCGTTTTTTTTTTGCATTTCTTTTGAGTTTTGAAGGGCTTCCGGTTTAAAGAGGATGCCAGTCGTCAATTGAACCCTTCTTCGTATCCCGTTCGATTTTACTTTGGAAAAACGAAATTTCAAAGCAAAAACCAAACACATAACCGAGCATCGTTTTCGTGAAAGATGTATTTGTGGTTGATATTTAATTGTCTAATTATTATTATTTGTAATTGTACATATATTTGGGCGAAACTAAGGTTGAAATGATACAGTAATTGCAGTTTCATTTGAAATTTTGTTCAATTTCACGAGAAAATTTACGGACTTGCTATTTAACGAGGGTCTTTAATTTCCTATTATGTAGTGTTTACTTAATCTATCTTGCCTATTATGTGGTGTTTTACCTAATCTATCATTACTTTTCCCACACAATCATATTTAAGTAGGGTATCTGTAGAACAAGTTATTATAATTGAAGCAAAATGCGTTCACTGTTGTGAATGTGACATTTACATATATCAGTGTCCAAAATGGCTGCGTTCGGTGATATAATTTAAAATATGTTGTATTAAAATAGAGCGTTTATTACACATATTTAAAAACATCTCTTCGTATTCAAAAATAATTTTGTTAAATATAACGTAAGAATATAAAACTATTTGAACAATAACACGCTTTTTGTCAAATACAACATACAGTTAGGGGATTGAGATGGAATAGCATTTTTTTAAGTTTAGGATTTTTGAAACTTACAGTTATAGTTTCCCCGGTCTTTGAATCTAGCTGTTGAAAAATAAATAATATCTCCGTTTACAAAGTGTAACTCACAAACAAAACATACAAAACAGCCGACGTCATGCTAGGTTACCTCGTTTTTATCGTTTCAGAAAAACATTACAGGTATCACCAACAAAGTGCTGAAATATCACACAGTATTTTTTTTAATAAAACCAATATAATTTGGATTAACCAATTCAAAACGCAGATACGATCTAAACGTGTAAACGCGTTTATGGATGATCGACGGTCTAGTTTAAAATACGTCACAGCCTGCTGACGTCAAAGCTGTTTAGCCTTGAATTTTCGCTAGTAGCGTAACAGTACGTCTTTCGCGGGTTATAGGCCGTGGTCTGGGAAATAGTGTAAGTCGACGTTTTGCCAGACACTGCGGCTGGCATCTTCAGGACGATGTAAAAGGTTCACTAGTCGTCTGAAGAATGGTGCTTCGACTGGGATCGCTCCGCAACAAGTAGTCGTGCCTCACGCTGGTAGGCCTAGCACCGTATTGAGCAGACAGCGCTGATTGGACGGCCGCTTACTGCATTCCTATGTCCGTCCGTATAGTGTGTCGTAGTGTATTCGTGTTTCTTAGAACCGGAATCCAGATGTTGTTGATCCGTAGAGCTTCATCTTTCCGATTGAAATCGCAAATTTATCGAAATAGCCCAGCCTGCAGCATCTTTTGTATTCCGTTATCCGGGTCGAAACGCTGCGTTTGGTGGTACCTATGTAGACACTGCTGCAGCTACACGGTACAGGGATGCGGTACACGTCGGTACAGAGGGTCTCTGCGGTACTTTGTTGACCTAAATTTCTCTTGGTCGGTTACGTAGGGTATGGTGCTGGCTGGTGGTATAGGTTGTTTTTCCGTGCTGTAGTTCAAACGCCGTTTTCCTGCGCGTTGAATCACCGCTCTTGTCTGGCCGTTGTTTACGAGGGCTTGTTTTATCTGTCGCATCTCGTCGGGTAACTTGCTAGGTTCGTAAATCCTGTGGGCTCGTTCCATCAAGGTTTTGATTAAAGCTCTCTTTTGTCCGGGTCACGGTGTGACCAAGAGTTCCACTTTCTTTTTTGTAAACTAACACATCCAAAAATGGAAGAGTGCACTGTCTTCCTCAGTCTCCATAGTGAATTGGATGCTTGGATGGAACCTCCGATATCTAAGAACACGGCCTGCAAGCCCGGAAAGACGTACTGCTAGCACAAATTCAATGCACGGTAAACTATGAAAAATGAATTTGTTATAATTTTTTTATTAATAAACATATTTGAATTAAATTTTGGTTAAAACTATTTAAGGACTTTCTGAATTCAGTGATCTTGTCAGATTTTTAATAATAACATCGCTAATAAACTGGAAAAGTAATCATATTATGCCTTGAAAATTTAGATGAATTTCTGAAATTTTCTGTGGAAGTAGACTTTTTAATCCACTATGTATTTTAAAAAATTGCATTATTTTAATATAAAATATGGGTTTTTCAGGTGTGCTTCCATTTTAAACGGGTCACACTGTATGTATTATTTGGACAATAAGTCTTACATATAAATACAAAACATGAAAGATAAAGTAGTTAAATGAACTTAAAAGCCCATCTCTTTGAGAATTTTTCCAAAATATGTGTGGTTTGAGAAATGGTTTATATTTGAAAGGCGTCATGTTAACTCATATAACCACATACAACACAGATATCCCAAAATTGTGGAAAATGTTACCTATATATAACTTTGTAGTACCAAACCGATGACTTGCCACTAAATTAAGCTACATTTTTTACAGATCATCCAAGTGGATTTCTTGCAGATGTTCAATTGTTTGAAATATTCTCGGAGCAGGTATCATCTATTATTAGCACTCGTCAGTATCTTCCACCAGAAGATATGGTTTCACTACAAGTTGCTCTTGTAAATTTAGCTCTGAAATGCTATCCAAGTAAAGTAGAATACATTGATAAGGTAATGCTATCTACCGTTGAAATATTTCAAAGACTTGGATTAGAGCGTTTAGAATCTAACTCGATGGTAGCTCGAGAATTATCAAAATTATTAAAGATACCTCTTGATCACTACAATAATCTGCTGACGGTTTTGAAACTACAACATTATGCCGGTTTGATGCAACATTTAGACTATCCAGGCAGGAAATTACTGAGTATGTATATCCTAACAAACGCATTAGAAAGTGAAACCATAATTACTACTCAAGAAGAAGTAGAACAAGCTTTAAATTTAGTGTCTACACTTATATCGGATCAAAGCGATCAACCATCTGGTGAGATTGATTTGGAAGAACTCTCGGAAGAGCAGAGTTTATTAGCAAGGTTTATCCATCAGTTTCGATCCAACGTTTCAGATCAACAATACCTGATTCTTATTGCTGCCCGAAAGGTAAGAGTAAGGATTACGTACAGTAATGTGCATATATTATCAATCAGTCAAGTATAACGAGTAAGCGGGATTCATTATCAGTACGGTAGTTGGTGCTCACAGAATCGAGTCAGTTAACGCCATTAGTATCCTCATAATTAGCGCCTAACTAACACTGTTCAGCCATGTGCGTTCAGGCAACAACGTCCTGAGTAACGCTCTTCCGATGCTGAATGCTACGTTTCAGCGGCTTATACAGCCGAGTTTCCGGGGTTTTGAACGGTAAATATATCCAGCCTACGATAATTCGGTTAAATGAAAACATAACTCCTCTTCGCCCTATCTTACGTTCCTCAAGATGCAAATGTAAAGTAACCTCAACCACAAAACACTTAAGTCTATTTGCTTTTGATAATCGGAAATTAAATACGGCTATTTAACGAGTCGATAGGTTAGGAAACGTGCACGTTTCAAGATTGCATATGTCCAACGATATTTCTTAGGGTGCGTTTATAGTGAAGCTGTGATAGTCGATAAGAGCGATGCGTTAGCAAAACGAACCAATCAGTGAGCGCTGTAACTTTGCGTAACCGTGGTTACAGGAGACGAGCTGTGATACTCGATAAGAGCGGCGATAATAACGAAGCGATGAGATACATTGTTTGTATGCGGGTGTTTATGTTGGAACTACGCGACATCTGTAGACAGCGATGGTAAGCAAAGATAAGAGCGTTTATAATCGAACTGTCAAATTTGATCTGCTTTCATCAGTTCTAGTTTTAATGGATATCGAGAACCGAAATTTACCGTAGATCCCCAATACGGGACCAAAAACATCCAAATCAAATAAGAAATGCGCTAATGATATTGTGACAACTGTCAAACTGACGCGCTTGCCGAAGCTTCACAAACATCACCCGTGGTGGATGTTTTTCGGCGCTTTTATCGCTGCTAGTATCGTCGCTCTTGTCATAGGTCTTATCGACTATCACAGCTTTACTATAAACACACCCTTAGACATTAGACGCTAAACAGCAAACCCTGGCAGAATATTGCAGTCAGGAATAGAATCTGTAATTTGAAGTCATTTATAAGAATTAAGTGGTACGTAATGTTATTTTCAACCTTTTAGCTCTAGCTATGATAGAAAGAAGACGTAAAAAATAGTTTAATTTATGAATTTAGTGGTTAAAAATATTTCCAAGTGCTATTTTCGTTATATCGAATAGATATATTTAGAAGTTTTATTTTTTTGTTTTAGTCCGGATTAAACTTACTTCAAAAAGCGAATCACCATTTGTAATTTTTCTGCATACAAAAAACACATACAGTCTTTATTTTAATGGCTTAGATGCATTCATTTTAATTATTTTTTAAAATAAACTAAGGTCTGTTCCTCTATTATTTTAAGAGTGTTTCAAACACTAAAGTACCGGCCCACGCCTCACTACACAAGTTATTTGATTAATTCGGAACAATCGTTTCGGAAGTTCGTGGATTTCCATTGTCAGCCGTACGACCGAATGATCTGAGAAAATGACGTTAACTCTAACATGCCTTGTTCTGTCTCTCTCTAAAAGATATTTACAAGTACTTATATATATATGCTGTGCGAATATGTATCGGGCATAGAAAACCCGGTATTATAAAACCCTTTCATATTTTGAGTAATTCCAGAAACATATGTGTACACGAGGGATTATAATAAATGTGTAACGAAGATTTATGACAGTAATAGAATAGTTATTCATTGTCGGGCAAATATATTATATTTTAACAAACAATGAAATTACAACTAATTGCCATCAACATACATGGACGCGTTTCGCTGTTATACAGCTTTTCAGCATGTCTTTGTGGAGAATGGCAATTTTAAGTTGACAAGTCGTATATGTACGAAGTTCATGATAACTTGTATGGATGAGAGTATATAATTAAATACATTCTAATCACTGCAAATGTCGAAAGTAAACGCTAATCGACTTCTACAGAAGTGAGCAACCAACATTGCATCGGTTTTCTGCGAAGGTAGGAACTCGACTAAGTGGTATCTCACCAGAGGTAATTAATTAATAAACAATAAAATTACAACTAATTGCCATCAACCACCATATATGGACGTCCATGTGAGGAGTGTGCCGGTACTTTAGTGTTTGCCGTACTACTCCACAGTCTTTGCTATCATTATTGAAAGTGTTTGATAATCTATACACTACACATTACTGTATACAAGACATTTCATGAGTAACGCTTCGCCTTACAGAAGGCAAGCAATATTGTTTCTTCGAAAACCAACTTCAAATAAAAAATATTCGGAGACAAGTGCTGCACAACAAAAAAAATATGTTCAAGTGTACAGGGCGGTTAGTTTCAGCAGCGCACGATAGAAGTTTAGTTTTTTAAATGGAACATCCTACATATTACGCTTTTGGATATCTCTTCATTTCATGCTAACTTCCATCAATATTCCCTATATACCTATCTATCTTAGTTTTTGAGATAATTTGAGATTTTTAGCGAAACGGCGCTGTTTCTTTAACTGATATCTTAAACGCCTTACCCGCTAGAGTACTGATTCAAACTTTATTCGTTTGTGTATTTCTTGGAGGTCAATATATCGAATTTTTTATATCAACTAGGGTCTACAAGATGGCAATCGCAATCGTCGCCATATTTGATTTATTATAACAAAAATGTCGTTCTTTAATAAATTAAATATAAAGCTATGCAGATAATTTTTTGGTCAAATGCATAGAGTGCTACGACAAAACAGTATAAACGTTTGTTTTTTAATGGTATTCATTAAAAATAATCTGTGATATTTAATTTATGCGTACAATTTCAAAATCCATTTGAAGTGCCCTATTTTATTAATTTTTTTTATATATATGCTGTAATGTGATTCCTCGCTCGTGTATAGCGGAAACTGAACACCCTGCATACTTGAACATAATTTTTATGCTGTGCAGGGTCTATCTCCGAATGTTTTTTATTTGGAAACTTTTGCTACAAATTGCACTGTTAAGTGCAATGGAATCTTCCGTCCATGCACTAAATGGGCAGACTGTACATGTGCTTTAAAAAACACGATATATCAAAGTTATGTTTTCTTAAGCGTTGCTTGTCAATTATAAACCGAGGCGTTACTCTTGAAACGCACTGTATATTGTCGCATATCTTTTTTACATTAATTATTGTTTTAGATTCTAGGAGCAGGCGGTCAGATGCGAATTAAGCACACGTTACCGCCATTAATCTTCCAAGCTTATCAATTAGCTTACAAATACCGGGATAACAAGAAGGAAGATGACGTGTGGGAAAAGAAGTGTCAAAAGATTTTTCAATTCTGTCATTCAACTATCACAGCTCTGGTAAAAGCCGAACTAGCCGAATTACCTTTGCGATTATTCTTGCAAGGTGCATTAGCAATTGATCAAATAGGTTTCGATAATCACGAAACTGTAGCGTACGAATTCTTTTCGCAAGCGTTCTCCCTGTACGAAGACGAAATATCCGATTCTAAAGCGCAGTTGGCTGCCATTACGTTGATCGTCGGCACATTGGAACAGATTAGTTGTTTCTCGGAAGAAAACGCAGAACCTTTAAGAACTCAATGCGCACTAGCTGCGAGCAAGTTACTAAAGAAACCCGATCAATGCCGAGGGGTCGCTACTTGCTCCCATTTGTTTTGGAGCGGAAAAAGCTTGGGCACTAATAGAGAACAAATGGACGATGGTAAACGAGTAGTGGAATGTTTAAAGAAGGGCCTGAGAATAGCTAAACAATGTATGGACGTGAGCGTTCAGGTACAACTATTCATCGAACTTACGAATCACTATATCTATTTTTACGAAAAAGGAAATGATCAGGTTACACCACAAATTATAAATCAAGTTATTGGGAAAATTAAAGACGAGATTCCCAATTTGGAAAGTTCAGAAGAGACGGAACAGATACAGAAACACTTCAGTAACACTATAGAACATTTGAGGTCGAGGATGGAATGCTCTGAGGTAGATGGCGTGTCATATAAAGATATTGAAATTTAATTAATTAATGAAAGGAATATTTCTATAAGCCGAACTTTGTTACTGTAGATATTTTATTTTCTAAGTGTACATTGCTGTAGAATATATATATCAAAACTTTTTATTTATATTTTTTGTCTATCTAAGTTTATATTTATATATTACTATTCTTAAATTAAATATTAATTTTTATTGTAATAAATAACCTGGTAAACATAATATTTGTCTTATTCTATAAAAAAATAACATTATCATCAGGATTATTAATACCCACTTCAATGTTTTTTCCCTTGTGTTCCAGAGTTGGGCATTATTCCCGTAAAATTTAGTCGTGACAAAATTTGCTTTTCTCTAATTTAGTCGTTATTCATTAATAATTCATTCGTAGCCATGTCTGTCAATCACACCGCATTTAATCATGACTAAACGGTATTTACCAATCCATAAATAAACGTTAGTCACAAAAGATTTTATTCATTAGGCTTGATTAATGGTTATTCGTTATTTATTAGTCATAACCGGGGATACGATTTCAGGCCACTTACTAGCGTAGCGTTTTTCACTTGAATGTACTGGCATCGGTATTGGCTGAATCTGACAATTGATCATATGTGAGAATATATTGTTATTGAGTGGTCGACCGATGTGACAATAATGCATTGCGGCAATACTTGCATTAACAATTATTTGTAAGTGACATAGTATGCTTAATTAACTAAAAATGTTAACAATTTCAATAGAAATCAGACTAGACAAAAATCCTGATTTAGGTAAATTGAAAATAATATCTACTTTTCACCAAAATAGGGATAATATTGGTCACAGTTTAAACTATAAGGAAGATGAAATAAAAAAAAACTGTTATGCACTGGCAGTTTTTTGTGACGTGTAGAGAAGTTTCTTTCAATATAAAGCTTTGTTGCGAGACAATCGAAAACGATTTATTTTTGAAAATATAAAAAAGCACTTGATTACCGTATGTCATTAGCTTAATACTTACTTGTTTCAATAGTAACTTAACGAATAAAAATTGTTACAAGTAATTATTGCAATGTTCGTGTAAACATCATATAGCTTTGAGCATATTGTTTTCCCCTGAGGAAACACCTATGCCTACGAATTAATTAAATCCATTTATTCAGTATAATACTACATGTGCTTTTCATCTTAAAGGTTATCGTCGTATCTGTTCCTATCACATACTTATACTAAACACAACAGACCACAATCCCTACCAACTACCACGTACGTATTCCCGCCTATCTATGCGTCCACTCCGAGCAACAAGTTTTCATTTCTCGTATCTCGGCGGTGGGCAGAAATCTTATCCCTGGTCATAACTAGCGTTTATTCGTTATTCGTTAGTTATGACTAAGTTTCTTTATTGGTCATGATTAAATTTATTCAACATTTATTAATCATATGTGTAGTGTTTATAAGGCGTTTGTTCGTATTCGAAAGCATTTATGAACATTTAACAAAATGATATAATCTGACAAAGCTATGTTCTGTTGAGATCTAGCTGTCAACTTTTTAGTTTCAGTAACAGCTTAAACTTAAATACTACACTTCTTATATATATATATATATATATATATATATATATATATATATATATATATATATATATTATTCTTATATATTATTAACTATTTCGAAAATCACTGACAAAACACCTTGGGTTTCTGCAGTAATCGTGGTGGACTTGATTGTCTTGAATGCTCTGCTGCGGTTTCGGTGCGTTTGTAGTGATTTAATTGAGATTCGGAATTCACAAATTTGTTCTGATTTTTATTCGACTTGCACTTTTCGTTTGGAATAAAAATTTTGAAAATGGATGTGTTTCTTTCTATTACTCCTCTCCTTCTTGCTATTATTTTGTATGTCTTTCAACTACAAGGTAGGCGCCATGAATTCTAAGCCTGACAGGCTTACACAGGTTCGAGCGTGTTCAAACTCTGTTGCATCACAGTTACATATGTGCGAAGTCTACACTATGTATATTACGGCTCAGAGACTTATAGTTTTTGGTAGCCAGCCAGACAAGTGCATGAAAATGTCTCGGGTAACGAAAATTGAGTACCGCGCGGTAATTTTTAACGAAAGAAGAGTATAGGCCTAATCACATTAAACAACGTTTGGACGGCGTTTATGGTGGCTTATCTCCTTCATATTTCACTGTAAAAAAGTGGGCAAAATGTTTCCGTTTGGGACAAAAATACCTTGATGATGAGCACCCCGGTCGGCCAATTGAACTGATAACAGCTCAAAACGTTTCAGCTTTTGAAGAAATGGTATTAGCAGATCGCTGTTTGAAAGTGAAGGAATTAGCAGTGATGTCTAAGCATTTGGATATGAATAAGATTAGTGCAAGATGGGTACTGCATCTTCTTTCTGCTCTCCAAAGTGAACGTCGGGTCGAATGTGCGCTTTCGTTTTTAAACATGTGTAGAGACGAAATCGATTTTGGAGTCCATTGTCACAGGAGATGAAACAATGGTTCTGTATTTTGATTCTCTATCCAAAAAGGAATCGATGGACGTGGTTTTAAGGACGATACTGAGGAGCAAGCAGTTGCAATACAACATTTTGAGGGAAAACTTTAGATTATTTTTACAAGGGTATAGAATTATTAATTGATGGTTGTAATAAATATATTGAAGTTAGGGGAGATTATATTGAAAAATAAAAATTTGTTATATTTCACCAAGTTATTTTTTTCTATATCAAGCCAAGAATTTAGGGCGCCTACCTCGTAATATATACGAGGTATGATCAAAATCTATCCGGATTGGTGACATAAGTCTACAGTGAGGCATGTTGACCTTGGAACATACCGCGCATGTGCTGCGAATCACGGCAACCTAACTCGTTTGGTTTGTTACAGTAGCGTTTCGTTGTTACGTCTGCGACGTTGCTTATCGCATTTGTCATGTCCGAAAAAACTGATCAACGAATTTATATCAGATTTTGTAAAAAAACTTGGAAAAACATGCAGACACGTACTTAAAGTTACAGACCGTATATGGGGAGGAATGCATGAGCCATACCCAAGTTTACGAGTGGTACAAATGCTTCAAAGATGGCCGAGAGAGTGTTGATAGTGATGCGCATTCTGGGAAGCCCGTAACCAGCAAAAGTGAACACAATGTGGAAAGGGAGCGCGCAGCTGTGTTAGCAAATCGCCGAATCATTATTCGTGAGTTACTTGAAGACTTTGGTATTAGTTTCGGTTCAATGCAGTTGATTCTGACGGACGATTTGGGTATGAGACGTATCTCAGCCAAATTTGTTCCAAAATTGCTTTCCGATGACCAGAAACAGGCCCGTGTTTCAGCTGCTCGTGACCTACTTGAGTGCGGCGAAAACTTTAAAAACTAGGATTACTGGTGATGAGTCGTGGGTTTACGGGATGATCCCGAAACTTCACAGTGGAAAACCCGAAACTCACTCAGACCTAAAAGAGCACGACAGAGCCGTAGCAATATCAAGACGATGCTAACTGTGTTTTTCGATTATAGGGAAATTATGCACCACGAATACGCTCCACCAGGTCAAACAATAAATAAGGAGTCCTATTACCAAGTCTGTTTGAGGGACGCAGTACGTCACAAAAGACCGGCATTGCATGGGGGTGGCGAGTAGAAAATTCATCATGACAACGCGCCTGCGCATTCATTTCAGCTTGTGCAGCAGTTTCTTGCTAAACACCACATGCCACAGGCCCGAAATCGCCATATTCGCCAGATCTCGTACCCTGCGATTTTTCTATCTTAAAAATTAAATACCACTTGAAAGGACGAAAATTTCAGGATGTTTAGGAAAATTCGACGAGGCAGGTGTTCGCTATTTCCGAAGATGATTTCAAAAATTGCTTCTTGCAGTGGAAACAGCGCTGGTCTAAGTGTGTGGCTTCGGAAGGGGACTACTTCGAAGGAGACTAAATAATATACCTATCAGTGTTGTATTTTTCTTTTAATGAACCCAATCCGGATAGATTTTGATCATATCTCGTACAGTGCGGTCTTAAAGTGCTCCCCTCCCCCATGTTAACTGTTGAACGACAGAAGCTAGCGTTTCCAGAAAAAATAGGGTATTAATCAAACAACAATTATGCTTTTATAGATTTTCGATATTAAAGTAATATTTAATAAATATTCTTATAAATTTCACATTTCTCAAGTGGTTCCACGGCCAAGGGCTGTAGTTGTTATAATTTTTAAAGATTTCATTGGAAATTGGTTTCTTACGAAAAAGGCACCCCTTAAGACTAACGCTCCATTTTGAAATTGGGCTGTAAGCAGTATTGCAACTACTATGTAGTTCGCTAATTTTTGTTGAAATAATCGTTCTATTGCTTTCCATTATTAATAAGAAATTATTAAAACCACAAAATACCTTTACATTTATATTTTTTTGCCATTTTAGACTGTGCATAGGTAAAGAGTTACAGATTTTTGCATTGTATCTTTCTCGTGGTAGTCTTCACTTTACATTTTTAAGCGAAACATTAATTTAAAATATTCTTAACTAATCTGCGATGATCTGATTCGAATCTTTTCTTGGTACGCTCAGAATTCTGATGTACGTCGGCCAGGTAATAAAAAGGATTGGAACTTCGTTTGCTGTACATTAAAGTGTCACCCCTTAAGGAGCTTCTTTCGCGCATTGAATGCGAACCATCCCTTTTCCCTCGATACTTGCTCGCCGATCTCGCTTTGGTATCGAAGCTGCATTGCTTACGAATTTTGATTTCGTTCAGTCGATCGCCTTGTGTTTTCTCTGTTTCCATCTTTAACTTCGTTTTTTTCGTATCGGTATTCTCGATGTTGTCCAACTCTTTTAATTTGTTGCTTACATTGTAATTATAATAGACGGGCTCGACTATTTTTACGCCCTTTTCGGCATATTGGTTTTCATCGTTAATATTAGGAGTATTCTGCGTTTTTAATAATCTCGTAAATCTCTGGTAATCCTTATCAATAGAGGGTCTTCTTTTCTCCGATCCTGGTCTATGGCAAAGCGACGTCAACGTTTTTGTCGATGGCGCGTTTAAACGCTGTGGAGCGCTTACTTTTAGACCAAGAAACGACTTATCATGGCTTTCCAAACACCTTTGCGCTTGAAGTATGAGCTTTCGTCTTTCGACCGGCCATTCCTTGCTGTAAACGCCGTACCGATGATGTGGTATCTTGTCTCCGTCGCCGAAGTGCTGCAGACGATATTGGCTTCCTTGCCGCCAAAGCCAACCCTCTACTTTCTCTAGCCAACCTTGTTGTTGGCCTATTACGGAACCCGGCCTGCAGATTCTCATCCACGCGATCGATTCCCTTGCTGACATTTTGTAATGTTTTATGATGTAGGCGCCTATGAGGGATCCAGTTCGTCCTAAGCCAGCCTGCAATTAGAAAACAATCGATGCCTTCATTTCAAAAATCAATTTGAAATTAATAATTGATGGATTAAATAATCTTGGTGCAACACTTCACGTAAAGAGGTAGAAAATAATTTTAATGGTATTGATATTGCAAGTAAAGAAAATCCGCGTTAAAGGAGTGCACACGCAGCGTAATGCACACTTAATAATAATACATCATTGATTCTTGAAGAACGCCGCAAGTTAAAACTCCTTTATTCATTATTCCATGTTGATAAATTAAAAAAAAAACAAACGAAACGATATTACAAGGAATATTGTATACAGTCCACTATTTATTTTTTTAAACATAAAATTTTTAATCAGTGACAATTAACTCTATAAAACTAGTTTCAGATTTCTTTTCTAAATTTAATGATATCTAATACGTTTAATTTAGTTTTAGAAGAATTAAAAATAAACAACACGGCGATTTTTATTGCATACAAGTTACACTTGCAGCATATCGGAAGGGCGTTGTTATACATTTCAAGAGGACAATAAATGTTACCCACCAATACGTTTTTACTTGATAGTTGGATTGTTGATGGTCCGTCAGTTATTGTTTTTATTTACACAGAGTGTCTCATGAGGAACTGCATTGATCGATATATGAAAGAGTATACATTGGAAAATTTTGAAAAGGTAGTAATACTATAATCTGCATGCGCTATTGAACCAAAATATTTTCAATTACCTAAGGCTTCCGGTTATACCGAAAGTGGCTGTCAACTTTGTTATTTTCAATAGAATATCCTTTGTATTATTACATCTTTGAATTCCTAGTTCAATTTTAAGGTTTGATCGATTAAACAACTACGTTGCTATTTCTAACCATATTTGAAATATTTGCATTTTTTGAAAATTTTTGACAAATGAACGAGTGCATGTGAACTTTTATAAATGTGAAAGTGTTTAACTTTGAAAAGTGAAGTTTTGCAGAACTGTTGATCATATAGGCTAGAATTAGAAACCAAATGGGTTTTTCGAAAACATTATACGAAATAAATGTGGATGACAAGGAAGAATGATAAGTAAAAAAATATATACAGAGGCAAAATATGATGATTCACAACTAATAGCACGCAGCACGGGTAAGTAATTGAGCAACGCAATTGTACAACCATCCTTGTCTATGACACGAACGAGTATGTAACTACTCCTGTTTTAACAAAAATGTCAAAGTAGGTACTTTTTTATTTATTGTAGAAAAATCTTCCTAGTGCTGCCGTGTCGTTGAGTTTACTGTTGACGTTTCGCGTCAAGAGTAAACTCAACTTTGTTACTTGTCGAGTGAAAATACTCTACACCTTAAAAGCTAATATCTCGAAAAATGGTTTCATTGTGGTAGTAAGAGGAACCTTTTGTGGTACAAATTAATGCTGTGGATTCTCACGATCGACGTGTTGGAAGAGATCTACCGAAAGTCATACATGTTGGTCTACGCAAATGTTTTCCCATTTTCGTATTTTTGGCGATTCTACTAAGACATTAATTTACCTTGCAATGTACTCCAATAGCTGCAGGACTACTTTCGCAAATATCTAAGAAACGCATGAGCACGTGCTTCGGTGGCGTTGTACCATCGGCGAAGAATAATTCGTGATGTTCTATGCCGGCATCTGCGAAGCTGAAAACAATAGTATGTGATCATCTATTCTTGGCATTTCCATGAATACTTACATAGTCGCGTCGTACACCTTATTGTTAAGTCTTATGACAGTCTTGACGTCGTTTCGTAGGAAATATTTAATGTAAAACTCCGGCGGATGACCGTTCATAAAATCACATTCCGTGGGACCAATGAATGCCAAAAATTTCCGCGGTACTAACCAGTTCAAGTCACCATTTTGAATTTTGTCGTACGTATCGTATTCTAGCACATTGAAGTCATTGAAATTGAAAAAATTAAACGTTCTCGCCTTTTCAATGGCATGAAAGCAATCTATGAGGCGAATAGTATAGTTGGATACCCCTTGAGACGCATCTACGAAATTTCTGAAATAGAACTATAATTATTGCATCTGCTTACTATGGCATAAGAAGTTGGATAAATAATAATGAAATATGTGTACAATATACACATTTATACGTAAATATACCTGTAGTAAATGCACCACTTACATATAAACATTTATAAAACATAAGCATGTGAATTATTGAGGAACCAATGTAATATTAAGAATCTAGTTGCGATATATTTTAATCATAACGGACCTATTTGTAAGCTAATTATTTCATTATTGCAAACATACATACACTGCGTTCAGAGCGAAAGGGGCAAATTCAATATAATTTTAACAACACGTTTTTGTTAAAAACACTCGCCCACGTTGACTAACAATTTTGAATTTCTAGATTCTGACCTATACTACTAGGTGAATTTCCGGTTTTCCGGGAAGTGCCGTATCCTGTGCATTTCAATGGATTTTCATAAACACCTTATAGCGAGGTGATGGCCCCATAAGTTAGGATCGGTGTTAAGCTGGTCTTGTATAACACGAGCTAGGTCTTCAGATTGAGGAAACTATCGCTGAGAGTAGGGCTACCAGCTTATTCCTAGCCGCGAGGAGTGTATTCCTCATGTTACTTACATGCAGTTTTGATCGAAAATCCGTCTGGGGGTTCTTATGGCCACACTTTTGTTCTCGTTTACCTTTAACTTGTATTTTTCGGGCCATTCTGTTGGTGTATTCAAAGCATCCTGAAGGTGCCATTAGACTTTCATTCAGTGGCGTAACATTTGCATAACATCAAAATTAAGTAAATTTCGTAACCTTGATCCGTTTTAGATGGTACTTACCTTACATCAGGATGATCGAAACCATAGCATTCAAAACTTTAGTGATAGGTACAACAAAGAGCATTACGTAATTAGGCTTTTTGTCTTAACTAATTGGTGGAGCCCGTTGATTGGCGTTACGATTTAATATAAAGAATAAATATAACAGTTAAGAATTTGTTGCATACTTATTAGACGGTTGTGAAAATTTGTCGTGACCAAATACCAGGCAGGGAAAGAGGAAGTAAATGCTTAATAAAATACAAATCAGAATACCTAAAAGATCCTCCGGCAATAGTTAAGGTTTGATGTATCCTTCTAGGGCTAATACTTAAATAAATAATGGCAAATGATCCAATGAGATAAGCTGCGTTTGCTCTTCTATTCTGGTTTCCACTTGAATAGTAAACGATTCTCTTGATACTAGGACTGCACAAATAGCTGTTCAGCTGGCAACAAAATTTATATAAGCAGGATAAATTAAGCGGTCCGAAATCATAATAATAATTTACGTAGACCAGTTCCTCGTCCGTTGTAAAGTATAGCGTTTCTGTGGTGGTTTTAAGCATCTTACTAACTTCACCATAGGTTGAACCGAAGTAAAGCTTATTCTTTATAATTTCCGTTATGTATTCGATTTCGGCATTGTAATAGAAATCATCCATTTCATTCATCGTGCAATACTGACGAAGCTGGTCGAAATAGTTCAACCACTTGTCATAATTTCCACTTTTCATTCGTCTCAAGGGAAGAGGTAACAGGGTTTTGAACTGTCGCCGCACAGCAATGTGAACGCAAAAAAATGTATTGAATAATTTACCAGTATCGTTAATAGTACGTATAAGGTTTTGCGGGTGACTTTATTCATATTTTAAATTTAGAATGGTCCGAACTGTCAAACTCATTTTTGTTTTTGAAAGTGTAGGTACCTATGCGGCGAGTTTGACATTTGCCGTTTTAAATTGACGTTTATGATCGCATGTTCGTATACGGTTGAAAGATGGTTCAACGTAAATCTGACAAGCTGTCAATTTTTGTTTTTACCGTGTGGAAATTGACGATTCGATCGGGTACGTACAATATTTATATGGGCCACCTAGTGCGTGGACGGATAATAATTCTCTTCCTGAGCAATTTAGAGAAATAAATAAGAAATATTCGCAGTCAAATCCTACACAACATAAAATTATATGCAAGTGTTCAGTTTCCACTGCGCACGGTACAAGTTTAGATTTTTAAATGGAACATCCTGTATATTATTACGATTTTAGATACCTCTCTTCAATTCATGTCAACTCTTATTAATATTCCCCATACCTATTTATCTTGGTTTTTGAGATGATTGTCATATTTTGAGATTTTTGCCGCTGTCAAAGGCGGATTACCCGTAAGGCAAACTAGGCACGTGCTTAGCGGCCCCGGACCTCAGGGGGCCCCCGGCTCATTTAAGGTTATTTACCTAATATAGATTTATTTTTACAATAAAATATATTTTACAATAAAATTATTTAGGTAAGTACAAATTTCAAAAGTCTAATAATTTTCTTAGGCCCCTCCTAGATTTTTTAAAATAAGCGTATTTTATCAGTTAATTTTTAAAATTCTAACTGCTCTTAAATTTTTTTTAAGAAAAAGTAGTTAACGAATTACTGGCTGATTATTAACTTATTTTGTATTTAATAGTAAAAAGTTTATTCCAAACAGTTATAAACTATAATAATTATAAAGCGCTATTCCAAATAGTTATAAAATATAAATAATTCTAACTATAGTATTCACTATTCCAAATAGTTATAAAAATTTTATTATTTCGTAATCGAAAAGCAAACAATTTCAAAAATTTCGTACCAGAGAAGTCTGGAAGTCGAGCGCAGTATCTCGAATAGCGTGGAACAGTGTGAAAAGTTCCATTGTCGTCCCGATCGATTTTGTCCGCGTATATTTAAGCGCGACGCGCTGCTCTCCGCTCAGTCTACACACGACAGCGATATACGTATGAAAGCAGATATTAGTAAGCTACTGAACCGCTCGCTATTTAGTGATCGTGAAATATTACATTGACTTGTACACTTCAACTTTGTTTCCAAATTTGACATTAAGACACGTGAGTTTATAAAGGTAAGTTTTATTATTATTACTAAACAGTAAACTTATTTAAATATCTACTCAAGCACAAAATAAACTGACTTAAAGTTTGAGAATTGTGTCCATTAGAGGCCAAGCTAAATGCTGTCCTAATACATGCTGAAATCGTGGCCTTACAATTTACTTTTCAAACTGCAAAACCTTATGCTGTTCTATTAATTAAATTTATAATATTATTAATTTTTACAGAAATGAAACGCCATTATCTCAGTGGAGTAGAAAAAAGAAAATTGCACGAATAAAAAAGTGAAAGAATCTGCTAAAGGACAGACGTCTTTATTGGGATTTTTTGAAAAATAAAACACTCCTTTAACAGCCTCAGATGTTCAAACGGGGTCACCAACGAAGATGAAGTAATTGAAATTGATTCATGTCGACATGGACCCACATCTAATGATTCTGGCAGCGATAAACAAGAACCAACAACATCCTACAGTAAATACGAAATACTTAGTGGATCGACGCAAAGATTTATTTCAAAATCAATGTTTAAACGTAAAATGTTAAATGGTGAAGAAGTAGATCGTTTTTGGCTAATATTTTCGCCGAAAACAAATAAAGTTTACTGCGGACTCTGTAAGTTATTTTTACTTGAAGAAAATCAGGATCAATTTACCGCAGGTTTCAATGACTGGAAAAATGCCACAGCGAGAGTCGTATCTCATGAAAATAGTGCTTCTCATAGAAGGCGTGCTTTAACTGGATGGCTAGATCAAAAAAACGGCTTGAAAAGAGATTTCTCAAAAGCATATGAAAATGAATGCGAGTACTGGCAAAAGGTTTTACAAAGAATTAGTGATGTTATAATTTTTTTGTGTCAACGTGGACTTCCATTAAGAGGCAAAGATGAAATTTTTGGAACAGTACATAATGGAAATTATTTAGGCATATTGGAACTACTGGCAAAACATGACGGGTTTCTAGCAGATCATATTGAAAAAACTAAAAATATTGGACGGGGCAAAATATCTTATTTGTCTTCGACAATTTGCGATGAATTTATTCAATTATTAGGCGATCATGTTACTAATTTAATTTTACAAGAAGTAAAAGAATCAAAATATTTTGGAATAATAGTTGATTCTACACCTGATTTGCAACATGTTGATTAACTTACTTTTGTAATTAGATACGTGAATTCACAAACATTTGAAGTGTCAGAAAGTTTTTTAAAATTTTTGCTTCTAAGAAGCCACAAATCTGGCTCGAGAAATTGTGCAATATTTAATTGAGTGCAATCTTGACATTCAAAATTGCCGTTCGCAAAGTACCGACAATGCAGCTAATATGTCTGGAAAATACCAAGGTGTGCAAAGTAAGATAAAAGAAATAAACAAATTTGCAGAATTTGTACCGTGTAGTGCTCATTCTCTGAATCTTGTTGGACAGACAGCAGCTAGTGTATGCGTAGAAGCTATATCTTTTTTTGGGATTATACAAACATTGTACAATTTCTTGTCAGGTTCCACATACAGGTGGAATTTGCTAAAAGAAGAAATTAATACAAGAATTTCTTTAAATTCTAATGCAAATGAAAGAATTTTTGTGATGTAATCTCTGTCTGACACAAGATGGTCAGCGAGATATGATGCCTTAAAGTCATTAAAACAAAATTATCATGAAATTTTAGTAACCTTAAAAAAGTTATCTCAAGATACTGACCAAAGTTACAATACACGAAATGAAGCAACAAATATTATGAATAAACTATGTGAATTTGAAACATGTATCCTTCGTTTATTTTGGTACGATGTTTTAGAGAGAACAAACAAAGTAAATTTGACATTTCAAAAAGGTCTTATTTTAAAAGAAGTTGTTGATCAAATTACCTCTTTTACAGAATACCTAAAAACTATTCGTGAAAATGTTGACTAGTATGAAGAAGAAGCGAAACTTATTTTGAAGGTTTCGACTGAATTTGAGTTTGAAGTTTCTTATAAAAAAGAAAATACACGCCAAATTAAGAAACAAGTATTCCACGGTGATTCCTCCTATTCAGAAAACTTTTCTCCAAAACAAAAATTTAATAATACTTATGTGATAGCATAATTTCTGAAATGTAAAGAAGATCTTGTTGTTATAAACAATTGCAAGTATATTTTTCGTTTATTTTCGATTATGAAAAGACAAATTTGAATGGCAAACGATCCGCAGCTCAACGGTTTCTTAAAAAATATCCGTTAGATTTGGAAAGTGAGTTAGAAAACGAAATAATACATTTTCATGAACATCTGACAATAAATAAACAGAGCTTAAAAAATTGCAACAGCCAAGAAACATTAAAAAGTGTTAAAGAAGTATTAAAGTCAATCCTCTATCCTAATGTAGCTATAGCATTTAGTATATACTTAACTTTAGCTTGCGGAGTTTGTGAAGGAGAAAGAACATTTTCAAAACTGGCGGTAATAAAAATCGACTAAATGCTTTAAGCTTGTTATGCATAGAGCATGAATTCGTAAAAAAATACATTTTAAAGAAATTGTGAAAAAATTTGCGGCTTCTAAGGTCCGCAAAGTTAATCTGCTATAGAGCCCTAATGTGTAGACTTCATTAAATATTTTTATTAAGAATAAAAATGTATTTATTTTAATTTTTACTAGGTTTTACAGATATTACATATTTATAAAACAATGTTTTTATTAGGAATGTAAAATTTTGTTTAAATATTTTTATTGAAAATAAATTTGTTTACAATTTTTTTATTTATTGTTATATTATTAAACATTATTTGCAAATATATGTTTTTATAAAAAATTTAAATTTTCATTTTACCTAGTTGTTTACACATCACCACCCTAGCGTGTAAGGCGTTTAAAATATCGGCTGTTAAAGAAATAGCGACATTTAGTCAAAATCTCAAATGATGTCAATTATCTCACAAATTAAGACAGATAGATATAGCGAATATCCATGAAAGTTGCCATGAACTGAAGAAAGGTATCTAAAATCGTAATATACAGGCTGTTCCATTTAAAAAACGAAACTTGTATCGTGCGCAGCGGAAACTGAACACTCTGTATACTTGAATATAATTTCAGATTATGCAGCATTTGTTTCCAATTATTTTTTATTTTAAAACTTTTTCTCTAAACTGTTTAGGAAAGGAATTATCTTCTTGTCTATTCTCTGCAAGTGTCTCCACCATCCAAGTTGTATTTTTTTAATGAAATTTATTATTTATGTTGTAGTCCTTTTTTCGCTGATTATATAATATAATAATAAATATGTATATAGCAGGTGCACCATTAGTGTGTCGACGGAGTTTAGCGTGAAAACTACCAAAGATGGAGAAATGAAATTTATTGTACATATGTATACGGGGTGTCACACGATGACCTTACGTTAGCCGTATATGAGAAACTGAGCAGGTTCTAAATTTGTAAATTTACAGACTTATTTTGTTCGAGGGGGCTAACTTTTAGAAAATATCGGCACTTTTAGCCAACTTCCGGCTTCACCGGAAGTAACGCACACTTAATTTTCTTAAATGGATTGCCCTAATTTTTATAAAACATTTGAATTCAGCGATTAATTTGATGTAAAATCGATCTATTTCCATGACTTTTCCTTAACTTGATTTTTATGAAAATTTCAGTAAAATCATCGTAGTGTTTTAGTGCTTGTTTATTCGGTACGTAAAAGTGTTGATTAATAACTGTTACGAGTTAGTAAGCTACAAATATGGGCTATTGAAAAGTATTTCCATTTTTGTACAAATATTATACAGGGTGTCAGTATTTATCGATCAAATATGTTAAAGTTCAATCATTAATATCCATGTAATTTTAAATAGAACACCCTATATATTTTTATTGTAGATGATAAAATATTAAATTCTTCATCAAATGATATTACATTTCCCTATACCTAAAATGAATATCTGGGCAATTATTCGGAATTTTACAAACAATTTTGTAAAATTCGAAAGACGGCTATGAATATTCGTCCCATATGTCAAAATTTCTGATGAGCAACAGTTCAAAAATATGTTAAGTCACATCCAAGTGTATTAAATGTTTAGGAAAATTAGGGCAGTACGAATCAAATATTACTGTACACTGACAGAATGACCGTTTGCAGCACCGCTGTTAAGATTAATGTAGGAATTCATTTGAAAAATTAAAAAAATTCCTACAAGGTCGTTTCGATATACCGTTCTGCCAGTGCTGATGTGCCTGTTATTAAAAAGAAAAAAAGACAATAGAACATTGAATTTTATTTTGTAAGCAAGGAAAAATAAGATAAATTTAAATAAATGTATTAAAAAATAAACAAACAACTATTTCAATACGTGTTCAAAATTGGCACTATTTGTTAAATTTCTAAACACTTATTAAGTCGTTTCGTATTTGCGCTTCTGTTAGGGAATTCAGTGTTAAGTAGGCAAAGAATGCTATTATTTTTAATTGCGCAAAATACATTGAATTGCTAACTTTCTTGAAATGCCCTCTGTCTGAGGATTTTTGGCTGCCCAAAAGTGACTGTTACATCTACTGAAGATACCGTTTTTCGTAAATTTTGCTTCGTCTGTCCATATAATTTTTTCCGAAGTTTTCATCTTTCTGACAAGATACTGTGATAAATTCCCAAAAACGCACTCTTCTGAAAAAATCCTGCGGATGTAAGTTTTGTACTTGTTGGTATGAAAAAGGTCTCCATTTGGGTTTTTCTAACACGTTTTGAACAGACATTCGTGAGATTTCTAACGTTGTTGCTGCTTCTCGAAGAGATGCAGTTGGGTTGGTATAAAAATATCCCATAACACCAATCTCCACAATTTCGTCATCAATTAATTTATAGTTTATTAATCAATCGTCGAACTGCATCTTCAGACGGTATTGGCCTATCTGGGTATCTTTTCCGAAACAGAACGCACATTCTTCAGATTCGCCATAAATAATCAGTAAATTCAAGCAATCTTGGTTTGTCAATTCCAAACATGACATTTTCTTGTACGTTATAAAAGAAACTAGATTACAAAATGTGCTATATACTAGGAAGTTTGCTAAGACATTATCGAATTGTCACACAACTGTCATTATAAATTTAAACACACGCTAAATCGGTGAAGAACGTTCATAGCCAACTTTCGAACTTATACGAAATTTTTGAATACAATGACATTAATTGTGAATAATTGCCCAAGCATTCATTTTAGGTATAGGGAAATATAATATCATTTGATTTAGAATTTAATATTTCGTCATCTACAATAAAAATATACGGGGTGTTTTATTTAAAATTACATAAATGTTAATAATTGAAGTTTAATGTATTTGATCGATAAATACTGACACCCTGTATAGTATTTGTACAAAAATAGAAATACTTTTCAATAGCCTACATTTATAGCTTACTAATTCGTAAGAATCAGTAATTAACAACTTTGCATACCGAGTAAATAAGCCGCAAGGGTATCTAGGGATACCCCCGAACCTACAAAAATCATTTAATAGAGTTAAATTTGAAAATTTAACAAAATTTAGAGTAAAACCCCTGAGAAAGATATTTCAATATATATATATATATATATATATGTATATATATATATTGAAATATTTTTGTCAGGGGATTTTTGGTTAAAATGTTAAATTTTCTAATTAGAATTAAATTTTTCAATTCTAAGTGGGTTCGGGGGTATCCCTGGATACCCTTTTGGCAATTTTCTAACGAATTTCCAAATGAATAAATCGAATTTAACGAATTTTAAAATTATAAATGTAACTAACCTTGAAATTTGGACGATGCCAATGTTATATAAACTCTCTGTTTCTAATAACCTCTACAAGAAACTGTCTGTTCTGGAATTTAACCCTTTTTCTCTTCGAATAAATACTTTGATTTCACAATCGAACACTTTAAATTGCGATCGGAGTTAAGATACACTTTAATTCAACGAAGGTTGAATAAAGATTGATGAAAATTATTGGCGTCGCTCATCTTTCTTTTATTTTAAATCGCGAAATACCGGCGATTGTTTTATTTCACAGCAAATTTTGATAAAGCAACCCAAATATAAACTTTTATAATATCATGATATGATGTTATTTATATAAATAGCATACGAGAATGAATGCAGTGACGCAACGAAATAGTTGTATTCAGAGGACTCTATGACTTACATTTATACAGTCAAGCTTTAAACGCGAAATATCTCCAACGATTTATTTAAACTCCATGAACGTTATGAACGCATTAGTGCGTTGTTTCTCTTCAGGCTCATTAATAATAAAATTGATTGTCCAGAATTACTGTGTGGGGTACCTTTTCATGTTCCCGCTAGGGAATCGCGAAATGTATCCTCATTTTACTTGAAACCTGTGAGAAGTAATGTAATGCACCTAGCGCCAATAAGCCGCATTTGTCGTTGCGCTGATATGTTATATAAAGACATTTTTCTGGATCAACTTGTTTAGTGTTACGTGTATATTATGCAACGTATGTATGTATTCATCATTATAGTTTTATGTGTATCTCCAAGAAGTTTAATTTATTTCATTTTGTACTTTTGCTACACTTTAGATAATTTGTATGTATATGTGTCTATTTTGATGTTTCACTGTTGGGCACAAATAAATATTATTATTATTATTATTAAACCGTTGAGATAAAGATTTAATTGACGAAATAATGTTTAAAATACCTTTCAATTTACGCTGTTGCTTGTTTTAGATTCATACTCCATTAATTTTGACGAATTACGATTGGGGAAATCGACCAGAAGATGAAGTTTAATTTTAATTCCCCTACGGTCGTCGTTATTTGGACTTATATTATAAATATAATGTCCTCGCTCCACTGCCAGTTGGCTGGGGGGAAATGGTATCGAGGACATTTCCATTTCTTACCGCAAGAGGGATATTTAATTACCAACGAGTGGCAAACCTGAACCTCCAACTTGTCTATTTGACTTTCTCTAATTGCTTTGGATTCATTCCGATTAAATCGCATTATAACTGATTGAATTTGTTGAAAATGGATCAAATAGTAAGAAGTTGCTGTTAGCCAAGTACCCATCGCGTTAAAATTGGTTCAGGAGGTTCTGGAATACCTGGACAAAATTTACGAAATTCTTTTAAACGTTTAGGAGATTTACGAAACACTGCTTTAGTACTTCCAATCATCCGACCAACGTTTCTGTAATGTTGTCGAACAACTTCACTAACTAAATGCAAAGCATGCAGCACGCAGGTTATACGTATTAAGTTAGGAAATATATGTTTTAAGGATCGCCCAACACTTAACATCGTTGCTGCACTATCTGTCACAATCATCACAACTTGATCTTGGGCAATTTTAAATATTTTCAAAGCGTTCATTATCACTTTTTGAATATTTTCCGCGGTACATTGTTGAATACGTTTGCAAGCTAACAAATATCGAGATGCTGTGTTCTCGCTAGATAAAACGCGAGCTATTACATTCACAATACTGTTTTTCTTTATATCGGTCGTCTCATCCACGGTAATCCATATTTTTTTGGAACACAAATCACGTTTACACACATTTTCTAGCATCTCTTTCATTCGCGGCAAATGATTCTGTAATTGTGTTTGTGAGGGTAATGGGTACTTTGGAACGTATTGTCGCCAAAACGTTTTAAAAGCAACGGAAGATTATAAGAGGTAAACATAATTAATAAATGTATGAGGAATAGTGTATAAGGTATTTCAGTTCTTGCATTTCTCATATGCTTAATACCATTGACATGCTTCTGGCAATCAGTTCTGTCCAATTCAGCCAAACGAACATTGCATATTAAGCAAACAACTGCACTACCGTCATATTTTAAATGGGGAAAAAGTGACACATACTTATGTACATTAGTAGCAAATCTATTACGAGGCATTGTTTTCTTAGGTATGTAAATATTAGTTCTATATGAAACGATACACTAATTATGTACTTGGTATAATACTACAACACGAGTCCGCAAGTTTAGGTTACTCTAGTAATAACCGTAAAAAGTAAACAAAGTAGTTTCTTTAAAAATCTCTTGTACTTAATACCGTAACAATAAATAATAATATAATAATAATAATAATAATAATAATTTATTTCTGTCATGACCTATCATAGGCATTAACGTTGTCAATATAAATGTATATATAAAATGATACATAAATACGTAAATAAATAAAATCTGTGTAGATATAAAAAAAGTATATAAAAAGAATAGGACAAAACGCCCATGTAAATGTATAACACAGGCAGGTAAAGTCAAACACTGTATAAATAAAATAAGATAAAGTTTGTCGTATGGTGTTGAAATACTCGTCGAGTGTGTAAAATTCAATTTAAATTGTTTTTCATTTAAAGATTTGTACATTTCGGGTAGATGATTATATAACTTCACAGCCAAATACTTGGTGGAAACTTGCGCCGTCTTTAGCCGATGATATGGCATTACGTAGTTATTCCTGTGACGTGTATTATGTTCATGAAGCATACTGTGCGTTACGTACTTTGATTTATTGGTGTGTAAATACAGCGCACACGACATTATGTAACAACACGCCAGAGTAAGTATACCATTTTTCTTAAACACTGATCTGCAAGATGTTCTGCAGTCTACGTTGCTTAAGATTCTTACTACTTGTTTCTGTTTCAGGAATAGCTTTACGGTCTCAGGTCAATATCCCCATATTAGAATACCATATGTAACTTTGCTGTGAAATAAAGCAAAATATGCTGCTCTTACTGTGTCATATGCTGCTACCCCCATGATCCTTCTAATAGCATATGTTACAGTGGACAACTTTCTTGAGGTGACGTCAATATGCACTTTGTAGTTCAGTTTATTAGAAATGTGTAGGCCAAGGAAGCAGATACATTTCTTATCAGGTAATGTTTTAGTAGATAGTAATAGAGTTTGAGTTTTGCTTTTGTTTAAACAGAAAGCGTTACTCATGAACCATTCATCTGCTTCCATTAGCGCTAATTCGGACTTTGCTTGCAGATGTCTTTTCATATCTCCTCTAGTTAGTAGCGTTGTATCGTTAGCATATAGACATATTTTATCACAATGTATATTGCGTGGGAGATCGTTCGCATATATTAGGAAAAGTATTGGGCCCAAAACAGATCCCTGAGGAACGCCATTACGAACTGGACGCATGTTGGATTCTGTATTTTGCCATACTACTAGCTGTTTCCTTTCCGTCAAGTATGACTCAAGTAATTTGAGTGCAGGCCCTCTTATACCACAGTAATTTAGTTTGGCCAGTAAAATTGGTACATTGACACAATCGAATGCTTTTGAGAGATCGCAACAGGTCAGTATAACATCATCCTTCTGATCAAAAGCTGTTGTTATCGCTTGTATTATTTCATTGGCTGCTGTTATCGTGGATCTACCTGATCGATACCCATGCTGTTCTTTGCAATAAACGTTGTTCTTTGTGAAGAAACTTACTATACGATTTTTAATCGCTGTTTCGAATATTTTGGAGAATATAGGTACCAGCGCGATAGGCCGATAGTTGCATAAATCTCTTTCGTCTCCTTTTTGTATACGGGTACTATCTTTGTCAGTTTTAATTCGTTTAGGTAGATCCCTTTCAGCATACACTCGTTGAATGAGTTAGCAAGAGCTTCTGCGATGTCAGTTTTAAGCAGCTTGACTATATTTGACGATAGACCGTAAACATCGAGTGACCTACTTTCTTTAAGGCGAGAGATAATATCGCTGATCTCCTGTGTGGTTATCGGATACAGAAAAATTGAGTTCTGCATACGTTTTGAGTTCTGCTCCAAGAGATGAAGTGGGTTCTGGCTAGGACCTGGTAAATTGGCTGACATGTCATCACCAACCGAAGCGAAGAAATCGTTAAAATCATCCGCCCTTAAACCGTGATTCTCTTTGTATTGAGTCCTGGTTTCTAAATTTGTTTCTGGCCTTATTATATCCCAAATAGTTTTATTTTTGTTACTTGAAGACTCTATGATGTTAGTTACTGCTGTGTTTTTCGCTTTTTGAATTTCTGATCTGTACTCCTTTTTTAATTTTTTGTATACTTGTTCTACTTCTTGACTTTTAGTTGCTTTGAATATTGTATATATGGCATCAAGTTTTTGTTTCATGTCGATTACAATACTGGTGGGAGAAAAATTGTGTCTTGGTTTTGCTTTTAGGGTAATTTCTCTTTCAGGAAACACAGTATCCAGCAGCCGTACAAAAAAGTTATGAAACTGGGAATAGGTTTTCTCACCTCCAGTTAGTATCAAATCCCATCTGGTCTGATCTAATTTTAACCTTTTATAATTCTTAACATTCAAGCATCGTGATTTTATTGTCTCTACATTTGTTTTATTTTCAGAATATGCAGTGCTGATGGAAATAAACTGTGCTAGGTGATCAGCAATGTGAAGATTTTGTACTGCAGTGATATCCACACATAATGGGTCGTTAGTAAATATATTATCTATACAAGTGCTCGACCTGGATGTCTCTCGTGATGGCTCACTGAACAACGCATGCAAACCGAACGATGAACAACACTCCATCAGCGTCCGCCGATCTTCTGATTTCTGCATGAAATCTACGTTAAAATCTCCTGCCAATACAGGAGATTATAATAAATAAACGTAACTTCTTAACAGTGTGAATAGGATTGTTGGAAAACTTGCACCATCAAGTATGTTTCCAATATTGTCTCGACGAAGGTAGTTCGCTGTAATGAAAAAAAGGTTCTTATATTTCGAGAAAGGTCGTTCAACGTCTACGGCACACAGGCATAATTAAAATAATCTTTAGAGTTAATTAATGAATTTTCAGGTGCACCACCACACATTTGTCTTAATCTCGTATAATCAAATTCTTTTTTTTAAACACTGTCGAATTTTGCCATAACGCGATTGAACTGATTCTACTAACGACAACCCAGTATTTTGCAATTTTTCTATTGCGTCTAGTAATCGTTTATTATCCCCCTCAAGGTATCTCCACCTTGTCGAAGGCAAAGATGTCTTTGCCGGATGGGGGAGCTTGTGTGCTCTAGTGAACCTGAGAGCTATGCCGGCGGTAGCTTAGCTACTGGTAGGGTCACCCATGCCGGTCAGGTCGAAGGTGAAGGGCCAGACTAAGCGAGATACCAAACCCAGGTCAAGGTGTTAGCTACCGTGCCGATGGCCTCGTGGCACTGGAGACGCAGTGTCACTAACGGTGCCTCTGGAATACCGGGCGACCTTCCAGTAGTAATAGCCTTGCGGCGTGAAGGGGGCACCACGAGCGTTGACGACCTATTTCCCAATACTCGCGGGAACAAAAATGGAGACTTCAAACATAAAAAAACCAAAAACAAAAATACAAAAAAAAGAAGGGGAACCTTTACTCGAGGAAACCCCTGTAATGTTATGTGAGGCAGAGGAAGGCGCGGACAGCCAAGCTATTGCTACTCAGCAGAAACCAAATCCACAAAAATCGGAGGGAAATGGTAGCTCCATAAACCCTACTGACACTGATGTGGAATTGCAAAGGGTAGTTTCAGGCTTCGATCGCCTGAAATGAACCAAACCAAAAGTTTCCGGGCTCAGAAACGGAAAGGGCTATACAGGTGAATTGCTACTGGAACCTGTAAACCCAGGAAAACTGATCGAGCGGGTTTAAGGAACAAGAGGCGGGCCCTTCACGAGCCAGAGAAGGCCGCAAAAAGGGCAAGATCAGAGGGAGTACTCCATCTTCGACTGAAAGCCAACCCCGAAAAAGCTCCAGAAATCGAATAGCGGCAAACCTCTTGAGGTAAAACCCAGTACGTCCTCTAACCAGGATACAACTGGGGCAACCTTTAGTCAGGCTTAACCGCTACCAAGATGGTGCAGTACTGGATAGATATCCAGAGGAAAGATTGTCAGAAGAACAATCGAAAAATCTGCAAAGGCTATAATAGGGGAGATATGGAAGTGCAAGCCACCAAACCGCACCCCAGTTTAAGAACAGCTATGCAGAAAAGGGAGTAGTCTACTTCACCTGGAAACGGGAAATCGAAGACATGGCTGATGGAGACGATACCCAAACTCAAAGTGTGGGAAGGCGCAATCCTGAGGACAGGTGTCGCTAGGGACATAGTCAAAACCACAAAGGCAGTTGTATGGGTTCCTACAGAATTCGTTGGGTCGACGGAGATAGAAAAAGTTTTCCAGCTCCTCGAAACCCAGAACAAAGGGCTGACAACGAAAGATTGGCGCGTCGTGTCAAGCAAAGCAGATCCGAAAGGAATAACCTTAGTCATTAACATCGACGAGGAATCTTTGAAGGTGCTGACGGGTATGGGCCTCAAGCCATATTTTGGATTAAACCAACTCGCCTTCAAGATTGTTGGGAGAAAGGAATTGCCTGAAGATGTAGAAGGTAATACAGATAAACCTTCAACATAGTAGGGCAGCCTCCGTAGGGCTACCCGGTGCAAGCTGCTAGCTTCGGGCAGTATCGACGTGGCCCTAATACAGGAACCTTGGTTAGTCGGGGGCCGAATAGCACGCCTTGGTGAAGCCAAAGGTAACGTAATATACGATTTACGCTCTGGCAGAGTAAGATCTTGCATTTACGTCAAGAAAGACCTACAATCATTAACGCTGCTTAACTTCTGTTCTAGAGATTAGCAGCCAAAGGTTGAAGTTCGTAGCAAAGGGAGCAGCAAGGAGCTAATTTCGCTTCTGCTTATCTCCCGTACGATGCATCGAGAAAACCACCGCCATCAGACGATGTGGAAAGGTTAGAAAGATACTGCGAGGATTCTCACCTCCAGGTCATCATCGGAGCGCGACGCCAACTCGCACAGTACTGCAGGGGGAGTACCGAACACAATTAAGCAGAGGTGAAGTCACTATTAGAATACATTGTCTCAGAAATCTAGTGATTTTGAATAGGGGTAGTGAACCATTTTTGCTAACGCATGAGGAACAGGTAATTGATATAACTCTAAGCACCCTGTACATTAGTACTCAGGTTACAAGTGGTATGTGTCTGAGGAACCATTCACTCAGTCACAGTTACTCACATCCTGGAAATCGCCGATGCTGATAAAACGTGGAGATTATAGGAATCCGCGAAGGACCAACTGGGTAGGTACAAGAGGAGTTGAGTAATGAACATCAAACAGGTCAAACCAGACATTTAAAAATGAATTGATATAGAGGGCGGCCTCAGATAATACAAGAGGCCAATAATAACTCATATACTATAAGCTGTCCTCAGTCAAAACGACTCTCCAGGCAGTACAGTGTGGAATGAGGAGCTGTCACTATGATGCAACGAACACGCAAGTTATTCACGAGCTGAAAAAAACCAATGAGTGGTTGGAATACGAACGTACTCACTGCATATACCAAGCCTAAAGAGGGCTAAAAGACAGTCATGGAGGAATTCTGTGGAAAGGGGGTGGGAACCCCAAACAAGAGGCAAAAAACCCCAAATTATAACCCCCCAAAAAAAAAAAATTTTAGGGGTTTCAGTGGTAATGGGGGAGCGAATTTGAGGAACAAACACCCCAATTTATTCAACAGACAAAAAAAAAACCAAAGGGTTGGTTCAAAAACGTACTCATGCATATAACCAAGCCCTAAGAAGGGCTAAAAGACAGTCATGGAGGAAGTTCTGTGGAGACATAGAAACCACATCTGAAAGTGTAAGACTTCATAGACTACTCGCTAAAGATCCAACAAATCCTCTGGGCAATATTAGAAAACCCACAGGAGGTTTTACGAACACTGGGACAGAAACGCTTGAGGTTTTACTGGAAGCGCACTTCCCAGGCTCAAAGAATGTTAACCTGGATAGCATATCAAGCAGCCGGGACCTCGAATGGCCTTTCCGAAGGCCAAAAAAGAATGACTGGCAGCAAGCTAAACGGGCAATAACATACGGCAGGATTGTCTGGGCAATCGACTCGTTTGAGGCCTATAAGTCACCCGGACCTGACGAGATTTTTCCTGCTTTGTTACAGCAAGGTAAAGATGCAATAGCACCAGTGCTTTGCTGAATTTATGGAGCCAGTCTGGCGCTGGGTTACATATCATCCGTCTGGAATAGGGCTAAGGTCGTGTTTATTCCAAAACCTGGGCGATGTTCATACGCCGAGGCAAAGGCATGCAGGCCAATAACCCTATCATCTTTCATCTTGAAGACCATGGAAAAACTGCTTGAAAAGTATGTCAGGGAAACCTCTCTAATAGAAAGGCCATTACATCCCAACCAGCATGCCTACCAAGCAGGTAAATCATGTGAAAGTGCCTTGCATCAGCTCGTGTCGCGGGTGGGGGCATCCCTAAACAATCAAGAAATTGCACTAGCTGCGTTTCTTGACATAGAAGCTGCGTTTGATAACACCTCGTTTGCATCACTAATACAGGCTGTGAACAGCCATGGAGTAGACAACACTGTCTGTAGATGGGTCGGAGCCATGCTCCATGGCAGACAAGTAGAGGCAGCACTGGCAGGTGAGACGATGCAGGTGTCTGTCGCCAGAGGATGCCCGCAGGGAGGGGTATTATCCCTCTATTGTGGGAGATGGTGATAGACGAACTGCTGATCTTGCTAAACAATGCTGGCTACTATACACAGGGATATGCTGATGACATTGTAATACTCACCAGCGGGAGAAACGCCAGCATAATCTCAGAACTAATGCAAAGAGCATTAAAAATGGTAGAAGTATGGCGCAAGAAAGAGAACCTTAGAGTAAATCCTGGAAAAATTGCACTTGTACCCTTCACCAAGAGAAGGAAATTGGACGGTTTAAGAGAGCCGATTCTTTGCAACGAAGTAGTACAGATCAGTCAGGAGGCTAAGTTCTTAGGTGTAACCTTGGACTCTAAACTGAACTGGAACTCGCATTTACAAAAAACGACCGACAAGTGTAAGAGGGTGTTAATGACAACCCGTAGAACAGTTGGGAAAACATGGGGACTCAAACCATATACGACGTACTGGTTATACATTATGGTGGTAAGACCCATGATAACTTATGGCTGCCTGGTTTGGTGGCCTAAGATTACACAGAAGCATGCGATAACTAGTCTCTCGAAAATTCAGAGACTGGCATGTCTGTGTATAACAGGTGCTATTAAAAGCACTCCAACAGCTGCTATGGAAACCATGCTAAACCTACCTCCTCTTGAGATTTATATCAAGGGAGAAGCCAGAATGGGTGCATACAGACTGAAAAATACTAGCAACTGGAGATCCCGCAGTGGATCTGGGCACACCAGAATAGAAGCAGTAGCAACTAACCCTATCTATGATATGGGTAGTGATACAACAATCTCCAGGATTTCCTATGACAAACCTTTCAAGGTTCTCTTGAATTGGGAGGAATGGAGGGTCGGAGAGGGGAGAAAACCGAAGACCCTAGTCTGGTACACAGATGGGTCCAAAACGGGCACTACTGCTGGCGTTGGTGTATATGAGGAAAACCAGGGATACAATGTATGTGTATCACTTGGGCAATACACCACGGTATTTCAAACAGAAATTTATGCTATACAAACCTGCGCGTGGGAGAGTCTGCGTCGGCGATCGCAGGGTGAGACGATTTGCATTCTCTCTGACAGTCAGGCAGCCTTAAAGGCACTAGCATCCTATCGTATAACCTCCAAACTAGTATGGGAGTGCCTGCAAACCCTAATGGCTCTGTCGAAAGACAACAAGGTCACATTGGTGTGGGTGCCATGGCACAGGGGCATAGCGGGCAATGAAATTGCAGACCAGCTAGCGAGGGAAGGTTCGAAAATGAATTATATAGGCCCTGAACCGGGTCTAGGTATTACCAAGAGTGCAGTGCGTGGTGCAATTAATGAGTGGATTATAACACAACACCAATTAAATTGGAAACATGCAGCTGGACAAAAGCACAGCAAACGGATGATGGGAAGACCGTGGCAGCATCTGACTGCTGACCTGCTTGAATTAAGCAAGATACAGCTTAGGGCAGTAACATGTCTATTAACAGGACATGGCTGTTTCAGAGGCCACTTGCATAAGATGGGGATCTACAAAGATGAGCCCTTATGTAGACTTTGCAATGAGGAGGAGGAAACAGCCACTCATATTATTTTCGGATGTGCAGCGTTAGCTCAACGCAGATTCGCTATGCGAAGCACAATTGAACTACCAATGGAGAAAGATTTACTACATAGGCTCTTAAACCTGATTGCGGGAGCTAACCTGTTCGAGTAAAACAAAACCGAAGCAGGAATAATACAATAAGCTACTAAACTTCAGTGTTAGGGATGTAAAAACCAGCCCTGCTTTGGTAAAAAAATCAATCAATCAATCAATTGTTTATTATTGTTGCTAGTACTTTTTAAATCTGTTTCAACAGAAGTATGTAGAAATCCTTTCTGGCTCTTCTTAATAGCTGTAGCTTTGTCAGGGTCGAATTGTAAAATCACAGATTTTACTTCTTGGAAATGCTCAGAAAAGCCGCTTGCAACCATGTTCCCCAACGCGTAAGAATCGGCTGTGGTGGTTCGCGAATATCGGGACAAAACCTGCGAAGTGCTCGATTCCGTTTGAGAAACACTTTTTGTATTTGCTGTTAATGCATCCACCTCCGGGTAACATTCTCAAATAGTTTGTGCCACAAGATGTGAATCATGAAGTTTACACGTAATATTTAAGTCCCTCACACTTTTCTATAAGAGAACGGCCTGCACTACACATTGTCGCTGCTCCATCGCTAATAAACATAAACAGTTGACTCGTTGACCCTTGAAATTGTTTGTACATCCGTAATTGCTTCGCTAGTACACTTTTTTAGTCTTTTGCTAGCTAATAAGATTGGAAATTTCGCTTTAACAGGATCTAGTACTCGTACTATAACATTTAAAATAGATTTTTTTTACGATCTGATGTAGCCTGTGCCGATTCATCTGCATTTGATCACAAGTGTAAAGACCGTATTCTTATCAAACTAATGGTACAAAGTGCAAAAATGTTCCCGCGTATGATATTAACGTTTGTCGGTAGGTTTACTGTTACTTGTGTTACATTAATCGGTACCTTACCTAATACTGTAAGTGCAAAGGAGTGCATTGATTGTGACTACGTGATTCAATTGTTGGATAATTAAGCGATGTCAGATTCGAATCTTGTCATACGTGGTTTACCATTTTGGTCGCCAATACCGGAGATATCTTTAGGTAAACAAATATATGATAGCCTCAGACAATCTACAGATGAGGAAGTAGCATATGTAAGTAATTTATGTATATTGTTTAGCGTTTAGCGTTAAAAAAAATCCTTTCACCCTCCCATGCAATAAAATTAAAATAAATCCAGGTTTTTCAACTTGTAATATGCTAGGCCCTATTAAAAATTGTGTAGATTGCAATTATTTAGTGTTTCCTGATAAATGTTGTATTTACAGATATTTAGTAATTACTAGAGTAACCAAAACTTGCGGACTCGCATAGGCGTCGGTATTACGGGTTAATATAAGAATACGAAAAATTCATAAATAAACTTACTTGCTAATTATTCAATAAATTAGAGGCATCAGGATGTGAACTACTGTAAACTTGCATCATTGCATATGTTCCCACAGTTACTTCTTTAAACTTTGTGCGTCGACAAGAAAAAATATTCTTATACATAGAAAACGATCTCTCCACATCTAAGGAAGTTACATTTGCATGTAGAAACTGTTTTTAAAAATCACTTAAAAGTTCACTATTCTTACACTTATTATAAACGGCCTCTAAAGTATTAAAATCGGGATTTTTCCTTAAAACATCTGTCAACTTTTGACTAGCGCATAATCCTTGCGTATCATTTAATGTGTGTAATTTATCTTTTACACTCTCCACTATGTCTAATGATTCCTGCAATGACAATTCAGTACATTATAGTTTTCTAATGGCATCTAGTAATACTGTATAATTGGTACATATTGTTGTTAAATCTCCTAAAAGTTGAGGAATTTGAAATTCTCTTTGACTTTCTCTAATTGCTTTGGATTCATTCCGATTAAATCGCATTATAACTGATTGAATTTGTTGAAAATGGATCAAATAGTAAGAAGCTGCTGTTAGCCAAGTACCCCATCGCGTTAAAATTGGTTCAGGAGGTTCTGGAATACCTGGACAAAATTTACGAAATTCTTTCAAACGTTTAGGAGATTTACGAAATACTGCTTTAGTACTTCCAATCATCCGATCAACGTTTCCGTAATGTTGTCGAACAACTTCACCAACTAAATGCAAAGCACGCAGCACGCAGGTTATATGTATTAAGTTAGGAAATATATGTTTTAAGGATCGCCCAACACTTAACATCGTTGCTGCACTATTTGTCACAATCATCACAACTTGATCTCGGGCAATTTTAAATTTTTTCAAAGCGTTCATTATCACTTTTTGAATATTTTCCGCGGTACATTGTTGAACACGTTTGCAAGCTAACAAATATCGAGATGCTGTGTTCTCGCTAGATAAAATGCGAGCTATTACATTCACAATACTATTTTTCTTTATATCGGTCGTCTTATCCACGGTAATCCATATTTTTTTGGAACACAAATCACGTTTACACACATTTTCTAGCATCTCTTTTATTCGTGGCAAATGATTCTGTAATTGTGTTTGTGAGGGTAATGGGTACTTTGGAACGTATTGTCGCCAAAACGTTTTAAATGCTGCTTTTCTCACCAACGACAACGGAAGATTACAAGAGGTAAACATAATTAATAAATGTTTGAGGAATAGTGTATAAGGTGTTTCAGTTCTTGGATTTCTCATATGCTTAATACCATTGACACGCCTCTGGCAATCAGTTCTGTCCAATGCAGCCAAACGAACATTGCATATTAAGCAAAAAACTGCACTACCCTCATATTTATAAATGGGGAAAAAGTGACACATACTTATGTACATTAGTAGCAAATCTATTACGAGGCATTGTTTTCTTAGATATGTAAATATTAGTTCTATATGAAACGATACACTAATTATGTACTTGGTATAATACTACAACACACAAAAAACACCAGCTATATTTTCAAAAGCGACACGTAAGTACATAACCTTGACCGTTCGACTAATCTCTGCAACAGCTCAACCGGTACTAAAACGAAATCTCTCTCAGCGCGGTTTAACATGATTTATATTCAAGGTCGACACTACATGCCTGCTTCTCTACCGGTTTAGTTTATTTATGAATTTTTTGTATTCTTATATTAACCCGTAATACCGACGCCTATGCGAGTCCGCAAGTTTAGGTTATTCTAGTAATTATCCAATTCTTAACAATGTGCTTTGTCTGCCAATCTAGCTTGTTTGCTTTATTTTATTGATCTAGATTTCATTGCATTATACCCGTGTATATAAAAATATTCACTCAAAAAAGTCAAAAATTTCTAAAACTACTAAATAACTATTTTATTTTCTAAATTAGCATATTGATGTAGTTAAAAACGACATAACTTGGAAGTGCAAAACCGTTTTTGTACAGGCTGAGCCAGGAGAAATACCGATTTCTTTAATTTAAATGGAACATCATGTATGTTTTTAAAGATTATAGTAGTCCTCTGAGAGAGAAATTCATACAAACTTTGAAGATGTGAACAAGAACACAATCAAAATAAAAAACACAAAAAAATTTTATACTAAAATTAAACCAATTTTTTTAAATACGCAATGGATCAAAAGTATACTTCCACACAACATTTCAGTTCATCTAAATTTGGCTACTTATTGAGATCTGACTAGAGTACTAATTCAGAAGGTCCTAAAATGGTTTTAACCAAAATTTCATGTAATAATAAAGAAATATGTTTATTAATTAATAAGAAATGCTATGGGGGAATCATTTTTCAAACCTTACCGTGCATTATTTCACAAATCCGCTTCTTACAACATCTACGGACCAAGGTAGATCAAAATCTATAAAAAAATACAATTAAAAATTACGTAAACAAATGTAATTCCTAATTTAAATTTGCTTCAACAATAATTATCAAACCTAGTGTGCAATCACCTAACTATTAATGAAATTAATGAAGAATTGTGTAGTAACTATCAATGTCACAGCCTGCATTTGACTCACTTTATAAATTATTAATGTAGACGTCGTAGCCTACTTTAGATTCCATTTAAATTAAATGTATTTTTTTGATGAAACAACAATTACTATTAATAACTGAAACACTTTCTTTTATGATACTGCAATACAAAAATGCACTAAATAAAAGTAGAACGAGATTTCTTAAAAAACTAAATAGTAAGTTCTACGTATATATTGGTTTGTTTAAGAAAATAGGAGGAAAGTCTATACATTATGTATTTTTTTTTAATATCAAGTGAAACTATAAACTGCGATTTGTTGATTTTATTAAGTAATGATTACACCGGGGCACAGCAATTTCGTTGTCTTAAATCTGTGACTTGTTTTCATCTAACTTTCGACCTCTGGAGAAGCTACAGGATACCCTCAAAAGTCATACAAATTCTGCATATAAAGGAAAATAAAGTAAAAACTTACCAAATATACTGTTAATGAAGAATAATTTTATTCATACAAAGGCTATAATAGTTACTGCAAGTTAAATTGCGTTCATACAAATAGTTGTTTTTTTATCGAACGGTAATTACATATCAAGGCAAAAATTTTCGCTTATAGCTTTTTCTGGAATGTTTAATCTGTGGACATTCTCGCTTGATGCTCCAACAATAGCCAGCCATCATATGTACATCCCATCTACCTTGATACCGTGCCTCCATGACCTTCAAATCCTGGTGAAATCGCTCACCCTGCTCATCACTGGCTGCACCAAGATTTTCCGGGAAGTTAGCAAGATGGCTATGTAAAAAATGCAGTTTGGTGCTCATGAAGCAACCTAGCAGTTTGAAGCTCTCCAAGAGTTGCTGGACAATTTTGGTGTAATTCTGTGCTCGTGTATTTCCAAGACAGTCTTTAACAATGTTTTTGAATGCCAACCAAGCATTCTTTTCAATTTCTGACATTGCTCCGATGAAATGTTCATCTTTAACAAGCTGCCGAATCTGTGGACCATCAAAAATACCGACCTTTATCTTTTCAAATGACTAGGACATGCCGAAATGAGATACTTGAAACAGTCTCCTTCAATTGGCAAAGCTTTAACGAATTGCTTCATGGGACCCAATTTTATATGCAGAGGTGGAAATATAATGTTCTTTCTGTCGACAAGTGGCTGATGCACAATGTTTGGATCACCAGGTTTCAGGTCAGAAAAATTACAATAATGGAAAAAAAACCTAAAGTTAATAATTAAAATTAGGAGAAGGTGACTGAACTAATGAAAAAGTTTTGTTTTATATGTTACAGTATAGTTCAATTATTTCTTTAACAATGTATGTTAATTAAGTAGGGATTATTTTATGTAGTTTAATAATTAATGAGTTAATATTTAAATTTATTCGTCCCTTTTTTTATTATTATTTATTATTATGTATTTTGAAAAACTACAGTTAAATTAGTACACGTGGTAAGTAGTAAAAAAAAGAAAAAAAATATTACATTAACCGGTATCTTTTGAAAATGTTTATGAAACGTTGTACGTTAGAGTTTATATCATTGTATGAGTAAGTATAGTATCTGTATTCCGGTTTCTATCATTACTGGAGTTCGATACAACCCTCAGTATAACTACGAGTCTCAACCGGATCTGTTGTGTATACATGTTGGACAAAGTTACAGAATTTATAGCAGATATGCCTGACCTAAATTATGGTGGCGTTAAAATTCAATGTGTAGTTTGTAATATTCCTTTAATGTGTTGGTCCAAAAGTGTCTACGTCACGCAAATGGTAAACAGCATACTTCAAAAAAAAATTGCACACGACACTATGACAAATTTAACTTTAATATATGTGTTACTTTTATTGCATGTAAACTACCGTTTAATTTACTAGCCAAGGAAGCATATCTTCTTTTGGAATAAATATTCGGACTGCAAATTACCAAGTCGGGCATCGTTATAAAGAATTGTGCCATCTGCTCGTGTACATGTTGAAAAAGGAATTATATCGGAGTTGAAAGATAAGGAACTGTGGTTATATGTGGACGAAACAACAGAATATAAGAACGTGGTTTTACAATTCGATCCAAAGGAAGCTGCGGCTATCAAAGAAAGCCAGTCGAAATTTCAAGATAGTCAGGTTAAAACGGATTTAAAAACTATTCAGAACAACTACTTCGGACTAGTGGAGGCAATAGAAAAATTACAAAATCCTTTGGTGTCGTTAGTGGAATCTCTGCAAATAGTGTTCACGCACAGCTATGCGCGGTAGAAGACGCAAAAAATGTTTGTGTATTAGAAAGGTTTAAAAGTATTTTAGAGAAAGATTCTGATTGTGGCACATTAACACAAATTTGTTAAGGTTCATCAACAGAACTGTTAAGTTGTTCCAAAAATTATTTTAATTACGCAAATATAACGTTACTAGGTGTAGAACGTTCGTTTTCTGCATATAAACACACTTTTTCCTCAAGCCGCACTTGGTTTGCCGAAACAACTGTGGATCTAAATATCTTATGTTGCAGATATTTAACAGACATTATTCACTTTGTGATTTCATGGAAGATTCTAAAGACGGAAAGTGTTTGAGAACGTATTATATTTTATTTTTGACCATTTATTTTGTGTAAACTTTTATACGCTCGCCACTGGCTGTTGGCGCGGATTGAGCAACTCTAATCATTACTATCTAGGACGGCATGACTATATCTCTTGAAAGTAGGCAGTGCCAGGAAATATTTCAGTGCTGTTTCTGAAGATTAGTGGCAAAAATTGAGAGATGAACTATAATGTCGACAGGAGCAAAAAGTGTTAGTTTTCTTCTCACATTGTTTTTGCCGGTAGTGATTTCATCAATAGCATGAGCTATTTATTAGCAATATCTTGGTTATTGTTTATATGCACTTTTTTCATGTGTACTTCTACATTAAGTTCACTTTTGTTTGAACATTAATTCTGTAGATAACCTCTACCTTAGCATTTTTAAAATCACAAACAATGATAATAATTTACTGCATTACGGATATGTCGTACAGTTTTAAACAAAGTAAGTGCAATTAATGATGTGGATATAAATACTATGCATTTTAAGAAGAAGAGAAGAAAGGGGAGTTTTACGAAGAGATGGAAACATTAATGGACACAATACCCAAGCAGGACATAAAAATGATTATAGGCGACGTAAATACAAAAATAGGAAAGGAAGACATCTATCGGTGTGCAACAGGGTCGGAGATTAAACATCAAAACCGCAACGATAATGGGCTGAGACTAATAAACCTCGCAATAGAAATGAAAATGAAAATGAAAATTATGAGTACTTACTTTCCTAGGAAGGAAATATAGAAAGGAACATGGAGAATTCCAGGACGCAGTGAAACTGATCAAATCGACCACGTTTTAATACAAGAAAGATATGCTCATTTAATACAAAATGTAAGAACATATCGAGGGGCCGATGCTAATTCAGAACATTTTCTTGTGGGAGTGAAAGTAAAGGAAATATAGGTAGAGAGAAAACAAAGAAAGTAGATAAATATAACATGGAGGATCTAAAGAGCGTATATGTAGCAAAGAAGTATAGGCAAGAAATATTAGACAAATTCAATACAACAGAAGACAATGATAATATAGAAACTAAGCGGAAAAAACTAGAAAAGATTATAAAGGAGGCAACAAAAAAACATTTAACAAAACACACGGGCAATAAAATAAAGAGTGGTTGCATCAGGAATGCAAAATGGAAATAGAAAAACGGAAAACATTAAGAACAAAGTTATTGGAATTGAACAAAGAAGTGGACAACACAAAATATCAAAAAAAAAGAAAAAAGGTTAAAAAATTATGCAGACAACGGAAAATAAAAGCTGCCGAGAACAAGATAAAAGCAATGGAGGAGAAATATAAAAGAAAAGAAATAAGAAACTTCTATAGAGATGCTAAAAAAATTCGGAAGGGTTACAATGTAAGAACAGTCCACTACAACAAAGGAGGGAATTTAATTAGTGACGAAAAGGAAGTGACAGACAGATGGAAAGAATGTATTGAAGAGTTACTAAATGAAGGCGCAGGAGAAATTGAAAATAACCCATACTTACACCAAATAAACGCGCATTACGAAGTTGAAGAAACGACTAGAGAAGAAATAAATTATATCATAAACAAAATGAAAAACAACGAGTCCTGGACAGAACGGAATAACCGCTGAAAATATAAAATATGGTGGATCGTTGGTAAGAGAAAAAATTTACGAAATAATAAAAAAATATTTGACCCAGGAAGTAAAGCCATAGACCTGGAATAACGCTTTAATCTTACCAATACACAAAAAGGGTAATAAAACCAACTGTGTCAATTACAGAGGGATTGCTCTGATGGATGTCACTTACAAGATACTATCAGCATGGATTAAAAGCAAAATAGAGTTAAAAACGTAAAAACTAATCGGGGAGTATCAGGCAGGGTTTCGAAAGGGGAGGCCTACAACGGATCAAACATTTACATCAAAACAATTCTTATCATACTATGAATATGAAATACCTGTACACATGCTGTTCGTTGATTTCAGGAAAGCATATGACTCGGTGAATAGGAATGAAGTGAGGCTCTGAAAAAACTACAAATCCCAGGAAAACTGGTAAGACTTATGACACTACAAAGGAGCATGTGAGCAGTTAAAGTAAATGGAAACACATCTACCGAATTTGAGATAAAGACCGGGCTGAGACAAGGGGACCCTTTGCCAACTCTGCTTTTTAACGTGGCTTTAGAAGACGTAATACGTGACAGTGGAATCAATACAAAAGGAACAACATTCACAAAAAGTCAACACTGTCTAGCCTACGCGGACGATGTAGTACTGATTACAAGAAGGAAGGAAGAACTAATAGATGCAACAAAACAACTAGTAACTGCAGCTAGGAAGAAGGGGCTACATATAAATACAGACAAAAGTAATTATATGAAATTAAAGGTAAATCATAAACGAAAAGAAGAAGAAGGATTACAGGTTAAGATTAACGAAGAGGAAAATATGGAATTTAAAGAAGTAGACAGCTTCATGTATTTAGGAACATTAATTAATGAAAAAAGCAACGAAGAAGCGATAAAATTTAAGGAAAACGAAAAGAAACAGATGTGCCAAAACTGTGCCAGTAGAACATATTAAAGTCGAAAGAAGTTTCTATAGAAACCAAAATAAGAGTATACAAAACTGTCCTAGGGCCAACTTTATTATATGGATCGGAAACATGGGCGATGAACAAAAAAATACAAACAAAGAAGCATGGGAGAGAAAATATTACCCGAATTTTGGAGGGAGACGAACTGAAGTAGGATGGCAAAGACGAAGGAATAAAGAAGTGTACGACATATTTAATGAACCAAAGATCAGTGAGTGTGGTAAAGGCAAGACGACTACAACGGCAGTACATCTGGAAAGAATGAAGGAGGAAAGGATAGTGAAAACAATAGGTTGGAGAGAACCGGAAAGGAAAAGGAAGAAAGGTAGACCCAGAAGGAAATGGGGAAAGTATTTAAAGGAGAAGCAAATAACAAATTGGAGATTTAAAGCAAGAGATAAGAAGCAGTGGAAACAAATTACACAGCTATTTAAAGCTCTTATATATATTTATCTTAAGCGGAGAAAAAAAACGCAAAGAAAATATTTCTTTTGATTTAAAACAGTTAGTGTGTTGTGGATAATTGATACTGTAATTGTCTTGAATTAAGGCGGAGAGTCCTGATAACAAGTAAACGTTTCTCTGCGTATGTACTATACTTCCGATTGCGTTTGCGAATGCAAATTTTAAGTTGAGCGGCTTAGTTCAAATAATTAAGCGGTACCTAAAGTACGGTTTATAGTATGGAAGGTTTAGGTCGAGTTAAAGAAGGCTTACAGTTGTGTGGAAAGTATTAAGCCTTCGCCATTTTAAGTTAGGTACACTTAACTTTACTTGTGGAATTCGCCCTCAGAGAACAATTAGAACCTTCAAAAATATACAGATTTCCATTTAAAGACAGAATTTTGAATATTTTCTGACTCTGTAGTTACAACAACGGCTTTACATCTCACAAGGTACGCCATTTTTAACTGCATCGATATGCCAATTTTCAACGAAACATTTAGTAGTTTTTTAATACTTAGGAAAATAAAATTTGCGAAATTTTGAACGTTTTAATTCATTTTATGCAATATTAATGCTCAATAATGATAGCAAGGACTGTGGGGTAGTATGGCAAACAACACACACAGCACACAAATCAACCGAATGACCGAATAAATTTGAATTTATTCGGTCATTCGGTTGATAATAAGGATGCCCACGAGCCTTTGAAACGGCCGTTCCGAGTTAATTAATCAATATTTTGTGTGGTGAGGAGTGTGCCGATACTTCGTGTTGTTTGCGATATGAATGCTATTTGCATCCTTCAGTATGCTCTAATTCCATCAAGCTTTGTTCAGATTTGAGTCACTTACAAACATTTCCTTTAGAGATAAGAAATTTAAACGTTTGTTTTTAAGGTTGATGTTTATTCTGACGAAAAGCTGTTTATAAGGATCTGCTATATCTTTCCTGTCAATTAGCAAATAGCTTACACAATTGTGGATACAAGACAAATGATGTAGTCGCAATATGCAGTGAAAATTAGTAATAATTTTTTTCATTCCTGTGGTATCTGCTTTGTACCTGGGAATGATATCTGCCCTCTAAATCCTACTTACACAGAAAGTGAGCATAGTATTTTAAAATAATGAATAAACTATTTACTAATTATTTGCTAATATATAAATTGCAGGAGAATTACTCCACGCACTGAACATTACACACGCCAAAAGTTATATTTTGCTCAAAAGTTGTTATTGGTCATTTTAAAAGACTAAAAAGGGGCGTTAACTAAAATCGAAAGGATAATAATCTTAGAGTCGCATGAAAAAGTTGATGATATGATACAATTGATGTTTTGTGAAGAAACATACTTCGAAAAAATTTAAGTGGAACATTTTAAAACTTAAATGAAATTGACCCTTTTGACCATTAGCTGTAGTCCGGTTCGTCCCGGAACTACGGGTTTGCCAAAAGGTGTTATGATACGCACGATAACATTTCTACACGAAATTAATCATGTGCAGTGAGTACAAAATCACGGTTTTATTTGTAGTATAATTTGCAGTATGTAATGGGACTACATTGACAACATTCAGGATGTCCTATCGAGAAACTGCGAGAACTACATTTGCCAATATACAGAAACGCATGATTTGAAGGGAAACGTGATAAATAACTAACGCGAATTGGTTTAAATCGCTTAAAATATTTTAATATCTTTATTCCCTCAGGTTCCATAAGATTTAAAATACCAACTCGCTTATTCTAAAATTTGGATTTTTGAGAAACACAGAAACCAAAAATTGAATATTATGGACAGTGACTTCCGAAAATCCATAAAAACGAAAGTATAGTATTAACAATAACTGACATAGGAAACAGGGAACATATCGAACCCGAACATTAAAAGGGAAATTTGAAACTTTGTGAACAAGTAATCCACACCCAAAGATGTTCGAAAATTTTTTCCCTTTATCTGCCCAATCTCTTTTTAAGAGGGTGAAACTACCCTTGAAAGTTTAGTAGATTTTGGGTTTTCTTAAAAAAATTCGGGAAGGGCTGGAACAAATACATCACAACTACCATAGTATTTTAAAAAATCTATCAAAATAATCGCCACATCGTGGTCTATCACATACATGAAAAAGCAAACATTGTAAATTGAAAATTCCTAACAAAATTTTTCCAAACACGAAACCCAAAAGACGTCCAATGGTTGTTATAAATCCAGTAGCTTCTTTGGTATTGTAAGGATGTTCACGTCTGTAAATACTGTACAATCACATAGCACATGGACAGTCCTCTTCTTCCACCTGGCAGAATCTACATGCTGTTTCCTCTGTCAGGCCTAGTTGCTTGTGTGTTTCTTGAGCAACAAGCATCCTGTTAGCAGCCCAAACTACTGCTCTAACAGACACCTTCTGTCCCTCCTTAGTAGGTCTGCTGTAAATTTAGGACCGTGTTTCCCAATCATAAATTGCTTTGTCAAGGTAATACGAAGGACCTAGAGCAGAGACACGATATCCGAACACTGGAAGGAAGCAATACTCATGCCATCTACCCCATGTCAAAACTACATTTTTATAATAAAAATTCAGGAAAGGTAAGACCAACCACCATCAAGTTTTCACGTTAATCTGATATGATAAATATCTTCGAACGAGTCCTCATATTTACGCAGTGTTTTAGATTTTAAAAAAAGCGTACGATGGAGTAAAAACAAAAGAATTCACAAGTATAACAAAATTAGTAATACCAACGGAATTAAAAAAAATTTTGCGAAATTATCCGTAAAAATAAAACTAATGAAGTGACGATGAAAATTAGAATTTTCTAATAAAATACTTTATGTAAACTCGCTAAATTTTCACATTCCGGTGGGACACTTGTATTGCACATCCTATTTTTTTTTTCAATTTTTTTGATAACTAATATGTACATTTTATGGATCCTCGGTTTAAATTTACCCCAAAATGTAGTATTAGGTTTTTACCCTTCTTCCATGGATATGGTTTATGACGAATATTGGCGCAATAATTTGCAAAAATATGATAGTGATGTTTAAAAAATTTTTAATTGCAAATGTTTCTTAGATGTATAAAAAAATATCAGATAAAAGTTTTGTTCATTGGTTCCACCACTCATGCTTTTATTAGCGAAGAGCCTAGCATACCTAAAAATGATTTGTCAAATGTGAAGGAAATAACAGCGGCGCTGCACCATTAAGGTCCGGAATTAGAAGCTATTATTAAGCGCAGTATATGGATTAATTTTTATTTATCTCTGTGAATACCATAGTTTTTGACCAATTATTTAGCAAAAAAAACGAATACATATTCTATTTTGTATGAAATATTGAAGGTTTCTAATTCAACCCCTATTTTATGTTTCTTACTTTTTTATATGTAAACATATATTTTTATCGTAACTGATTTTCAATATAATGATGTATGCTATATTACACTCCTCTAATTATATTCGAAAGAAGCTGTAAAAACATTTAAGTTGATGTCATTTTTTCTGCATCTAGGGTTAGATTAGAGAAGAGATGGTCTCTGGCTTTTTTCGCGACTTTTAAAATCTATTGATGGTTCCTTGATTGCTAGATTATTTACGTTAGCATTGCTTTTTTCACCAAACACCTCATAGTCTTGTGAGTAATCATGAGAGTTTGTTGAAAAGGTGGTACCGGCAGTGGCGCACCGCATGAAAGTAGGTACGTAATATACAATATTAGTGAAAAATAATATTGTTACCTTTTCCTGTCGTCTTGATGTCCACTGTGGCAATTGGCAACCGCCCTGGTAAGCTACGTAGAATTGCAACATCAGCAACGCTTCCATTGTCGATTCATTCAGCCGTCGACGGTGTTGTGAATACGTTTGTGGTATACTTCGAAAATAATCGTTCGACATCCAGTGAAGTAAGATTTGCAAATGTCAGATATTCCTTTTCCTCATCTAGGCATTCTTGATTTTGAGTTATAGATCGAACCTTTTGTAAATCGGGATTTTTCGTTAAAATTGCACCAAATTTTTAAGCAACATCGACTCCTATAGTGTTCGTCAAGTTTTCTAGAGCGGCTTGTAAATTGTTTATGCAATTTAATGCGTTTCGTGCAGATAAGTGACTGTTTTCTAATTGCTCAATAGCTTGTGCAACTTCAGAATAGTTCATGGAAATTTCATCTATTTGTTGTTGAACCTCCGAATTGGAAAAAAGTTGCTGACTATCTCGAACTGCTGCAGAATCATTTGAATCAAGTTTCAAGATGACATTTTTCACTTGTGAAAAATATTTCTGATACTAAGATACTGCCTGGAGCCATGTTCCCCATCGCGTTATTACAGGCTGAGGTGATGGTGGTAATTTTGGACACAATTGTTTGAATACACGGATGTGTTTGGGATTGATGAACACTTTTTTGGTAGATGGTATTAACTTATCCTCCATCGGATACTTCTTTCGAATGGTTTCTGCTACGAGGTGATGTGTGTGTGTAGTCGGAAAGCATATTTTCAACATCCTACTAACTCTCAGCATTGTTGCGGCTCCGTCAGTAAGACTTGGGTTCCTGTGACACAAAATTCTCTCAACGAATCTTTTATTATCTTGACAACGGTTTCTGCATTAGTTTTCTGAATCCTTTTACTGGATAACAACAATGAAGCTGGTGGACTATCACGTTTTAAAGGACGCGCTACAACATGAATGACGCTGTGTTTCTGAGCATCAGTTTTTCATCCACACATAGGCAGATTTTCTTATTTCTCAACTCGTCTTTTATACATTCCTTTACTGTATCTTGCACCGTGCAAATTGTATCATAATTGCATAGATGTTGGCAGCTTCCATGAGGGAACGTACTTAGCCGAAAAAAGACGAAAGTGTTCATTAGATGCTAGATGTTGTGGGATGTTGCACACGCTTAACATAAAATAAAATCATATAAAAATTGCCAGTATGGAATACTGTTTCTTAAATGAAATACATAGCGTTTACTTTTACAAAGTTTTCTACATTCAAACCTTCGCGACTTAGCAATCCGCTATTGCATATTGTGCAAAAATATGCGAACTTCTATATTCTAATCCAGGGAAATGGCTGAGATATTTATTCACATTCGAAGGGAACGTTACAACCCTTTGGGCGTTCCATCTCCGCGTACTTATTTGGTGTGCAGCGTGCAACGTACTGTCGCTTTGAACTCTGCCGCGGTACTGTCGAGATCGACTACGAGTTGAAAATTACCCCTACCCACGCCGTTACCGTTACGCTACGGCCATCCGGTACCACCTTTTTAACAAACTTTAGTAATCATTCTGCGTAGGCTTCGCATTTGGATATTCTTTAGCCAATTTTTTTAAAGTTATAATCGTGCTGCGCAATAGCACATTATGTAGATGGCAGTTTTTTTCTTCGTCTAATAGAATCTGCATGTTGTTTCCTCTAAACACGCTCTGGGTTTTCTCATATGCATTTTAGGCACCAGGTTTTTTTACACTACCTTTTATATTTGCCCAGGACAATTGCCGATTTGTTGATAGTTTACTGATATTAATATGAGAGTTCCATATACGAGCCCAGGCTCATAATAGTTCGGCCGACACACATTTTAGGATAAATGCTTTAAAATAGCGAAAAATTTCAACAAAACTATTACAAATACAATAAAATATAGACTTTCAACTTGTAAAAATTGAAAATTATATTTAATTTACATAACGGATAATCTTTGTATAACAAAGAATGTGACTCAACTGATGGGTCATAATAGTTCGGCCGCTGATCGTAATTGCCACGAAATCGAGTCTGTTAGTAAAAACAAAAAAACATTGAACAAATCAAGAAGGCAGCTGTCAGTATTAGTTATTATTCATTTTTAAAGCATAATGCCTCGTGGTAAGCCGTTAACCGGTTACCCAAAGCCGGCCGACCAGCTACAATTACGGAAGCAAATAGAAAAGCTTTACGTAGAACTGTAAAAACAAAATCGATAGTCTAATACCAAAGAAATAACCGTTTTGTGGAGGGAAAGTATAGGCAAGGACATTCCGTTGTCTACAACAAAGAGAGCTATCAGAAAAATAGGATACACATTCTATAAGGTAACAATTTTCCTTTTCTTTTGAGTGAATTTTGTTGGTAACATGCTATTTTTCTGTCAGAGAAAAGAAAAACCATTATTGACGACGTTACAGAAACGTAATAGACTGAAATGTGCTAAAGAACATCAAAATTGGACTCAAAGACCTTGAAGTGATGAGTACAAATTTGATGTTTGCATAGGTGATTTTCGCAAAAGAGTGTTGCGGACATCCTTTGAGGCATATCACAATGATTGTCTAGTAAGAAAGGTATAGTTCCCAGCATCATGATATGGGGTTGCATGTCAGCAAAAGGTGTAGGTAAATTACATTTTGTCGATGCAACAGTTAATGCGCAGAAGTACAAAGAGATTCTGGAAGAAAGCTTCTTACTATCAATTGCACAATGTGCAACGAATGACGGTAACTTTATTTTCCAACAGGACCGTGAATCGTGCCACACGGCAAAAATTATTCGTACGTGGCTCCAGGACCATAACATTCCAATGCTAAAATGGATGTCTTCTAATCCAAACTTGTCTCCAATCGAGACATTTTGGCATAACATGAAGAAGTAACTACGGAAAAATCCAACACGCACAGTACCTGTATTAAGAGCTACAGTGCAGAGCATATGGGATAATATTTCACAAGAAGAGTGTGGAAGACTTGTGGACACAATGCCTAGCAGAATTAAGGTGGTTATTGCTAATAAAGGTGACGTTATCCAATATTAAATTCATTCCTTGTCGTATAAAGATTACCCGTTATGTAAATTAAATATAATTTTCAATTTTTTAAAGTCGAAAGTCTGTATTTTATTGTAGTTGTAATAGTTTTGTTGAAATTTTTCGCCATTTGTATAGATTTCGCACTATATTAAAGCATTTATCCTAAAATGTGTGCCGGCCGAACTATTATGGGCCTGGGCTCGTAAGTCTTTAATCGAACCATATTTCCAGCTGCTTAGTTTCTTTGACAAATAAAAAATCTACTTCTCCTAGCATGATTGGTTTGAGTCGTGTGTTACCTATGACTTCTCTGTGAAGATAATTACTTGTGTCGTTTGACTGCTGACTGTCAGTCGCTCCTATTTACACCAATTATCTACAATACTTGGGACATTTTGCATCTACAATACTTAGGACATTTTGCATTCTCTTTGAAAGTACCCCAGCAGACTTACCTCGAATTACTACTGATAATTCATCAACGTGCTCTAAGCAGTATAGGACCCCTTTGGGGAACCTTGTTATGTCAATCAGAGATGCCACTGGAAGAGGCGACAATACACCTCCCTGAGGGCATTCCCAACATCCCGTTACTTTGACATTGACCTCTCTCAGAGACGCTACTATTGTTAGTTGTTTTAAAGCAGCTCTTCTCTATTAACAAAGTTGTAAAGGAACTTCTTTTTTCTTGATTACCTCTACCATAGAAGCTGTAGTAGCGTTGATAAACGCCCGCTCTATATCTAGCCATGTCGTTTCTTTATCTTCTACTGATTTGTGCACTTAGAAGTTTTCTAAATTAATATACCAGGGATAAGCAAATAATAACTGAATTCTGTTTTGTTCCTTTGTTCTCTCGTGTTTCACCTTACCGTTGCCTATTTTTTGTCTTGTATTTTTTTTTTTGAATTTAAGTCATCTCGACGGGCACCGAGGTGTGAAAGGTGTGTCCCTGTCTATCCATCCTATTTTCAATATGCCAAATTGCAAGTGCTGTAATAAGTTGTTCAACGATGACAAAACTGTTTGCTGTTCTGTGTGTAAGGGTTTATATGGTACGGATTGCGTCGATCTATCATCTGCGGAAACAAGGGTTTTAAGATCTAAGACTAACATAAAATGGAACTGCAGCAGTTGTAATCGCTTTGAAAGTGATATTCTGTATTTAAAAGCATCCACCTCTGCCTTACTTGATGAGTTTAAGGAACTAAAAAATAAAATCGTCCATAGTCCCTCAATAACCGATTGTTGGGAAGAACGGGAAAATCTAATTGAGAAGATCTCAGAACATCAGAAGCGTTCCAAGAATTTTGTCTTATATAAGGTGGGGCAGGGAAGTATCCCTAACTTTGAAGGAAAATAAAAAAAAAATGTTAGAACAAAACTCTATTGTGGCATCAGAAGGGTACAACTAGAAGTTAATTTTACTTAGTTTTAACAACATATCATTCAAGTGATGTCCCTCACTATCAATGCACTGATGTAGCCGGTTTCTTAAGTTCTCCACAACTCTGCGAAGCATTTGTTGCGGAATGCGGCCAACTTCAAGGCGTATTGCATTCTTCAAGACTTCGAGGGTCCTGGGTCGATGTTTAAACACCTCACTCTTGAGGTAGCCCCATAAAAAGAAGTCGCGAGTTAAATCCGGCGAGCGCGCGGGCCATGGCGTGTCACCGTACCGGGAGATCAAGCGCCCGGGGAACATTTCCCTCAAAACAGCCTTGGAATTCCTAGCAGTATGGGCCGTGGCACCACCCTGCTGAAACCACACTAGTCCCCAGTTTATCTGTTGAAGTGGTGGTTCAAGAAATTGTTGGATCATGTTAACATACCGCTCTGTTTTGCAAAACACTACCACGTGCAAGGAAGTTCTCCACCCATAACAAAATGGATTTTCGGTCTGGAACAGCATTACGAGGGGGAATTCGATAACGAGTACGCAGCGCACGCTGCACTGCAACGATAGACTAAACAAGTCTATCGTGTTTTGGGAAAAATACGTCTCGACGGCAAACACGCGTTGCTCTTTCGACCAACCCATGTCTACAACTAATGGTGGCACTAAGATAAACTTCCAAGACCGCAGCGTCATTAGAGCCTACACTCACCCTTCCAACACGCCCCCCCTATTCACAACGCCATCTCGAAAGTTGGGATACTTCCCTGCCCCACCCTGTACAATGTGCCCGAATTTACATCTACTGCTGAAAATGTGGGTAACGCTGATGGCGTTAATAACAATGCCGTTGACAGTAATACACATGACATTCAATTCGTAGATGGCATTGCAAATAAAATTTTTTCTGAAGTTGCGCCTGTTAAGAAAATTATGAGATTAGGCAAGAGAGTAGGAAATAAAAACAGGCCTATAAAAGTAGTGATGGACGACAGTGAGCATGTAGTGAGAGTCCTGCGTTCTTTTAAGAATCTGAAATCAAATGCAGCATACAAGAATATCTTTGTGGGCAGAGATTTAACTTTGCAACAGCGAGACTACAGCAAAAATGTCAAAAACAAATTTTTTGAACGTCGAAATGCTGGAAAAGTTAATATTTCTCTCAAGTATGTTCGTGGAGTTCCTAGAATAGTTGCAATAAAAAACTAATAAACTCTCAGCAGGAGAATAATACAAAAGATTTTTTCACTTTGTATTATCAAAACACCAGAGGATTATCGACGAAAGCTATGGAATTTTACAATAACGTTTGTGCGAATGATTACAACGTAGTAGCTTTGACAGAAACATGGTTGAAAAGTCATATAAACAATACTGAACTTTTTCCTGGTCACTATAATATATTCAGAAGTGATAGGACATATTCTAGGGGTGGTGGTGTATTAATTGCAGTCGCTGAAGGTATTTATTGTACAAACTTAAACTTAATTCCACCAGTGTAGGAGGTAGATGTTCTGGTAGTCGATATTAGAATAAACAATAAAACGTTTCGTATCATTTGCCTTTATGTTCCACCATCACTGGGTTTGCCTAAGTATAAGGATCTTTTCGATTTTTTGGATACACTTGTCTATAATTGTGATAATGTTTTATGCATCGGCGATTTTAATATACCTATGTACCACGAATGCAGAAGAAATGGTGACGAAAACAGTTTTGTTATTCATTTAGAGAGTTTCAGGAATTACCATAGTCTAAATCAGTGTAATGAGATCTTGAATACGAACAACAGATTACTCGATTTGGTTTTTGTATCAAACAATTTAATGTGTGATGTGAACAGGAATTTGGATCCGCTAGTTCAGGAAGATTTACATCATCCTGCACTATACTGTGACGTCTCCTTTAATTGTCAAACTGATTTAAGCTTTGAAAGTAATGTAAATTTCCATTATAATTTCCGAAGAGCTGATTTTCCTGCACTATACTCAGCCATAGCTAATATTAATTGGAATTGTCTGAGTTCGTTAGTGGACGTTAATGAAATGTGCAGCAAGTTTTATGAACTATTATACTCAGTGTTGGATGAATTTGTACCTAAAACTAGAGCTACCGGTAAACAAATATACCCTGTATGGTTTACATCTGATATCGTTCGAAATATCAGGAGGAAACAGCATTGTTTGAAACTGTATAAAAGGTTTAAGAACAGTTACTACAAAGAACGGTTTCAAGTACTCCGCTCCACTATAAAAAAGGACATTAACCTAAGCTTTAAAAATTATATAAGAAATTCGGAGCAAAGGATTAAGTGCGATCCTAAAACGTTCTGGTCGTTTATAAATACCCGCAAGAATAATACCAGAATACCGAGTCAAATGATTTATGAGGATAAAGTATTATCGAATCCTAATGAAATAGTTAATGCATTTGCATCCTATTTTGCATCTGTGTATATTAGCCACGATGATCATTCCAGTACTGAAGACGTTTGTACTAATACTAGAGTCTTGGATGCCAAACCGTTGCAGAATTAGATATTACTACTTCTATTAGATACATGAAGGGGGGCCTGACTATGAGACCAGATACTATACCTGCATTTCTTATTAAGGATTGCGCTCCATGTTTTATGCAGCCGTTAAAAATTATTTACAACGCCATCTTATCACGAAGAAACTTCCCCAACATATGGAAGATAAGTAGAGTGTCACCGATTTTAAGTCTGGAGTACGAAACTCTATAGAAAATTATCGTCCTATATCGCTAATATCTGGATTTGCGAAAGTATTTGAAAGGATTCATAACATCTACAACCATATCAAACCTTTTATAAGTGACAATCAACGTGGATTCGTGAAGGGCCGTTCTACAGCAACAAATTTGTGTAACTTCACGCAATTTGTAGCGGAGGCAATGGATGGACACGATCAGGTTGACGCGATATATCTCGACTACACCAAGGCTTTTGATCGGGTCCCTCATGACACTTTGATGGTTAAATTGAGAAGTTTTGGATTAAATTGCAATCTAGTAGAATTACTTAAATCCCACCTCACTCAACGGCAGCTTTTTGTGGAATATAAAGGTTTTAAATCCAGGTATTTTACTGCAAGTAGCGGAATAGGGAAAGGATCCAATTTAGGTCCAATTATGTTCGTTCTCTTTATAAATGATGTGTGTAACGTGATTTCTTCGCGAAACTTGTTATATGCAGATGACTTAAAAATATATAGGGTGATAAAATGTAAGGACGATTGTGATGCGCTACAAATGGATATAACTAACCTTTTAACTTGGTGTAATAATAATGGCTTAACATTCAACATAAATAAGTGTAAGGTAATAACATTTTCACGGAAATAAAATATCCTTTTGCATAATTATACCATAAACAACACAGCGGTCGAACGATGTATTGCAATTAAGGATCTCGGCGTTACGTTCGATGAAAAACTTACATTTAATGAACATATTTTAAATTTATATGCTGAAACAATTAAACTGTTGGGTTTTATTATACGATCTAGTAAAGATTTTCAGAGCATAAATACTATCATTTTGTTATATAGATCTTTAATTTGTAATAAATTAGAGTATTGAAGTATAGTTTGGTCACCAGCTTATATAAAATACACTAAGGTAATTGAGACAGTTCAAAGAAAATTTTTGAAATACCTCTACTACCTAAAATCTAAACAGTATCCGGAATTACATGTGTCCTATAATCAATTGCTTCAAGAGTTTGGATTTAGTTCTTTGTGTAGCGGTAGAGAACTTATTGCACTTAGTCATCCCTTTAAGTTGATACATGGTTTAATAGATGATTCACTATTTCTAGGAAAATTGAACTTCTACTAGAATCAGTTCAAGAAGCTCGTTAACATTTATAAATAGAAGAGCAAACACCATTATTTACGTAATTCGCCGTTATATAATATATGTAGTATTTATAATTCTTTCAATTATGCATTAGACATTTATCAAAACAATTACCGCAATTACACGGCTACTGCAAGAGAATGCATTTTTGATTTTTGATTTAATAGACTTAATAGATGTTTTTTTTGTATTATTTGCTTTGTTATTCATTGTTGATGTAGTTAATAGGCTTGTATTTTGTCTTCATTTATATTTTCTTTTATATTATCTTTCGTTTCATCGTCATAAAATATATATTACCCTGTAATTGGAATGTTGTATTCTGTTGGGTTAATAAATTTATTGTTATTATTATTATTATTATTATTATTATTATTATTATTATTATTATTATTGTTATTATTATTATTATTATTATTATTATTATTATTATTATTATTATTATTATTATTATTATCTTTCATAGCGCATTCAAATTTCGTATGTTTGAACTTAAAGCAATCTTATTTAATTTTTTAGGCTACCTAGTGTAAAAGTAGTTCGCCAAGCCTATGGTCTTACAGAGTCCACATTAGCCGTTACTTTAGTACCTCATAACGATTTAAAGACGGGATCTTCCGGGAAAGTAGTACCAGGAATGTCTTGCATAGTCAGAGACATAGCAACTGGCCAAAGATTAGGGCCCAATAAAGTAGGAGAGTTATGTTTCAAGGGCAGACTGATTACAAAAGGATATTTTGGAAACAAAGAGGCAACTGAAAGTACATTTAGTTCGGACGGTTGGTTATTTACTGGCGACTTGAGTTACTATGACGAAGACCACCATTTCTATATTGTCGATAGATTGAAAGAACTCATTAAATATAAAGGCTTTCAAGTAGCACCTGCTGAGTTAGAGTCTATTTTGATACATTATCCAGGAGTCCAAGACGTAGGAGTCGTTGGTAAGCCCGACGATGAAGCTGGAGAACTACCCGCAGCATTTATAGTTAAGCAACCAAACTCAAACATTACTGAACAGCAAATTAAAGATTACGTAGCTCGTAAGTAATATATTTATTGGAGAAGAACAGGGCGTTTAGATATGTGTGCCCACCGAAGCACTTGGAGTAATAGAAGTAATTGTTCATATTCAACGTAACAGCTGAACGCATTAAGGTGATAAAAACCTGGAATTTGTGTAAAAAGAGGTTCAATATAAAACAACAGCGTACATTTCGTTTGTTTGTGTTTATTTCCACTAAACCGTTTTCTTATGTATATTTTTTCTAGGCCTCTTAGTTATGATACGCCGTTGAAGAAATATATCATAATTTAATAACAAAAACGTTGTCTGTATACAAAATCGACGTCATGTTGGCTTCGTACAGTAAATAATGCACGATGTTGCTTCTAGTACTCCAAGCTCTTTGTTACCTAGTAGACCTAAACCCACCAACCATACTTACTACATCCACTTCTCTGTTAAGATACATAAGTTGTATATGCACGTCGACAACCAAATCTGGTTTAATAACTACATACTACAGGTGCGAAAGAGCTGGGCGCAACAAGCCCATTCGTTGTTAATTTTGCGCATTATTTTTTAAAATTCCAATTTATTCTTTCCAAACTCTTGTTCTGAGAAAACGTAGTACCTATATTGTTATGTTCAATATGTACATTGGAAATCAGCTGTCAGTCTTAGACATATAAGGTATTCAGGATAGCCACCTGATAATAATGAAATTCCCTCTAACGGAGGAAAAGCTAATTTCGAAAGCCACAATTTTCCCTCTAGGCCGACCGACCTTGGAGTGAGGACATTATATAAAATATATAAGTCCAGATAACGACGATCTTCGCAAATCTTCAAAATTAATGTAAAATTCTCCTACAACAAATAACGGCAAATTCAAAGGCATTTCTAACATTAATTCGTAAATTAAATACCTACCGTAAAGATATTAAATAAATCGTCAGTAAAATTTCGAATTCCTGGGTTTCTCTGTCATAGAGTTGTCTAATTTCAGTCATCTGGTAGCGTCACCACATTCATTCTCTTATGCTATTTCTATAAATTATTTCATTCATCGAATTTCATCATAAAACTTATATTTGGGTAGAAATTATAAAAATTTGCTGTGGAAAGAAACAATCGCTATCGCGATTAAATAAAGGAGAACAGGAGCGCCAGTATATTCATCACTTTTGGTTAAGCTTTAGTCGAGTTAACTAGTGTTTTGGCTGCGGTCTTAATTTAAAGAGTTCGATATAGAAATTAGAAAGCAAATTCAATATAGGAGACAAGGTTCAAGGTTAGAAACGCAGATTTCCAGTAAATGGCAAGGTACATAGTGTTTATATGTCATCTTAAAAATCAAGGTTAGTTCACGTTTTCAAGTTTAATATTTGTTAAGTTCCATTTATTAATTTCAAAATTCATAAATAATTGCCAAAAGGGTACCAAAGAACACTTCCGAATCCCATAAACGAGTTAAAAATTTAATTAACAAAATTAATTAGAAAATTCTAACTTTCAACAATTTTTCCCTGAGAAGAAAAAAAAAACAATTCAATATATAAATAGCTTACTGTTTACTTTTAAATTTAATAATGTATAAGTGAAGTACCTACATTCATAATTTGATACCAAAAAATATTTTAAAAGATAACAAAGTAGAAATGTTTAAAGTTCGCAGACAATTTAAGCTAGTATCAATTGAACTTGTCTGATAATTTTCAAAATTTCTGTTTGGGACGTTACACTTACGATACACATTACACTTACGTTCTCACTTACATTTAGAAGGAGAAATATTTCACATATAAGACAGCAGCAGATTTCCCATTTTTTGTTTTATTATGTTTCATTATTAAGTTAGCATTAGCTGCTACAGAAGGTGATTGCATCAGTACTGATACCACTCGTAAAAGTCCACGGAATAATATTGTAATGTTTTCAAATTTTACAATAAAAATACTGCTTTCAAATATTATAAATTCATTAAGGATAATTTCCTAGGAAAAAATGTAATTTGTAAAACCAAAACAATGTTGTCATAAAGAAGGAAAAATTTCTTCGTGTCTTAATATATGTATTCATTATCACGTGTTTGGGATTAATTCATACTGATAATTAGCCTGGGCAAACAGCGGTAACAGTCAGTGTAGTAGATATGTGGCGCGGAGTCGGCGATTATTTATTTCACGCGTTCACAGCGTCAGTACTAAATCGATGCTGTATGCGAGTAGTTCTGCGTATATGTAGGCTGTCGTAACTTATTTCGTAATTGTACGCTTATGTTTGCTTTAAAAATGTCGCAGTTAGGTATGTCGCGAAAACAACCAATGACAGACACAGTTAAAAACTTTATAGTGGACATGCCGGACTTAATTTTTGATTGCGCTAAAATTCAATGTCTAGTTTGTAAAATCCCTTTAATGTGTTTGTCCAGAAGCCATTGTCAACGTCACATCGAAAGCAAACAGCATTCTTCTGCAAAAAGTGAACGAGACCAAGAAAAATGTACATTTGAGTTATGTGTTACTCTTATTTTGTGTAATCTATCGTTTCGTTTACTAGACAAAGAAGCATTTGTCTCCTTCTGGAATAAATATGCGGACTGTAAATTACCTAGTCGGACATCGATACGAAATGTAGTGCCATTTGCTCGCGAACATATAGAACGTCATCCTCCTTCTTACTTGCTTCCAAAAGAGTTATAAATTGTACTGCCGATGAGATTTTAAAGGTGGTGATCAACTCATTGAACAAATTTGAAGCTTCAACTAAGCAACTTTTAATGTTTATGAGTGATAGTGCCGCATCTCTTAAAGAACACAGTGGTAACTTCTTACATGTAACGTGTAAAATCCATACTCTAAATCTAGCGGCACAAACGATTCCTACATGTTTTCCACTAGTAAATGCATTAATTGCTAGTACAAAGGCAGTGTCTCTAAAGTCCCCGAAACGTACCCGACTATTTCACAAATTGTGTCCCGATTTACCTGAACCACCACAGCCGCTTGTTACACGTTGGGGAACATGGTTACAGGCTGCGTTTTACTACAAAAAATTTTTTTGATCAATTAAAGAAGGTAATTTTAAAATTCAATCCGACAGAAGCTGCAGCAATCAAGAAAAGCCAGGAAATATTTCAAGATAGTTAGGTTAAAAAAGGTTTACAAACTATTCACTACAATTACTTCGGACTAGCGGAGGGAATAGAAAAATTACAAAATGTATCGATGTCGCTAGTGGATTCTGTTTAAATTGTGAATGATGTTCACGCACAGTTATGCGCTGTAGAAGGCGAAACAAATTGGTGTGTAATTTTAAATATGCAAATATAACATCGCTAGATGTCGAACGGTCGTTTTCGGCATTAAAGAACATTTATTCCGCACGTCATACTCACTTGACTGAAACAGCTGTGGAAACATATCTAATGATTCAAATATTTAACAGATGTTTGTGATTTCACGGAAGACTTTTAAAACGGTAAGTGTTTCAGCACGTTTCATAATTTATTTCTTATCTTCTATTTTATGTGTAAACTTTTATGCGCTCGCCACGCCTCTGGCTGTTGCCGCATATTTGCCCAGGTTACTGATAATAATTCAACATAAATGGAATTTATTTTCTTTGACGGACTTTTGGGGGGACAATCAGCGACGTTGCCTGGCCGACGCGCGGTCCGGGTCGACAAACCTGTTGGGCCGGGCTGGGCCTACATAAATCTCAAAATGTTCACCTCTAGTACCTACATCCGTATCTAACAGAGAAGAAAATAGCTCATAGATGTTTGATTGGCGGCACTATCTAATTTCCTTCCGCAATATTCTTTTCTGTTAGATACGTAGCTATTAAGTCAGTTTTAGTTGTCAATGTGTATACGTCTTGTGCATGTGGATATAAGTACATAATTTAAGAAGTTGAAGTAGGCTCAAAATTATATAAAGTATTTTTCAAGATGTATGAAAGGTTTAGTGATGATGTTTTACTTGTAGGCCAAGTTTCGCGCCCAAAACAGTTACATGGCGGTGTCTACTTTATAGATGAAATTCCAAGAAACGTATCCGGGAAAATCTTACGACGCCAGTTACGAGATCTTCTAACAAAACGAATTTCAAAGTTGTAAACAATATATATCATCTTTGTTTAATTGTATTGTGAATCTATAGACATGAATATCAATAAAACACTTTCAATTAAAAACTTGTGAAGTACAATCTACATATCTACGCTGCACTATAAATTATTATTAAGATTATATTAATAATAGTTGAGATGCAATTCAAGGTTGGTATCTAAGAAACAATAATATTTAAATATACTAATAATTTATTTCTTCAATTAAATGCTTGTAAAAAAATACTATACAAGATATTGAAGACACTGTCACTATTGAAGGGCTTGGAAATACATACAGATGTTTGCTATAGTTTTGATTCTAGAGTGTACAGTTTAATTCAATCCAATACGTATCACCAAGTATCACTGAGTGAAATACTCCTGTAAAGTATAACAACACTTCTGTGCAAGGCGTTGCTTATGTCTATTTTTAATAACAATAATATTCGGAGCGTCTCTAAGCCTACTTTCACACGAACAACGTTTTCTCGTGGTAATGCCAGCATGCTTTCACACGACTCGACACGACGCGATTTTCGTGTCGTGCTATTTTTTGTAGTACCACATACTTTAATTGTTCTATTTCTATTGTTTTGTTCTGGAGTATATTTTATGTAGCGGGATGTTTCAACGTGAACAGCGTATGTTAAATTCACTATAATAATTATTATATCAAAATTCGCCGAGAATAAATTTTAATAGAGTTTAATGCGGAACTTGAATTATTTCCGATTAATATTCGAGTTCCGACATTATTGATTATTTATATTATCAATCTTTTCTTTAAAAAAAAATAACTGTAAGTAATTTTAATTAGATTAAATTCATTTTTCTATTGTAAGTAAATACTTAAAATAAATACAAAAACAGATTATCTCCTTAATTCAAACCTTTTAATTAAATTTGTCACATAACATTTAATTTGTTCTTTTTGTATAGCTTCAACATATACTGGCTGTTTCAGAAGAAGTGGGAAGTAGAAAATTAAAATATGAAAAATAAACCAGTATGTTGAAGGCCGATTCTCAACCATTACGGAAATAATTAACGGTAGTTTTCAAGATGTTTCTTATTAAGAATGTCAAAGTTAACAGTAGCCTAATATTTATTACAAGTAGCAAACAAGAAAAGCTACAATGCATCGTCTGTGATTATTTTTTATCGCAGTTGCACTATTAAAAATGCAAGGCAGATTGCCCCCTCTAAAGTATTCTTTTTATGTTCTTCTAAATTTATTCTCAAAGTACTCTCCTTTCTTTCTGAAACATGCAATGCACATGTCACATTGCTCGACACACAAAAATCGACATTTGCGCAAACATATTTTATACAATAGTTTGGTTCTTATCTGTTTACATCATCAGGCCTGCTACAAGGATATCCAATAAAAGAAAAATTACAATAATGGGAAAAAGTCTAAAGTTATGAGCAGTAATGACTAATGAGCTAATGAAAAAGTTTTTTTTATATGTTACAGTATAATTAAATTAGTTCTTTAATAATATAATTATATAGCGATTATTTTGATGTAGTTTAATATTAATGACTTAATTATTTAAGTTTATTTATCCCTTTTTTATTATTATTTATTATATATTAAAAAAAATTATAGTTAAATTAGTACGCGTGGCAAATAGCAATAAAAAGAAAAAAATAGTACTTTGGCCGATATCTTTTAAAAATGTTTATGAAATGTACTTTCTATCACTGTATAGGTAAGTATGGCACCCGTATTCGGGTTTTTGTCGCCACTACCTAGGACGGCATGACTATATCTATTGGCAGTAGGTGGCGCCAGGAAATACTCCAGCGCTCTTTTTGAAGATTAGTGGCATAAACTAAGAGATGAATAACAATGTGGGTAGGAGAAAAAAGTACTAGTGCTTTTCTCTTTTCACATTGTTTTTGCCGGGAGTGATTCCATCAATACCATGAGCTTATTTATTAGTTTTATCTTGGTTATTGTTTCTAGGCGCTATTCTCATGTGTACTTCTTAAGTTCACCTTTGTTTGAGCATTATCCTTTCTAAAATCACAAGCAATGCGAAAAAATTACTGCATTATGTACGGATATGTTGTACTGTTTTAAACGAGTGCAATTAATAGGATATAAACAATATGCATTTCAAGAATTTTAAGTAAATAAATACTTTATTTTAGGAAAACGAAACTATTAATTTACACACAACACCTCAACGCTTTCTCGAATTAAGAAAACTATTTATTATCCTTAAGAAAATATTGTTTTGTGTGTGTTATAACGGCCATTTACTTATACTAAGAATCCCTTTTTTCAAATTTTGTGCAAGATTCTCTTGAATCAAGTTAACAAATTTAATGTCTTAAACAAAGAAACACAATTATTTCATTACAAGTATATACTTCTCTTAAGCGGAGAAAAAAACGCTAAGAAAATATTTATTTTGATTTAAAACTTACTGTGTTATGGATAATTGAAACAGTAATTATCTTGTTTCTCTGCGTGTAGTGAAACAGCTTTAGAAACATTTCTGAGAAGGTTAATACATTATGGAACAATATGTGATAAAGTCAGATTTAGAAATCCAGTAAATATTGAAACTGCAATGGTTTACGTCATTGAAAAAGAAAATTTTATGTACTCAGTAGGTCTAAATACGGATTTAAATCAAAATTAAAAACATATGGCACGTGGGGCGTAGCCGGCGCAAATATATACAAATAAACTACTGCATAATACTGCAAAGCAAAATAGGAAATCAACAAAAACTGCCGTAACCAGGGACAACAAAGTCACTAAACTACTAAAGCAGTTTGTAATTGACAAAAAGTCGTTCTAATCGCAAACGGAAAAAAAAGTTAAATACTTTACATTACATCAACAAAATTATAAGATACCAGATAATTATTTTTTAATTTCAATTATTTCTCTTGATTTTAGCGGCTTGATTTTAATTAACTTAATATATATTATTAATATATAATAATTAAGAGCCGCTAAAATCAAGATAAATAATTGAAATTAAAACAATAACGGCTTAGAAAAAACGAAATATACCTTCACCCAGATAATTATAATATATCAAAACTGTGAGAAAAAATATGCTAATTTTAAAATTATATTACACCTGAGAAAATAGCCAATCACGTAATAATGCCTTTAGCGTACCAAGCGAATGCAAATTTTTAAGGAATGCAGGCATGGTATTAAATATGGTCGGAATGCATACTTTTAACGTTTTACTGCCTTATTTATTATTGTAATTTGAGATTCAATGCAACCAAGCGAATGTGCAGTTAAGTTGGGGAATTAAAATTTAATAAGCCTGTTTTGGGTCGACTTAGAGTCTTGGTATAATAATTGGGTGCATTACCTCACACAGTAAGACCATGACTTATGGCACAAGTGCCTTGTAATTCAAGAGCAGAGTAGTTTTTGATACATGAAATGTTAGATAATAGAATTTATTAGCCAAATGTCGCCATAAAAAACGGTAATCAATAGTAAGTCCCCGATACTTGTGCATTTGAACAACCTTCTGTACACTGCTACAGCTACATCTTATATTTTCAATAATCGGTGAATGGTGCAAGTGGTGCGAGTGGTATATGATCTTAGGTGCAGCATCGTTTTGAAATTAACATGATCTTAGTCTTTTTGTAGTTTATGTTTAAAGACTTATCATAAGCCCAATACTTAAACCTTACAAAGTCCTTTTTCATACTAATAATTGCATATTCAAGATTTACATGGGTCGACAGTAATACCATGTCATCAGCGTACATAAAGTAATCACACTTAGAAATACATGATTTAATATATATAACGTACAGCAAGTACAGCAGCGGACCCATGAAACAAATGGCACTTATAAATGACAAAATTTCCTGAAGACCTGATTCCCAACAAAGTCAGAAACCGAAAATTGTACAACAAACTCCAATTTTCTATCCACAACCAATGAATCCATGGCCTACTCATCCACAATTCAAAAATCCAAATTTTTACAAAAACCCATTTACAGTTTCTACAGCCCATGGTCAAACTGTTCGTAATTATATAATCCAAATACCTTCCTTAAAAACTTTTAATGCCCAAGAACAAATTCATCAATTTAATATTTTCGATTTTTCAAAAAATTATGATGGAATTATAGGATTATAGGATAGAATTGATTACGGTACAATACCTATTCATTTCGAATCATGTGAATAGACAGTAGGTTTAAGGCTACGCAGAGTCATCAAGTATGTTATGCAAGCAGAACATTAGCAGACACGGAAAAAAGGTATTCAGCAATTGAGAAAGAATTATTAGGGATTATTTGGACCGATCATAGACCACTAGTTTAGTTATCAAGTCCCAATGAACCAAACAGTAAGCTGAGTCGATGAAGAACCAAACCAGAAGAATATAATTACGAAATAATCTATAAGAAAGGAAAATATAACACCAACGCAGATGCGTTAAGTAGAATCGAAATTAACCACAATGATACGGAAAGTATAATGGCAAATGTAACGGACCAAAAACTACAGCAATTTCTTGAAGAAATACTATCAAACCAAGATCAAATAAATACCGATTTTAATAATGTACCTGACCAAAACCAACCTGGCCCTAATAGAATAATTCCCATGGGTGAGAAAAATATTAACATGAATGAACGCCCAGATCGTGTAGAATCATTAAGTAAATCAGACCACTCAAATGCTAATGAAGAACCGCAAAACACAATTCCAATATTAAAGGAACTTTTAGAAAAAATACCTATACAATTCATTACATATATTTGGCGATTAGAAGAAACAAATGTTAATTTAGACATTCTAGAAGGTAGAAAACAATATACAGTCAAAATTACCAAAGAAAGTTTAAGTGGAAAACTCTTTGAATTCATGATTTAATATATGACAGAAGGCAAATATATCTATTGTAATAACGATATGTGTAAAACTATGTGTAATCATTAGTCTGGGCAAACAGCGGTAACAGTCAGTGTAGTAGATATGCGGTGCGGAGCCGGCGATAATTTATTTCACGCGTTCACAGCGTCAGTACTAAATCGATGCTGTGTGCGAGTAGTTCTGTGTATATGTAGGCTGTTGTAACTTATTTCGTAATTGTACGCTTATGTTTGCTTTAAAAATGTCGCAGTTAGGTACGTCGCGAAAACGACCAATGGCAGACACAGTTAAAAACTTTATAGTGGACATGCCGGACTTAATTTTTGATGACGCTAAAGTTCAATGTCTAGTTTGTAAAATCCCTTTAATATGTTGGTCCAGAAGCCATTGTCAACGTCACATCGAAAGCAAACAGCATTCTTCTGCAAAAGTGGCATACGAGTCCAAGAAAAATGTACATTTGATTTATGTGTTACTCTTATTTTATGTAATCTATCGTTTCGTTTACTAGACAAAGAAGCATTTGTTGTAAATTACCTAGTCGGACATCGATACGAAATGTAGTGCCATTTGCTCGTGAACATATAGAAAAAAGAAAGAAAAGGGAATTGAAAGATAAAAAACTGTGGTTGTGTGTGGACGAAACAACAGATCGTCAAAAACATTCTGTGGTTAATGTAATGGTACGTACAATGGAACCACATCGACCGTCGTCCTCCTTCTTACTTGCTTCCAAAAGAGTTATAAATTGTACTGCCGATGAGATTTTAAATGTGGTGTTGAACTCATTGAACAAATTTGAAGTTTCAACTAAGCAACTTTTAATATTCATGAGTGATGGTGCCGCAAACATGCGTTCTTTGGGCCGATCTCTTAAAGAACACAGTGGTAACTTCTTACATGTAACGTGTAAAATCCATACTCTAAATTTTGCGGCACAAACGATTCCTACATGTTTTCCACTAGTAAATGCATTGATTGCTAGTTCAAAAGCAGTGTTTCAAAAGTCCCCGAAACGTACCTGACTATTTCACAAACGGTGTCCTGATTTACCTGAACCACCACAGCCGATTGTTATACGTTGTGGAACATGGTTGCAGGCTGCGTTTTACTACAACAAATATTTCGATCAAGTAAAGAAGGTAGTTTTAAAATTCAATTCGACAGAAGCTGCAGCAATCAAGAAAAGCCAGGAAATATTTTAAGATAGTCAGGTTAAAAGAGATTTACAAACTATTCACAACAGTTACTTCGGACTAGCGGAGGGAATAGAAAAATTACAAAATGCTTCGATGTCGCTAGTGGATTCCGTTCAAATTGTGAATGATGTTCACGCACAGTTATGCGCTGTAGAAGGCGAAACAAATTGGTGTTTTAGAGAAATACTCCGATTTTCTTATATTAAGACAAATTTGTGAAGGTGCGTGTGAAGATGCATTAAGTTAGAAAGATTATTTTAAATATGCAAATATAACATCGCTGGATGTCGAACGGTCGTTTTCGGCATTAAAAAACATTTATTCCGCACGTCGTACTCACTTGACTGAAACAGCTGTGGAAACATATCTAATGATTCAAATATTTAACAGATGTTACCCAGTTTGTGATTTCACGGAATACTTTTAAAACGGTGAGTGTTTCAACACGTTTTATAATTTATTTCTTACCTTCTATTTTATGTGTAAACTTTTATGCGCTCGCCACGCCTCTGGCTGTTACCGTATATTTGCCCAGGTTAGTAATCATTATATAGAACATTTCACATACAATGGTTCCAAAATTTACAGATGTACACAGAGAGTAAAATTAATCACAGATGAAAATGAAACATTCTGCGTTCTGTGCGATAGACGGTAATGGAATCTATACATGCATGATAGACTTCAGAGCAAAATTTAAAGTGAGAGAGAACAAATACCTCACAAAGTAGAGTTGAGCGGCAAGGATATAACACTCCTCCTGGGGATTTCGCCGCTTCAGATGAAGGTTTCTAGATCCCTCCTTAAGGGGAGGATCAGTCCCTGTTCCTTCCTATTCCACTCTTTCGCATATCCTTCTCCACTCCGTTCTATCGTTAGCTTTTTCTCTTGCCTTATCGATCCCTATTCTCTTCAAGTCTTCCCTCACTTCACTCATCCAGCTAGATCTAGGTCTTCCCCTCCTTCTTTTTCCCGATTGCTCCCAATTTGTCATTATTTGTCAGATGTAAATATGACGATTCTATATATTTATTTATTTGATTAATATATCGAAATAAGCTGTCAATTATTAAGCCCAGATTCTTGGCTTTGTTCACCACTGGGATGTTTGTATCGTTAATTTTGATATGTATTTTATCTTTTAGGAACCGCATGCTTCCTTCCCTCCAAGAGCTAGAACCTGAGAGTTATTAGGGTTGAGATATGGTCGATTGAGATTTGGATATATAGCGCTGATAAATCCTCATTAATCCTTCCTATACCCATTTCCCACTCAGAGCTTCTAAAAGAGTAATACAGCGGTATATCGTCTACATATAGATGCTCTTTAGAGTAGAGTAAATTATCGAGGAATGTAGAGGTATACAATGAGAACAAGATGGGGCGGACGATGAAGCTCTATGGTAGACCCTGCTGAACATTAGAGGACGTGATCGAGAACTAAGTTGTACACATTGGGATATGTTGTAGAGAACCTCTGTCAGTAATCCAACAGAACCACGATCGAAGCCCAGACATAATATATTTAATAGTGTAGAATGATTTACGGTATCGAAAGCTTTTGAATAATCTAATTGTTATTAAATGAATTGTGCACTGTTTATTTTATGGACTGTATTTTTATTGTAACAAATAACTAAAAGTAGGTACAACTAACAAAGGTTATGGTGAGTATCACTGCCTGTGTAAATCTATCTATAATATTACTGTATATATTTCGTTTTCAGGTTTTTCCAGAAGAGCGCAGTTCAAGAGAATATAAATGTAAGTAAGCTACAATGCGGGAAATTGGTGGTTTTCAATCAAGTTCAATTGGTAATTTGCACAATGATATCGGTGCACGTTTAAATTCACTATTTTTCGTGTTTACAGTTACCACTCTTACAACACCATCTTCGCAACTATGAAGCTGGATGACTCGTCCGAGGGACTACTGTAGTGATAGCCGGAGATCGTCAACCAAGAGGACCATATGGCCTATTTCCAGGTTAGATGCTGACTTATTCCATTTGTTTCTTTGAAGCAATGTAGGCAGATACTCTGTTTTCCATCTCTTCTATATGTGTTGCTTTATTTGTTGTAGATGTTGCCACCTATTTAATCTATTGCTGGATAGCTTCGTTAGATCCACGTCGTAAACTTCTTCTACAGTTTTACAATCAACCAAAAGAAAGTGTAAGGGAGTGAGAGGACAAAGATCAGATGGATCGTTTGAAATAGGGCATGTGGGAGACATGTTTAAACAATATTCAATTTGTGTGAGGATTGTTGCATACTCTTCAAATGTGAGCAATGTTTTACCTATTGTTCTTTTTATGTGATATTTCACAGATTGGACTGCTGCTTCCCAGAGCCCTCCAAAATGTGGTGTTTTCGGAGGAATAAAGTCCCAGGTTATTCCCCGACAGGTAAGTTCTGTGTTAATTTTTGCTTAATTATTTTGATTCTTTAAAAATGTGCTGACTTGCTTAAGTTCGTTGTTAACACCTCGGAAGTTGGTTGCATTATCGCTGTAGAGATGTTTGCATATTCCTAGCTGGCTGCAATCTCTTTTCTGGAAGATTTCCCATAAATGATTGTACTGTTGTAGATTTCGCCTTAAAACACGTAATACATTTGCGCATGATTCCTTTTATGCCATTTTTTCCTACAATGATCCAATATTTCAATCTGAGATGGTACAATACATTTTGGGTTCCTGCATGGAGTTGCATTTCATGTTCGTGCTTGATAAGTAGCAAGGTGGCTCCTTGAGCTTAATAGGTATGGATGTTTCTGATTGGTGGATATGTTTGCTGCTTGACTGCGTCCGCCAACACGAAGCATATCTTCGCTGTCCAGAAATGGATTTAGTGATAACATTTTGTCCGATGTTTTCGAACCATGACCCTTTCTGAGTTGTGAAATTTCTTCTGCGAAATAGTAATGTTGAGCTATTTTAATGAGAGTTTGAGTTGCTTGCCTTAGTTCTTCTACTGTGAAATCTGTGTGTATTTTATTCCCCTTTTGTAATGTGTTCTGCTTAAATCGTAGATACCAACCAATGACATGTTGAAGTTTTGTGTACTTAGATAAATTTTCTGATACAGTGTGTTGCTGAATCGTAATGTTGCATATGTTTTGTTTCATTCTTTCTAGCATTTCGTCGGAGAATGAAGGAACTTGAAAGTTAGATTTTTCTGTTGATGTTGCTTGTGTCTTTAGCCAAACTAGACCTTGAAACCATAGTTCATTTTGAGCCAATTCATCAGGAGACATTCCTCGGGACAGATGATCCGCTGGATTTTCCTTTCCAGGCACATGATTCCATTTGGAATCTTCAGTTAATTTCTGTATTTCTGTGATTCTATGAGACACAAATGTTTAGGTATTCAAAGTGCAAGCAAGTGTAGAAAAAGAAACAATGTCAGTAAAAAAGAAAATGCAAAGAAGTAGTTAGATAATATCTATTCTATGCAAATGACCAGAAAGCGATACGAGAAGGTGGGCTTATGCAGTTATTTAATATAATTTATCAATTTATTCAAGTCGGAATTATTCGTTATTTTACGAATCTTATCATTAGCTCTAGTAAAAATATTACAATTATATGTTCATACTAGGGATGGGACATCGGTGATAAAACATCTATGTTGATTATCGATGTAAATTTCGAGCACCAATACCGATATTTGGAAATTATCGACTAGTATTAGCGATGATTTTCTAACATCGATATTTTCTGTGTAACTAAACATTTTTCAAATTACTTAAAGGCAAAAAGAACTTATTTGCAACAATAAATATTATTTCATGAATGAAAATAAACTCTAGTAATAAATAATATAAATAAAAATAAACTCTATTAATAAAGAAATATAAATAAAAATAAAGTATATCAACAATAAACACCACTAAAACATTATAAATAGAATTGCCTAAAGAAAGATAAAGCGAGGAGCTTTTAATGTTATAGGTGACGTAGTTAGAGCAATAACAGAAAACTTGAATGCAGATGATGGAATTAAATATGAAAGAGGTCAGATGAAAATATTAAATGAAATTACTATAGAATTTAGAAGTCATTGAAAAATTAAGAAAGTATCAATAAAAAATTATTCAGAAAACGATGGAAGGATTGAATAAACATACAATCACTTTTATATTTGAAACACTAACTTTTGCGATCCGAAATATTTTACACCCTTCGATTATAAAACCATACTTATTGCAAAGCCGTATTGCAAAGAATAAATTCAGTAAAATTAAATAATGACGAAACATTTGCTTTTAAAGAAAATACAGATATTTATCAAATAGAATCAAATGAATACGTTAAAAATTTGTATTTAATACAAATCAATCAGCAAAAATGTGAACAGATTTTACCTCAGCAGAAATACATTGCAATTGGCGGAGAAAAATATTGAAGTAGTGAAACATCATGTGAGTAGAAGACTTAAAAAGTTGTTATTTAGAAACAAACAATAAAATTATTAAAAATTATACAGATAATTTAGCAATCAAAATTAGTTTATTAACAGACATATCGAGTATTAAAATCCAAAATTAGAACATTAGAAAATTAGAAAACATTACTGTACCCATAAAGAATTATTCAAAACAAACGAGCAAAAACAGCTACTTAATAAAGTAACTGAGGTACAATTTAAACATTCAGGCCCAAACTCAATTGTAACCTGTATTATTGTAATAATAATTGTAATTATAATTATGTATAAAATTATTCGAAATACGAAGAAATCAAGAAAGAAGACACCTGTCAAGATAGAACTATCCACCTTCAATTCCAAGGAATCAAAGGGTGAATCCCACATCTAGTAGGAGAGGAGTTACATATCTATAATGAAAGCTGACCTTACACGGCCAATAATATTGACAATACCTCATCGCATTGACAATAATATTGACCGTGTAAAGTGAAGAAAAGCAGGTTGGCGTTAGATATTGAGTATTGAAGAAAATCCGGATTTTCTGTTATTCGGGCATCAATATTGGAAATTAGAGGGGATATTGCCAATATTATTGACCGTGTAGGGGAGAGTGGTCAATATTTCTATCAATGCTCAGTTCAGTTCAAATCGCGCTCTAGGGGGCACGACAATGACCGATCTCTTTTACTGACGATGATGACCTACGTGATGACGACGTTGGCTCACACGGTCGCCCTGACGAGAGACAAGATGGCCTTCGATACTTTATCGAACAATATGAATTATCCTCAGAACTGTAGAATCCAACCAACCCAATGTATTTGAAGAAGACGGCAAGAAATTTAGCTCTTGACGCTTTCTAGTGAAAATAAAGTCGGCGGCCAATAAGAGGGAGGACGTAAAAAGAAGATAAATACTTTACGAACAAATTATAGGAAAAATTGAAGAATCGAAAGTTAAGGCTAGTCTCTCCTTAACAGTTATACTTTCTCTCATATTTGTGTCCTCTCTTTTCAAAAACGGTTCAACCATCTGTAACAGTCTCTTAAAGGTACTTTCCTCCATTCGAAAGTAATTTTTGAAATCTTCAACATCGTTGAGACTAATTTCCTTTAACAGTACTAGATGAGAATATTCGTCTCCCTTTTTTAACCATTCCTTCATCCAACGCTTGCGTTTTACGCGACGAGTAGTTCCAAGCGCCAAAATAATAGCCAAACAAGCCTTTCTACGATTATTCATTTTCGGAAGCAAGAAACCCAGAAATAGGCGAATAAAACCACAAAACCATATAGATTCACCTTTCTCGTTAGGCTGAAAATGGGGTACTGAACAAATTTACTGACAACAGTATTGTCAATAATATTGTTCGTGTAAGGTTCGCATAACTAGCTTTAATAAAATGTCTATTCAGCATTAAATAATGTACATCACGTAAATGCAAATCAGTATTGATACAAACCTCGATGCTCACGGATCTAATAAATTTCTTAGAACAAAAACAAGTATTAATACCAATACCACGAATACCTATACAATCAAATCCATCAACCGTACAAAATTGAAAGTTTTAAATCGAATAAAAAATCTTTTTAAAAACTTTGTTATCGGCCGTGACTCGTAAACTTGCGGGCCAAGTTTTACGACTTTTTGTTCTTTTACATATTATATAGAACCTTGAGTTGGCTTCTCATTTTTATATCGCAAGTCGGTGTATATATTAGCCGAAATTAACATAATTCTTTATTTTGAATAGAGCCTGTGATGGAAATAAGCAGATCATGTCCGTTCCTGATTTTGTTGTACGTGGATTACCTCTTTGGTCACCGATACCAGAGATATCTTTAGGTAAACAAATTTACGATAGTCTCAAGCAATGTACAAATGAAGAAGTAGCTTATGTAAGTACAAACACATTTACATCTATTAGTTTATTGTTTTTCTCGAGAAAAACGTTAGGAATATTTTTAGTTTTAAAAATGAAGGTACACTAATTTAATTAATATATTAAAACGTTAAGCACGCATGTAAAGTTAAAAAAATGTGATCATTAGAACAGGAAGTTTTTTCTTTTTTGTGCAGTATATACTTTCGATAGTATTTGTGAATTTTTCATGAAGAATTTGTAACTTTTTGGTTGAGGCATATACGTTAATGCCTCGTCCTTTATCCTTCAAAACCTTTTGCATTGAATGTTCCTTGATTCATACTATAATAGCTGGGACGCAAGGAAGCTTCACGTGGATGATTATTTAGTAAAATCTATTTACTCGCAGAAATCAAAGAGAAGTTGGTTGCAGTTTATAAGGACCTTCGTTAACTACCATCAGATACTAGTTTAATAAACTGAAGCGTGGCCGAATATCCGTCTTTGGTGAGGAGCGGTCAGGTGGTCTCATTGAGGTGACTACGGATGATATGATCAATGAAGTTCATGATGTCGTATTAGCAGACCGTCGCACAATGGGGCAAAACCGCATTTGTCTGACCAAAAACCGATAACTTTTTTATTATTTATTGCAGGCAACTAAAATTTTGGGAATGTGTAAAGGCATGTATAAGCTTCAAAATAGTTATGGTATAATTATAAAAATCATTTATTTAAGACCGATGCAGCAAAAGAAACATATCAAAATTATGAAAATCATTGAAGGACATAAGAAATACTGAATGTGCATTAATAAAATAAAACAAAGACTGAATGATTTTGAATATATATTTAAAACAATTATGTAAATATAGAAAAACGTAATTTTTTTATGTAAACACCATAAAATCAAAAAGTAACACTAAAAAACTTATTTTTATTAGGTAAGTATGTATCAGTATTTTATATTTAATTTAATAATAACTGCTTGGCTTCCTCATCAAGTTCAATTATATTTTTCGATGTAGGCATTCTTAAGCTGGTGATAAAAGGATCAGATGTATAAAGTAAAGTGTGAAAAACGTTTTCATTAGTAGCCGATCGAGAACATTTTCTTGCATGATGTAATCTAAAAGTTTTGTAATCTTTGTTTCGAGATTCTTGTGCATCTTCAGAGAGTTGCGCTAGAGAAAAAAACAGCTTTAAAACGGAGTATATTTTCTCCATGAATCAGTACTTTATGGACAGAAGATGGCATGTAATACCATTTATATTTATCTACATATAATGCGGCAGTTGCAAGAGCATACTCTCCAAATTTTTCAGGATTTATTTCCATTCCACACGACATAGTTTGTAATATGATATGAAATCGTTTTATCAATTCTACATTAAATCCTGTAATTTCAGATGTACATTCAAAATTAGCAAAAAATCTTCTAGCAGTGTTGCCATCATTACTGTTACCACTTACTTGTCGAGGCTTGTCAATTATTAATCCTAGTTGAGTTCGAAATCGTTCTTGTACATACCGCTTTTTAACGACTTTTTCTTTTTTGTCTTCCGCTGTAACTGCTGACTATTTTTTAAACGATAAATTGTATGAAACATGCAGAACGAACTCCATAAAACGAATCCATGCATGTAAAGCTGAAAGTCCAAATCTAAAGCTTTCTTCATTCTCAACTCTTTGCGGGACGCGTTCTAAACTGTTCATTTCAGTTGGTTTTGCAAGACATACATTACAAGTAGAAGCAGATGGAGTATTTGTTAACACTTGGACAACTTTTCCATCTATCATAGTAAAATGGAGTTCATGTCTTATTGAGAACAATTTCTCATTTACTAAAACTTTTGAAGGTAGAAGAGAGTGGATATGTTTTTCAATTTCTTCAACAACACTCTTTTTTTTTTCTGGAGTTTCTTTAGAGAATTCTATCGAAATTGGTCGATAATATCGGACAGATGAGGGAGTTGGATTTTGCCATACAACATTTTTATGTACATCATCAACAAGCCTAATGGGCACTAAAGAAGATATCAAGAGATTGCTGTCGAATATAAATTGACTTTCACCAGAAAGTATTTGTTTGTATTCTCTTTGTCCAGAGGAACCATCACAGCCCCATTTGCAATATAAAATTAAATCGGTTGATGGTTCCAAAAGTTTTACCTTCATTAGTCTTGCAGCAGTGTGATCTAGAAGTGCTTGCAACATTACTTTGGCACTAACATCGGTAACTTCAATTTGCGTCTTATCTGGATAACTTGCTTCTTTAGCTTGCCCAAGTTGTTTGTACGATGGAAAAAGTGTGCATTCTTTATTTTCTAGGATTTTTTTAAGACATGTATATTTAGACTTACTGAAGCCCAAATCTATGTAAACAGCTAGAGCTTCATCGGTACTATAAGCAACAGTAGAGGAGTGCCCCTTGTTTAATATTTGATAGATAAACTCCTTAGTTTCTGATGATGTTAAGCGTAACTCTCGTACAATTAATGCTTCTGTTGTTTCACCAAGTGAACGCAGTCCTTGAATGTAGGATTGATGGATGTGGTCTAACACTGATTCACGAAATAATCTTATTGCTTTTCTATGTTGTGTCACTTCCGCCGATTCTTCATATGACTTACATGGTCGTCCTCGTTTATGTTCAGGTACTGAAGACTCATCAGCTTCTTCAAATGATAACGGAAAACTCACCGTCTAACCATTGTCGATTGGTCTCCAAAAATTTAGCTTTTATTCTTCCTGCTTTATTCCATCGAATTTTAAATTCAGGTAGCAAATATTGCTGTATCTTCACAATTACACAAGATAAATTACTCTCAGGAAGATTAAATGTTTCTTTGATATATCTTTTTCTTGTAGATATATGCTTTCCATGTTCAATGAAAGCCAGACATAAGTCTTGTTTAATAATATTAAAAGAACTCATTGTAAGATATTCTCGCAAAACAATAAAATATTTTATACTGTAGAATTTCAAATAACCAAAGCACAAATGTAGGTATATTGCATTTACTTTATATAGGTACAGAAATATTCAAACAAACAAAAATAATGGTATTGATAAGAAAACAATATTTTCAAAATCCTATCATCATCAAATGTATTGACTTTGTGGTTAGATATGGTTTTGATAATACTTCCAATAAGCAAGTTGTTTTTATTTTTACGTCAACAGCATGTTATTAAAAATATTTTGCAGTTATTTTAAATGTTATTTAGTTATCAAGAAACCACAGAAATATCCTTTGGAATCGAAATACATAAATTGTGTATTTAGAATTTCTATACTGTAAGCCAGTTATACATTATTAGTAAATTAGATATGCAACAGACACAATTGTAATTTGTTTTAATAATTATTATTATTGAGGGGTAAAAATTTCGAAATACATAATATGGCTTAAAAACTTACAGTTAGTTAAAAAAAAGCGTAAAAAATACAAACAATATTCAGGACGTGGCAACTTAAGAAACCGTAAGTTAGTACAGCACATAATATTATAATATGTACTCTGAGCGCAGCATTCCGTATTACTGAAACAAAAACAACAAAGTGCAATCAGGTAGCAGGTTTTTTTTCTGGATCTCATAATGCATAAAATTTTCTGTCTTTTGAACCGAAATGTTTTACTGGGGCAAACCCTGATAACAACTAAAACCTTAGGACAACTTTAGAAATAGAATTTCTAACATACGCCTACTTAATTGCAGTACATAGAAAAATAAACATTTATTTAAATAAAACTAAAATTTCATAAGAAAGTATATAAAACACCCTTTCTGTTGGTGTAGAATATTGTATGAGATAATCACTTTTAAGCGGTTTATTTTTTAATTAAACAACGCTCAGAATTCTTAGCGTACAGAACCACGCTTTATGCGCTAAACTCATAGTCGATTATTTGACAAATGGTTAAAAAGAAAACAAAAAAATGTATGGGTTAACAAATTTCAATATGTTAGCTATACTAAAAAAAATAAATCAAAGCAATATGTTGAATTCCATAAAAATCATTTTTGGTCAGGTTTTTACGCAGCGGCCCTATAGTGCGCCGGCTGAAGATTAGATAGATTACTAATATAATAAACATCTCAATTGAATGTGTGCAAAACATCCTTTACGAAAAAGTGAATATGAGAAAAAGCTATCGGCGAGATGGTTGTCGCGTTACTAACGATTGATCAAAAACGGAATCCCGTGATAACGTCAAAATAATGTTTGAATATGTTTAATAGAATAGAATCGCAATAAGAGTGAGTTTCTGCGGCATTATGTGATTGTTGATGAGACATATAGATACATCAGTACACGCTAGAAACCAAAGGTCGGCATCGGGGTCTTTTCGTGTACTAATTAAGGTGAAAACGATTCTATCAACCGGAAAAGTTATAGCGACTTTTTTGTGATTCGCAAGATATAATCTCAATTGATTATTTGGAGAAGTAAAGGACAATCGCGGGACAGTACTATGCTAACTTATCGGACCGATTTGACACTGAACTAATGAGAAAAAGGTCACTCCTAACGAAGAAAAAAAATCGCTACCGTCACAATAGCGCCCCGGCTCACTCATCGGCAATTGTAGCAGCATTAGTCCAATTACGGTACGAATTGGTACCTCATTCACCCGATTCGCCAGAGATTATTTCGAGAAATAAATTTACTATAGATGCAAAACAATTGTGTTGCAGAACGAAATTGAAGGAACCATAGAAAACATAGTTACAACCTTTCAATTTAATAAATGTAAATTTCAACATAGTGACCCGCTAAGTTCGAATAACCTGTACATCGAAACGACGTATAAAACGTTTAAAACCCAGCAACCTTCGATATTATCTGAGAAAAAAAAAATATAGACATAATCCATAAATGTTATTATTACTATCCCCCACTATACATACACTTTTTCCTTTATATAAGAATTATCGCTGGAGTATTTATCATATTTCCGCTTCAACGTGTTATTAATAAACTGGTTTGCTAATTTCGTTTCAAGAGCACTTTGTACTGTTTAACATGATCTCTCCCGGTCCTTTACCACTGCATTGAACTATGTTGCCGATACCATAGTACCATCTTTGCTGTAGTACCACAGAATCCTTCCTGTCATTAATGTTTCAATTAGTCAACCTCTGCGAACTTTCCTTATGTATGTTTAAAATCACCATTTGTTTAACAATCATCATCAAACGAATCATTATTTGCTTAACAATAGTTGCTTATGACTGGCGTCAACAGGCAGTGGCGGAGGTTTGATACAACCCTCAGCATAACTGCGAGTCTCAACCAGATCTGTTGTGTATACATGTACGCTGCCGTAAATACTATTTCGTAGTTCTACGTTTGTTTTAAAAATGTTGCCTACGTCGCGAAAACGACCAATGTTGGACAAAGTTACAGAATTTATAGCAGAAATGCCCGACCTAAATTATGATGGCGTTAAAATTCAATGTGTAGTTTGTAATATCCCTTTAATGTGTTGGTCCAAAAGGGATTGTCTACGTCACGTAAATAGTAAACAGCATTCTTAAAAAAAAATTGCACACGACACTATGATAAATTTAAATTTAATTTATGTGTTCGGACTGCAAATTACCAAGTTGGGCATCGTTTGATTGATTGATTGATTTTTCTACCAGAGCAGGGCTGGTCTTTACATCCCTAACACTGAAGCTTAGTAGCTTATTGTATTATTCCTGCTTCGGTTTTGTTTTACTTGAACAGGTTAGTTCCCGCAATCAGGTTTAAGAGCCTATGTAGTAAATCTTTCTCCATCGGTAGTTCAATTGTGCTTCGCATAGCGAATCTGCGTTGAGCTAACGCTGCACATTCGAAAATAATATGAGGGGCTGTTTCCTCCTCCTCATTGCAAAGTCTACATAAAGTCCCATCTTTGTGGATCCCCATCTTATGCAAGTGGCCTCTCAAACAGCCATGTCCTGTTAATAGACATATCGCTGCCCTAAGCTGTATCTTGCTTAATTCAAGCAGGTCAGCAGTCAGATGTTGCGACGGTCTTCCGTCATCCGTTTGCTGTGCTTTTGTCCAGCTGCATGTTTCCAATTTAATTGGTGTTGTGTTATAATCCACTCATTAATTGCACCACGCACTGCACTCTTGGTAATACGTAGACCCGGTTCAGGGCCTATATAATTCATTTTTGAACCTTCCCTCGCTAGCTGGTCTGCAATTTCGTTGCCCGCTATGCCACTGTGCCCTGGCACTCACACCAGTGTGACCTTGTTGTGTTTGGACAGAGCCATTAGGGTTTGCAGGCACTCCCATACTAGTTTGGAGGTTATGCGATAAGATGCTAGTGCCTTTAAGGCTGCCTGACTGTCAGAGAGAATGCAAATCGTCGTGGGCATCGTTACAAAGAATTGTGTCATCTGCTCGTGAACATGTTGAAACGAGAATTAAATCGGAGTTGAAAGATAAAAAACTGTGGTTATGTGCGGACGAAACAAAACATATTCGCAAATTTCACAGACTGTGCCCTCGTGTGCCTGAGCCACCAGAACCTATTCTTACACGTTGGGGAACATGGTTACCGGCGGCGTTTTATTATCATAAATATTTTGAGAATATTAAGAACGTGGTTTTCCAGAACAATTACTTCAGACTAGTGGAGGCAATAGAAAAATTACAAAATCCTTCGGTGTCGTTAGTGGAATCTCTGCAAATAGTGCAACATGTTCGCGCACAGCTTTGCGCGGTAGAAGACGCAAAAATGGTTTGTGTTCTAGAAAGGTTTGAAAGTGTTTTAGAGAAAGATTCTGATTTTGGCACATTAAGACAAATTTGTGAAGGTGCGTCAACAGAACCGTTAAGTTGTTCCAAAGATTATTTTAATTACGCAAATATAACGTCACTAGATGTAGAACGTTCGTTTTGACGAAACAACTGTGGATCGAAATATCTTGTGTTGCAGATATTTAACAGACATTATTCACTTAGTGATTTCACGGAAGACTCTTATGACGGTAAGTGTTTGAGCACGTATTATATTTTATTTCTGACCATTTATTTTGTTTAAACTTTTATGCGCCCGCCACTGGCTGTTGGCGCAAATTGAGCAACTCTACTTATGATTATCAATTAAAATCAGAGACCTGATGAATACTTAAAGAAAAAATATTCTGTTCTTGCTTAGAATTGGTTAAATCTTTCCGAATATTTCAATTAGGTTCGCCCATAGCGAAGATTTAAACGTCTTAGTCATCTTAACAAAAATTTCATGACAATCAAGTTAAGAATACCGAAAAAAGTGTAATAAACATATTCGCCGTATTTCTAAAAAAACATACATTTTAATCTTTTAAAGTTTCACTAAAAATGTAAGCCCCTTGTTCACCTGAAAATAACTACCTGTAAGAGAGAAAATGAGTGCCTCGTGTTTCTTCATAGTTATGTAATTAATTAGTTATACTTATAAGAGTTTCAGATATATAAATGTTTGTATACCTTAAATGTTTTCTCAGAAAAAACAATGGTATATTCTTCTTCTTTAAGGATTTTTATTGATATTACGAGGGCGTATTGATAATTAATGCCTCCATGGCCATAAACTTTTATAATGATGGGCCAGACAGCGTCAAAAGTGGTTTGCCATTTACTTTGACTCTTGGTACATAAGTCTCCCTAGTGGAGATTCTCAGCAACATCGCGTTTGCGCACGACAGTTCTAAAAATTGCGACCGGCATGGACGTGAGGTTAAAGCAACGAGCTGTCATCGAATTTCTTACTGCGGAGGGTGTAGCGCCCATTGACATCTATCGAAGGTTGAGTACCGTGATGCGTGTGTTAATGTGAGTACTGTTAGGAGGTGGATAAGGATTGTGAAAGACGAAAATCCTGCTAAAACGAATCTCCAAGATCAGGCACGCAGTGGCCGACCAGTGTCTGCGTGTGGCGAAAGACAGGTGGCTCTCGTGGATGAATTGGTTCGTGAGAATCGACGGTGTAAATAAACTGACATTGCCAATAGGGTGGGTATTTCACAAGAAAGAGTACATCACATTATCTGCAACGTGCTGAAGTAGAGGAGAATATGCGCACGTTGGGTGCCCCGAATGCTTACTGATGAAATGAAAGCCAAAAATTTGCGAACAACTCTTGACTCGATATGAGGCAGAAGATGATGCTTTTCTCCATAGAATTGTGACCAGACAAAGTGCCAATTCTGCATCATGACAACGCTCGGTCTCACACAAATCAGAGAACGCGTATAGCTCTGGAGAAGCTTGGGTTTCATGACCTTTTACCTCATCCACCTTATAGCCCAGATCTTGCGCCCTGTGACTTTTTCCTCTTTTCGAAGCTTAAAGAACATCTCAAGGGCAAGCGTTTCTCTTCGGATGTAGAGGTGATAACGAAGATGCGGAAATGGTGCCGTGCGAAGACTTCAGACTTTTTCCGTGACGGATTTGCGCAACTCGTAATACGTTGGCATAAATGTATTGCTGTCAATGGCGATTATGTGGAAAAATGATTATATCAGTGGATAGAGGACGGTTTATACTATTATTTCAAACTTATATGTAAACAATATATCTACTACTAATAAAATTGGAGGCATTAGTTTTCAATACGCCCTTGTATGAACATTATCGTCTTTATGTTTTAAGGTTAACGCTTACACGGATGAAAAGCTTCTATACGGAGATTTTCTACGATTTACCTGTCAATTAGCAAACAGTTTACAAAACTGTGAATACAAAATCAACGATGTTATCGGAATATGCAGCGAAAATACCAACAACTTCTTCATACCTATTGTATCTGCTTTGTACTTAGGAATGATAGCCGCACCGCTAGGTTATACATGTACAGACAGTAAGTAAGCAAAATGCTTTTAGATAAGCACGCACTCATTTATTTGTTTTATGCAGGGGAATTACTCCACACCTTGAATCTAACGAAGCCTAAAGTTGTCTTTTGTTCTAAAGAAGTTCTTGGCCGCTTTGAAAAGGTAAAGAAGACCCTTAACTATATAGAAAGGATTATAATCCTAGATTCTGATGACAAAATAGATGAATATGATACGATTAAGGAATTTATGAAGAAATACACTTCCGAAAATTTTAAATTGGAAAATTTTGAAACTGTAGAAATTGATTCATTTCAGCAGTTAGCTGGAGTGATTTGTTCCTCCGGAACTACCGGTCTATTCAAAGGCGTTATGATTACACACGATAACATTTCTACAAAAATTAATCATGCACGGTAACTATAAACATAATAGACGTAGTTAATATTACATATGCATAGATGCATATGTTGAGGTTATATTCACCCTTTTTTCTTCATTTATGATTTTAGTGATCCTCGAATAAGTTTAGTTGGAAGGGTGATACTAGGATTGGTGCCATTCAGCAACGTATATGGATTTATGACGAATATATGCGCCATAATTGATAGAAGTACGGTAGTGGCATTTAATAGATTTGAAGTGGGCATTCTATTTAAATCTGTTCAAAAGTATGGAGTGAATATTTTATATTTAGTGCCATCTTTAATGCTCCTTCTTGCGAAGAGTCCGTTGGTATTTGAATATGATTTTTCCAATGTTGAGCAAATATTCTATGGTGGGGCACCGTTAAGTGCGGAAATAGAAGCTGATGTGAAGCGTAGGTAAGTATAAACAGAGAAACTAAACACTGTTATTCTAATCAAGTAATATACACACATTCTATGTAGGTTACCGACCGTAAAAATAATTCGAAAAGCTTACGGCCTAACTGAGTCCACACTTTGCGTTACGATAGCAGAACATACCGATATGAAGACAGGATCCTGCGGAAAAGTAGCACCAGGAATGTCCGGCGTAGTCAAAGACCTAGAAACTGGTCGAAGGTTAGGACCAAATAAAGTAGGAGAGTTGTGCTTCAAAGGCAGGTTGATTACGAAAGGATATTATGGAGACGAAAAAGCTACTAGGAACACATATAGTCCAGATGGATGGTTATATACCGGTGACATAGGTTATTACGATGAAGATCACCATTTCCACGTTATTGATAGATTAAAGGAGTTGATTAAATACAAAGCTTTTCAAGTAGCGCCTGCGGAATTAGAATCAATATTGATACATCTTCCAGAAGTCCAAGACGTAGGAGTTGTTGGTAAACTCGATGAAAGTGCTGGAGAGTTACCCACAGCATTTATAGTAAAGAAACCAAATTCAACCGTCACTGAACAGCAAATAAAAGACTATGTTGCACGTAAGTAATGCATACTACTGATTTCAAACGTCCACTAAAAATAAAACTACCATAAGAATGCTCAATAAAGATGCATTTTTGTTTACATGGCGAAGTACATTTAAGAGTGACCTACAGAAAACATAAATAAAATTTGTTGTTCAATAACAACAAATTTTATTTATGTTTTCTGTAGGTTACTCTTAAATGTACTTTGCTTTAAATTTCCCATATAATGCTACTCTATTCATAACAACACGTTACGTCCATTTTTATGAGCACGCTTGTTTCCAAAACGATTGAAGGGACTCTGGGAGTTGACATCTTAATATGTAGAGTGTGAGTTGGCGAAAACGCTACTTATGCCTATGTTCTTTTGCAATCCCTTGTCGTAAATCTAAATATTTTCGTACCATTCCTCCTATGTTCTCAAGAACCATTCGAAAAAAGCATATATTTGATAACATTAAATCACACAGATATGAAGATGAAAAACGTGGCAACTAGATATACCTGTCATGCACCCAAAGAATACTATTACACTAACTAAAATAATTGGTAAAATTGCCATACATGTTCATAGGGCTGAAGGACAAAATCTACAGAGAACCTACCTAAAAACTAATGTTTGTTGTAGAACGAACAGAGTCAAACAGTTTGGCAATATATAATAGTAATACGTGTTACATGACTGAATGTTCAAACCTTGAAGACCTCGTGGAGTCTTCGAAAGAAGGGCGCAACAATTTAGTATTACAACTATCCATTGAGAACATTACACAGATTGCTACGTGTTGGTTTTACACTAATTGACACACACCCTGTATATTTCTTATTTTACACCTATGCATAGTTTTTTTTTTGACCCACTATAGAGTCATCTTCCACGTCAAAGGAAACAATTTAGGTCAAAATTACAAACTATCCTTAATCATCAATTACCTTTATATCAGGTATATCATATATTCAGGAAAGGCTCACGAAAATATTACCAGTTAATATTAATAGTGGCCATGTAACAGGCAAATATTTTGTAGATATCGAGTAATAATAGATGCTACTGGTTACCAACCGATGTTACTTCTTTTGTAGATGAAGTTTCACATCCAAAATGGTTACGTGGCGGCGTTTACTTTGTGGAGAAAATTCCAAGAACTTCATCTGGGAAGATATTACGACGTTGTTTGCGAGATTTGATATAGAAACTTTCTGATGGAGATAAATAAATAGATTGACACGAATTCTAGATTTTCATAAAACGATCCACTTTGTATATCTCGATAATAAAAAAAAAAAACAAATTCATTGAAACACGTCGATGTTTATTTTGAGGAGACATTTTTTGACATATGTATGAGTTTAGATGTTCCTCCTTTACTTGCTTGCCCTCCATATTAAGTGTAAGATTTTTCGTACTGCTTCCAGTCATGTGCCTTTTTTGAGTAATTATTATTATTATATTTATAATAGTATCCTACAAATTAACGTATCATAGATGGAGTCGAGCTATTCGAGAATTGAGACTGGGACAATATTCATGCGCCCCGCAATGAATGTTTGCAGACTAATCGACGAACGGCGTAGAGCTTTGACGTGAGGTAAATCGCCAATCTGAAACGCTTCAACCTATCAGTGATTTATTACTAATTTATTTAACCTATTTGAAGCCTTGCGTCGATTGATGACTATGTTAAAATTCGCATTATACAAAATGGTGTTACTGATTCATATAAGAGAATAATAATAATAATGTATAAAACGCACACGATTGGCACAAAAATGTTAATTTTGTAATTTTCTGATAATAAGTAGACAAGTTTTTTTTTGGGGGCAGAACGAGACGCTTAATAATGAAAGATGTATGGAAATATTAATCATTGGAAACGCAACTTCGAACTTAAAATTGCTATACAAATAAAGGTAACTACAAATTTCTAATTAATAAAACAGTAATCAGTTCTAATTAAAAATAAATAAATTATAAACAAAGAAAAGGCAAACACATTGCAATAAATTAAAATAAACCAATTTCAAGTAAATCATTACTAGGTGGCTAATATGTGGTATACCTTAGGAGTGATGAACATTGCTTCCGATAGATATTAATTTTGACATTTATTTCTGCCAAATTTAACCTACTTTTACCCTAGATGCAAGATATTTATCATCACGATAGCAGACACCTATGTGAATATGAGACAATCATTGCAGTTGCATATCGGTTCGAAGAAAATGTTTGTTTATCAAAGAGAATTGATTGTAATTCATCCCAAACCTTCTGTTATCTAATACTCTAATTGAAAAGAAAGTAAACTGAGAAGAAGAAACTTAAAACTAATATATACATTCAAATGTAATATTTTTGAATTCGGGGTATTCTAGCAAAATAGAATCGCAATACTGATGTGATAAACATAAACGGTACAAGACGGAATGACCAAGATGTGACTTGGTTATTACCAGTTACTTGGATGTGTTGTGAACCAAGATGTACTCCTCAATAACCACATATCCGAAAACACCCGAAGTACGCTGTCTAGCGTGCGAAACTTGATACTGAGAATCGGTGGTCGCAATAGGGTCACGTTACTTTTGCCCTCCAAAGAAGCACCGAGGTGGCTTAGTCAAGGATTTTTCTTTTCATTATCGAGATACCCAAGGCGGATCATTTTACAACGAACACAGTGTATATCGTCGCCTTAGTAAGAAAAGCGCGTAACTTCATTAAGAGGAAATTTACAGGAGATCAAAAAAAAAACGGTTTCGTTTTCGTATGGTCACAATGTAAGTCCTTGTTTCTCTTTTAGAGGCTATTGTAGGATAATTTGAATGATTTTTGGGAAATAATAATTCTGAAAACCTTTTTTCATTTATTATTAGATGACAGTTAAATCTCATTTTTAATAAAAACTGGAGTTACGTGCTTTTCTTATTAAGGCAATGATATGAAAGTACAATTATACAATCTGCCCAGATTCGTAGCATTTGCTTTTTTTTGGTACTTACTTTCAATAAAGTAAAAATAGATTGTATTGTAAGAATACGATAATGTTGGTAAATACAAGGAGTAAATACAAATACAAAACTTCGAGAAAATATTAATTTTTATGGTGTTTAGAATGCCTAGAAGCAATAACCTTCATTGCATCTTCATGCAAATATGATGTGCTCCGTGATAAAATTTATTACAATATTTGTTTTTCTTTTATAAATAAAATACAAAAAAGAGTTTTACGAGAATGGGACCATTTTCTATTCTTCGTTGTATCTTTCCTCGCATATGTATATTTGCCAAAAGAACTTTCAGTTATAGAGCAAAACTTACTGTGGCATATTGTAAAAGTTTATCGCATGCGTTTGTACATAAAGAATAATTTAAAATTTAAAAAATGACAAAATTTCATGTATTTCTAGCTTAGCTTCATTTTACATGAATATGCAGGTATCCCAACCTTCCGAAATTGTTAAATTGTACCTATTGTATAAATAGTAGGAAGCTAAAATTTTCTGATGACATAATAGGATCTTTCAAAAATATTTCCGTATATACAGGATGATCGATAAGTAAAAAAGTTAAATAAAACACTTTATATATTATTACGTTTTGTTTCCTTTTATAGAAATAAACCAACACAATATGAGTTTCATATGTCTATTTCTAACAGATCTTGAGATATTTATAATTTTGTGCTCAATCGCCTAAATTTAGATATATTTATTTCCCTCAAAAAATCCGTAATGCTAATATAACACATGGGCTGAAAAGTCCCGGGCCTGACAAAGAAAACACGTTTTTTTTTGTTCAAAATTAGCTTTATTCATCAACGTAATTTCCATTAAGAACAACGCAATCATTCCAGCGCCGCTCTAACATTTCAATACCACTTTTGTAAAACGATTTATCTTTTGCCTCAAAATATGCCTCAGTTTCAGCGATAACCTCTTCATTCGAGCGAAATTTCTTACCGGCGAGCATTTTTTTTAGGTCTGCGAACAGCCAGTAGTCGCTGGGAGCCAAATCTGGCGAATACGGTGGATGTGGGAGCAATTCGACGTTCAATTCATGTAGTTTTGCCATTGTTTTGATTGACTTGTGACACGGTGCGTTGTCTTGATGAAACAAAATTTTTTTCTTCGCCATGTGCGGACGTTGCTTTGCAATTTCGGCCTTCAAACGCTCCAGTAACGCTATATAATATTCACTGTTGATGGTATTTCCCTTCTCAAGATAGTCGATGAATATTACACCACGCACATCCCAAAATACCGAGGCCATAACCTTTCCAGCCGATTGTTGTGCTTTCGGGCGCTTTGGACGAGGTTCACCAGTTGCTGTCCACTCAGATGACGATCGTTTTAATTCCGGAGTGAAGTGATGGATCCATGTTTCATCCGTTGTCACATATCGATGCAAAAATTCCGGTTTGTTACGTTTAAACATGGCCAAATACTGCTCAGAAGCATCAACACGTTCTTGTTTTTGGTCAACAGTGATCAAACGCGGCACCCATTTTGTACAGAGCTTTCTCATAGTCAAATGCTCATGCAATATAAAGCCAACACGTTCTTTTGATATCTTTACGATGTCAGCTAACTCACGCAACTTCACTTTTCGATCATTCAAAACGATTTTGTGGATTTTTTTGATGTTTTCTGGTGTTACCGCCTCATTTGGACGTCCACTGCGTTCTGCATCATCGGTGTCTCTACGACCACGTTTGAAGTCAACAAACCAACGTTTTATTGTTGTTTATGATGGAGCGGAGTCCCCATAACACTTTTCAAGCCATTGCTTCGCTTGAACGGTATTTTTTCCCATCAAGAAGCAGTGTAAAATTAAAACACGAAATTGTTTTTGATCCATTGTTTTGGAAATAACAAAAGTAGCGTCACTCTTAGCACAATAACTCACAAACTAATGAATAGAATATCATGAAATTTTAACAGCTGTCTTTCTAAGGTTAGTACTAACTGCAAAACAGGTGAATGCAATAAAACTAGCGCCATCTATGTGTTAGGCCCGGGACTTTTCAGCCCATGTGTTATAATGCTAATATATTCTAATTTGTATCTCTATCGTTCTTGGATAATAATAAAAAAAAGGTATTTATAGTGAAGAGCGAGTCCTGTTTTGGGATTTCGCGATTGATGTTGTGTGAGGACTCCATACAACAGTAAACTAGGCTGTGATCTGATAGATCGCAGTGAACAACACCCGAATCGATAATTTCGGTCGTACCTGTAGTGATAATTACGTCAATTAAGGAGGTTGAAGAAGCAGTAATGCGAGTTGGTTGATCAATGATTTGTTTCATATCAAGTGACTCTAAAAATTCATCGAAAAAGTCTGTATCCGCCGAATTAGCTTTCAGTAAATCGATATTAACAACAATGAATACTATCGCTTATTGGAATGCATAGCGCAACCGAATCTTCTAATTCGCTTAGAAATTCCTTATAGTTAAAATATGGTGGTTTATAACCGACACCCACTACAAACTTCGTGCTCCCCACCTGTATAAGTCTCCACAACTGTTCAATATTTTTACTAGTTGTTATAGCTGTTGTTTTAAAGGAATTACGGATATACATTGCAACGCCCCCACCCCTACCAACTCTGTCCACCCGATACTAAAGGTACCCCTCTATAATTAAGGATTTATTAGTGATGTTTTCATGTAACCATGTCTCTGATAGTGTCAAAATATCTATGGAATGCTCTCTGACGTAGTCGTTTAATTCCTGCACTTTACCCGTTAATGATCGAATATTTAAATGAGCCAATTTTATACTTTTATTCATAATTATGTCGATGTTGAAATTTTTAGAAATATTTTAATATATTAAGTCGAGTGTGAGGTGTGGTCCGGCAGCAGACATCTATGGTCTAGCAAATACTGTAAAATGTAAAAAAATATATACAAAAAGAAACTGAAGAAAAAAAAATTTATATCGGATAAATATTTCTGGAAAAGATTATCCAAGGTAACAAACACAAGGTAGTACCAATGCTGCAAACTGATTACATTACATGTTCAAAATATACGATAACATAACTATAACAATATGTCTATGCGAAATTAGAACATGCATTTATCTATATTTTTTTTATCATTAATTGATTTAATTTTGATTATATCGTTGTTTACTTTTACAAAAATATTTCCATTGCTTGTAAAAACATTCCTATAACCTCCTTTCTTAACTAAAGTCTTTAACAGATTTACTCTCGCTTTAGTTAGGTCTTTCCTAATAATAATTGTACTACTTTTTAGTTTCTTTTTATTACTAAAAATTGTCTCTCTTATCGATCGTCGACAGAATCTTACCAAAATAGGCTTAGTTGTCAATGTCCTTTCGTGATATCTCGATATTTAATTTTGTTTTGCATAGTTCGACTACTGGATCTTCGGTATTTTCATTCAGTTGTTCCTTTACGCCAAATATACGTAGGTTATTTCTTCGGGAGTATTGCTCCTGCACTTCTGCAATCGATTGAAGCTCCGACACCAGCTGTTCTAGTGAAGTCACCTTACTATCGATGTTCTTGATTTTTTCATTGTGAACATTAAGCTTTTCAACTACTGCTTCCAATAACTTTTCTATAAATTTTGGATTAGTAACACCTTCTCTACTATTTTTTGAATTAAGTTTTCTTCGTCGGAATTTGCGCGAGTATTGATAGGCATTTTGATATTCAAATGATAACAAAATTTAACTATTTGCGGCCTAAAGTGGTACACACCTACTCAGCTCGAACGCACATGACAGAATCGATATTAACATTATCAGTATTTGTAAAGCAGCACTATACTGACATTTTTAAGGAATATGAAAGATGTGTTGTTGATGATGTGATTGTTGTTTCTCTTTTACTTTATCGAAATTTATTGCAATTAATTAATTGTGGTAGGTTTGTTTAAGTTTGTTAATTTTTGATAGGCAATGTGCTTAAGTTTCAGTTTTTTATGTTGTTGATTTACAATGGCCTCCGCATGGACCACGTAAGATAAACATCAAGTACCTAATTTTAATATTCCATGAATTTGGCGACAATTATCACAAAGGGGAACATAATGAACACTGCCCTTGTACAGCCGGAAATATTTGAACTTTGTGCTAAGCAAGGATGGATAGTATAAAATTTGCAGGGCGAACTGTTTTAAGAGAAGATAATATGATTTAAATTATTGTACAATTTTTTGCGCAACCATGGCAAATGAGGTGACAGTTGTTGCTATATTTATGTAATATTAAAATTGATGGACCAATTTTGCATGGTTCTTGCCGAAGCCATCATAAAAACCTAAAAAACAGACATATTGTCTGACGAAAACTAACAAATTTAAACAAACCTACCATAATTAATTAATTGCAATAAAGTTCAATAAATTAAAGAAATAGCAACAATTAACAAAACAAGTTAAAATGAGAGAAAATAATAACGAGAACAAAGAAGGAACGTATGACAAATGCAAGATATAATAACAATAAACAACAAGAATAATTTGCACCTTTGGAATTGAGATTTGATGATTACTTTGTTTAATAACGAGCTCTTCAGATTAGTCTGGCGTCACATGAAACAATCTGGCGCTCTTTCCTAGCCAACTTTGCGTAACAACAAAAACAGTAATGATAGCAAGGACTGTGGGGTAGTATGACAAACAACACAGAGTATCGGCACACTCCTCACCACATAAAATATTAATTAATTCGGAACAGCTGTTTCAAAGGCTTACTGGGCCCTCATTTTCAACCGAGTTACCGAATAAACGTGAACGAAAAACTAAAAACTTTTTTCTTAATTCTACCATGTTTGTCTATCCCTCCTCTTGAGGAAAAAAGGAAGGGTATATATGTACAAATATGTCTAAACATGTATGTATCTGTGTATATCTATTTACGAATACCTTTCTATACTTTCTAAACGGTAAAGGGTCTTGTCTCATCCCGCCCTCGTAAAATAGAGCGAGACGAAAGGAAGGTTACTTCCCGCTAATTCTCTATCTACGCATTCTAAGGATACTAAACAAATCAAGACATATGTTGCAAAACACGGAGACTCGGTCTTTGTCAAGTGTGGACTGAAAAGTTCTTTTACCCTAATAAATCAAACAGGCAAGAGAAACGAAGTGGCGCATTATCTTTGTTTAAGAGATTCAAATGTGTTCTTATATACACGGTCTCAAATGCGTCTAATTCCCGAGGTGAAGTTACGTTTTTAATCAATTTGAGGTTTTCCAATTTGATTACATGTCCTGTATCATTCATATGGTCAGCTACACTTGACGCTCCCGTTCGACCGAATCTATAGCATTTCATGTGTTCATTAAATCTAGTACCTATCGTTCGTTTTGTTTGTCAAATATAGGCTTTATCACTGTCGTTGCATGCAATTTTATAAATAAATAAACAAAAACAAATTACCACAACCTTTATTGCTGCATATCATCACATTTCTAAAGTTAAAATATAATATATGTGGTATCTTTGGATTCGTTTTTCGATTATAGAAATGTAAAAATATACAGGCTGTTCTATTTAAAATAAGAAAGTTGACGTGACTTCCGGTGACACCGGAAATAAAATTGAACTGCCGATAACGGCAAAAGTTAGTTCACAAAAAATAGAAATCGACCTATTTTTTTTTTAAACGCTAGCTTCTGTCATTCAAAAGTTAGCAATGGGGGGTCACTTTAGGTCCGCACTGTATACAATACGTATTATGGTTTAACAACACTGCGGGCCCAGCTTTACAATTTTTGTCTATTTATTTATACAAAACCTTGAGTTGGTTCGTCGTTTTTATATTGCTGGTCGATGTATATATTAGTCGGAGTTATCATAATTTCTTTCTTTTAAGGAAGACTGTGACGAAAATAAGCAGATCATGTCCGATTCTGATCTAGTTGTACGTGGATTGCCTCTTTGGTCACCGATACCAGAAATATCTATAGGTAAACAAATTTACGATAGTCTCAAGCAATGCACAAATGAAGAAGTAGCTTACGTAAGTACATATACATTTATTTATCTCTTAGTTGCTTATTGTTTTTTTCGAAAAACCAACAGGAATATTTTTAGTTTAAAAAATGCCATAAGACTACTATTAAAACGTTGAGTACGGATGTGACGTCCAAAAAATGTTACTACTAGGTCGGGAATTTTTTCGTTTATTAAGTGCAGTGCGTCTTATTTCTACACTTTATATATTTTCAATAGTATTTGTGTATTTTTTATGAAAAACTTGCTGAGGCATTACGTTAACACGTCGCTCTTTATTGTTTAAAACCTTTTGCATTGAGTATTCTTTGATACATACTATAATTCTACTAATATCCATAGCCGGGAAGCATGGAAGTTTTGCATGGGCCACTATTTAATGAAATTTATTACCATTAGGGTGAGACATTAGGCAAAGCCATGCCGTTTTTATATAAAATGCACCTAAGGCATTCATTGAAGCCACACCGTCCCAGAGCACTCTGATGGTGAGGCATCAGTTAAATGCCACACCGTCCTCAACATGTTAGGAATTTAGTTAGATGGTAAATAGGATAAGTAATCATTAGGGTTGCTCAATAAGCGCCAACAGCCAGTGGCGGGCGCATAAAACTTTACACAAAATAAATGGTCAGAAATAAAATATAATACGTACTCAAACACTTACCGTTTTAAGAATCTTCCGTGAAATCACAAAGTGAATAATGTCTGTTAAATATCTGCAACACTAAATGTGTTTCCACAGTTGTTTCCGCAAACCGAGTGCGGCGTAAGGAAAAAGTGTGTTTATATGCAGAAAACAAACGTTCTACGTCCAGTGACGTTATATTTGCGTAATTAAAATTATCTTTGGAACAACTTACCGGTCCTGTTGACGCACCTTCACAAATTTGTCTTGATGTGCCAAAATCAGAATCTTTCTCTAAAACACTTTCATATCTTTCTAGAACACAAACATTTTTTGCATCTTCTACTGCGCATAGCTGTGCGTGAACATGTTGCACTATTTGCAGAGATTCCACTAACGACATCGAAGGATTCCCCAACGTGTAAGAATAGGTTCTGGTGACTCAGGCATACGGGGGCACAGTCTGTGAAATTCGCGAATACGTTTTGGGGATTTGACAAACACTGCCTTTGCATGCGCCATTAAAGCGTCTACCTCAGGATAACATTTTCTAATGCTATCTGCCACATGACTGAAAGCATGAATTTTACACGTAATATGTAACAAGTTAGCACAATGTTTTTTAAGAGACCGGCCTACAGAAAGCATGTTTGCGACACCATCACTAAGTTGGTTTGTTGAAAGTTCAAACTTTTCCAATGTATTTAACACTATGAAATTACTTCGGCAGTACATTGTTGTACTCGTCTGGAATCTAATAGAATTGAAGGTGACGATTGATGTGGTTCCATTGTAGGTACCATTACATTAACCACAGAATGTTTTTTACGATCTGTTGTTTCGTCAACACATAACCACAGTTTTTTCAACTCCGATTTAATTCTTTTTTCACGTTCACGAGCAGATGGCAGAATTCTTTGTAACGATGCCCGACTTGGTAATTTGCAGTTCGAATATTTATTCCAAAAGAAGACATATGCTTCCTTGTCTAGTAAATTAAACGGTAGATTACGTGCAATAAAGGTAACACTTAAATAAAATTTAAATTTGTCATAGTGTCGTGTGCGATTTCTTTTTTAAGAATGCTGTTTACTATTTACGTGACACATTAAAGGGATATTACAAACTACACATTGAATTTAAACGCCATCATAATTTAGGTCAGGCATTTCTGCTATAAATTCTGTAGCTTTGTCCAACATTGGTCGTTTTCGCGACGTGGCAACATTTTTAAAACAAACGTAGAACTACGAAATAGTATTTAAGGCAGCGTACATGTATACACAATAGATCTGGTTGAGACTCGCAGTTATACTGAGGGTTGTATTATAGTCATTTACTAGTAGAGCACCGAAGTATATCAGCGCATTTTGTCACCTTTAATTACCAATTTTATACTTACTTTGTCATTTTACAGCAATATACTATATATGCACATGATATGGGTAATAAACTTAAAAGGAACGAAAAATAATATTAAAAATATGTATATTTCCTATGCATGAACGCCACACCTACAAAAACTTGCTTTTTATCACTTGGGCTATAGATTCATTTAAAATATATTTGATTGTGCATGTTGTAAGCTAAATCTATAGTGTGACACCAATTCACAAACTGCAGTTTGGTTCACCACCACACTCACCATACACTGTCGAAAAAATTTATAAATCCTTCTAACCAATTCTATAAATAAGATATTAAAACAAAATAAACGTAAATATGTCTTGAGATGCTTAATGTTTGATAATAGTAAATGTATGAATTTTAATAAATTATACGAGTGTTTCACTTTCAAGAAACTTTACTAGAAATTTAGGTGAAATTGTCTACAATCAATCCCATTTATATGTGTAATGTAAAATCCTCTTCGGTCCCTCCTTCAATATTTCTATCCTGAATTTTGTTCTTTGGTTAATTTCCAAATATGTTCAAATTAAATATATAATTTTCCTTGGAATTTCCGACGTAACTAATTAATTACATTAAAATTATGTCCAGGGCGAGAAATTGAACCTCACATCTCCTGCTTGCCGGGTAGGCGTGTTAACCACGAGCTCTATGCAAGGATCATTAACTTTTTAATGTCTGGTTGTTATTTTTTTATCTGCAAATATCTCGTAATATTTCGACAGACAATTTTTAATTGTACATACCAACTCTACTAATTTAATTAATATATTTTAGCTTTCGTCGGTGAATAATGAAATGTATAATTATATAAATATAAGTTAATTAATAACGTCAGAAATTCCAAGGAGAATTATACACAGAATTATGTTTAAATTTGCTTTTAAGTTAATTTCAGAATGATTGAAAATATTTTTTCGCCTGTTTGTTTATGCGCATGGATACCAATCCAAGGACTTTCATTCATTATTCTAACCATCTCGATAATTACATATCCTCATTCAGATTGTTCTAGATTTTGATAACTTGATTCCTTATTTGGTTTTTTAAATAGAATATTCTATCTATTATTGCACATTTGAATACCGCTCTTCAATATATGTCAACATTCTTCAAAACCTCCTATATTTACCTGCATTAGTTTTTGAGATAATTGAGATAATTTCAGATTTTTCCGAAATGTCGTTGTTTTCTTAACGACCGATATCTTAAACGAGTCATATATACGTTAGAACGGCGATTCAAATTTTATTCGATTGAGTATTATTTATAGTTTACAGCAATGCATCGAACAATGTGTTATATCAACAAGATACTAGTAGATGGCCATCGAAATTGTTGCCATGTTTGATTCACGTTATTTAATTTTTTTAACGGAACACCCTACACAGAAAACATCCGGTGAAGATAATTACAACAGCGTTATAAGAGCGATTTTGTGTTAAACATTCACATAATTGTAGAAGGCTACGCCATTGTGAAAGAGTAATTTTCATTAAAACATTGGAGCAATTTTATTGTAGCAAAATATACTTTAAATCTAGCGAAAATTCAGATTTATGTCATTATGCCATGTCCCTATACGATCGCATATTGAGCAAATCGTTATCTACAAAACCTTATAAAATACATCTAAGACATTCATTGAAGCCACAGCATCTCAGAGCGCTCAGATGGTGAGGCATCAATTAAATGCTATACCGTCCTCAACGTGTTAGGAATTTAGTTAGATGCTAAATAGGGCAAGTAATCGTTATATTCGTTTACAAGTAGAATACCAAAGCACATCAACTAATATTTTGTCACACTTAAATACCGATTGTGTATTTAGTCATTTTACACCGAAATGAAAGCTCTACTGGTTGTTCAAAGTTATTGAGCCACTACTGCTAACTTTGTTATTATTCTAGCTACGATGTTGGTTAAATCATCAAAGATGTAGTGGTTTTTCCACTGATCACAACGATGTCAATAAAAAAACAATTGCACATCACATTAATTATCTATATTTTTAAATTGAACACTCTGTGTATTTTTCAATTATTGGGTAGGAAATGAAACGTTCCCTAAAATATCCTTATGGTACTATAGCACTAAAATAAAAAATAAAAGAGCTACGGTGAAATTTACATTGGACAATTGAAACTGTAATAACTTCGTTATTAGAGCAGTTATTGAGATAATTGAAACGTGAAAAATATGTAGTTTATTCCGTCCAATAAAATGGTGTAATTCAAAAAAAGATTGCGCACCGAATTTCAGCGTTTAGTTAACTCGCTTTTTCATTACCCTCTGTATTTTTTCACAAATCGATAGAGAGTGACATTTCAAATAATGTACTCTTACAACCAATGCGTCACAAACGGTTGCACCTGCAGAGATGCCTGTACGGGGGGGGGGGGGGTATGTACGTATGTGGATGCAGAGTTCAGTAATGCGGTAGACATTGAAGAGTTTGGTCGTTCGGTTATTTATCGGATTCTCATTGTGTGTTTTCGAAAACATGGGACGTAAACCTGGTGTACCTCTTGCATCGCATGCAAAGAAATATATTTGGCGTTTCCCTGGTTTGGAATTTACAGGTTCCCACATTTTGCGGTATAAGGTTGCTAGGTCGCACGACATTTGAATGTAGAAGTCATATTAAAAGTTAACATCATATATTGAATTTAATAAACAATATTCCGAACTGGCAATTTTTGTATGGCTTTATTTTCATGTTGAGCACGTGCAACATCCCACAACACCTAGTAGATAATGAAAACTTTTTTGGGATAAATATGTTCCATCATGGAAGCTACCAACAAAAAGACAATTGCGATATAATTTATAACATGTGCAAAGTACAGTAAAAGACGAGTTAAGAAATGTGGACGAACTACTGATGTTCAAAGACACAACATGATTCATATTGTGGTGCGTCCTTTAAAACGTAATGGTCCAGCAGCTTCCTTGTTGTTAGATTGAAAGAACTGATGCCGAAACCGTTGTAAACATAATACAAAACATGTTAAGAAAATTTTGTATCGTAGGAGCCCAAATCACCATGTTAGTTTCTGTCGAAGCCGCAACAATGCTGAAAGCTGGTAGGATGTTAAAAGTATGCTTTCCGACTCTTCTTCACATAACATGCCTCATACACGCATGTCATCTCGTAGCAGAAACAATTCGGAGCAAGTATCCTAGGGTGAATGATTTAATATCATCTACCGAAAAGCGTATTCAAGCAATTGTATCCGCAAATTCCGCTACCACCTCAGTCTGTATTGACGCGCTGGGGAACATGGATCGAGGCAGTATCTTACTATCGCAAATATTATTCCCGAGTGAAAGATGTCATTTTCAAACTTAATTCTTCTAATCCTCAAGCGAAATAGATGACATTTCCATAAACTATTCTGCAGTGACAAACTATTTCGCAGTTGGAAATTACTCACTTATCTATACAAGACTCGTTAAATAACATCAACAATTTAGCAGCCGCTCTATAAAGCTTGACGGATCCCATAGGACTAGATGTCGCAAAAATTTCGTTAAATAATAATAATAATAATAATAATAAGCACATTTATTTCTATAATGTTCCATACAATGCACATACATAATACACAACACGAAGAAACAGGTCAACCAAGAAAACACAACATACAAACTAGTTAACATATCGTCTAGACTGTAGCAATTGCGCTGTAGTAAGTATTCTTTAGTATGTTTTTTAAACAAATGAAATGAATTAATGGATCTTATGCTTATAGGCAGTTTATTGTATAGAAGGCAACCCCTGTATTCGAGACTTTTCTGAAAAATTGCTGTTGAATGCTTAGACGCAAAAAGATAATGTTCTTGTCTCGTATTAAAATTGTGAGAAACATTATTTTTACTGAATGAATTATAATATTTATACACAAAGCATAAGACTTCAAATATATATATTCCATAAAATGTTAGGAAGTTATTTTTACTAAAATACTTTTACAAGATTCCAACGGTCCTAAATTGAACATTATACGAAGAGCTCGTTTTTGCATGAGAAAAACACGGTATGCGTATGGAGAACAACCCCAGTGAATTACACCATAACGTACAGCAGATATAAAATTAGCATAATAAAAGGTTTTCATGGTGTCCAGATTACATGACTTGCGCAGGGACCTCAATGCAAAACAAACCCTGCCCAATTTACCACATAAACAATTAACATGATCTTCCCATTTAAGATTACTGTCGATTTCCAAACCCAATACTGCAGCGCTATTACTAAGCGATAACTTGTTGGAAAAGAGTGATAAATCCAAAGCAACGGATCTGGGATTAGCAAATAACACATACTTTGTCTTTGCTTGATTAATGACAAGTCTGTTATCTGAAAACCAATTGCATAACTTGTCGTAGATTAATTGAGTGCACTGAAAGAGTTTTTCTAAAGTATCGTCCTGTACAACCACGCTAACATCATCTGCGTAATTGACAAGGTGACAATCTATGTGATCAACTGCATGTACTATGTCATTTACAAATACCAAAAAGAGAGTTGGCCCAAGTATTGAGCCTTGAGGTACTCCAATATTTGTGACAGCCACATTAGAAAATACATTGTCGCAACGAACTCTCTGTTGCCTGTTGCTCAAGTAACTCATGAACCATTGCTTGACTGTTCCACGAATACCCATCTTATCCAATTTATACAAAAGATAGTTATGATTAACACAGTCGAAAGCCCTGGATAAATCAACGAACAACCCCAAAATGAATTTTCGATTATCCAACGCCCTATAAACGTGTGTTAGAAAACTAAAAAGAGCAGTATCTGTACTTTTACCTGAAATAAAACCGTGCTATGTATCCTGTAATATATTTTGATTTATTAAGTAGTGCATTAACCTTTTGTTCATCAACCGTTCAAATATTTTAGAAAAAATAGGTAAAATACTAATTGGCCTGTAGTTGTCAAGAGAGTTAATATCACCTTTCTTATGTAAAGGATGTATTGTTGATACTTTTAATTTAGAGGGAAAGATTCCATGCTCAAATGACAAGTTAATTGCGTACGATAAAGGACTAACAATATATTCCACACAATATTTCAAAATAAAGGAACTTAAATTATTTTCATCAGGCGTTGTAGATGAGTCTAAATTTTTAACACATTCCATGATTTCATTGTTATTCACAGGAGTTACAAAGAAACTGTTTTAATAAATATAAAATAAAAATCCGGATTTAGAAAAGGTCCGATCTATATCTGGAATTCAAAACTGCACAGAAGAGATACAGGAGTATTTGAATTTCGCACATCATACTTCATTAGATGCTGAACGATCGTTTGCAAAGTATACGAAAACGTTTTCAGACCGTCGTCGAGGCCTGATCGAATCGACAATGGAAGCATTGCTTATGTTGCAGTACTGCGCGACGTACCATGGCAGTCGCACATTACCGCAGTGGTCATCGATACGTCAAGGTAACAATCTATTATTTTTTTATTAATACTGTGTCTACTTTTGTGCGGTACGCCCCCGACGGTTCCACTAGTTTCTCGAACATTATAAATATACGCACCCCGATCAACCGATAATAACCGAACGTCCACTCGATTCCTTGTATGCACATAGTAAACACAGCTCCTTTCACGGCGCCTCTGCAGGCGCAACCGTTTGTTACGGTTTGATTGATTGACTTTCTACCAGAGCAGGGCTGGTCTTTACATCCCTAACACTGAAGCTTAGTAGCTTATTGTATTATTCCTGCTTCGGTTTCGTTTTACTTGAACAGGTTAGTTCTCGCAATCAGGTTTAAGAGCCTATGTAGTAAATCTTTCTCCATTGGTAGTTCAATTGTGCTTCGCATAGCGAATCTGCGTTGAGCTAACGCTGCACATTCGAAAATAATATGAGGGGCTGTTTCCTCCTCCTCATTGCAATGTCTACATAAGGGCTCATCTTTGTAGATCCCCATCTTATGCAAGTGGCCTCTCAAACAGCCATGTCCTGTTAATAGACATGTTGCTGCCCTAAGCTGTATCTTGTTTAATTCAAGCAGCAGTCAGATGTTGCGACGGTCTTCCCATCATCCGTTTGCTGTGCTTTTGTCCAGCTGCATGTTTTCAATTTAATTGGTGTTGTGTTATAATCCACTCATTAATTGCACCACGCACTGCACTCTTGGTAATACTTAGACCCGGTTCAGGGCCTATATAATTCATTTTTGAACCTTCCCTCGCTAGCTGGTCTGCAATTTCATTGCCCGCTATGCCCCTGTGCCCTGGAACCCACACCAGTGTGATCTTGTTGTGTTTAGACAGAACCATTAGGGTTTGCAGGCACTCCCATACTGGTTTGGAGGTTATGCGATAAGATGCTAGTGCCTTTAAGGCTGCCTGACTGTCAGAGGGAATGCACATCGTCTCACCCTGCGGTTGCCGATGCAGACTCTCCCACGCGCAGGTTTGTACAGCATATATTTCTGTTTGAAATACCGTGGTGTATCGCCCAAGTGATACACTTACTTTGTATCCCTGGTTTTCCTCATACACACCAACGCCAGATGTAGTGCCCGTTTTGGACCCATCCCTCCATTCTTCCCAATTCAAGAAAACTTTGAAAGGTTTGTCATAGGAGATCCTGGAGATTGTTGTATCACTACCCATATCATAGATAGGGTTTGTTACTACTGCTTCTATTCTTGTGTACCCAGATCCACTGTGGGATCTCCAGTTGCTAGTATTTTTCAGTCTGTATGCCCCCATTCTGGCTTCTCCCTTGATATAAATCTCAAGAGGAGGTAGGTTTAGCATGGTTTCCATAGCAGCTATTGGAGTGCTTTTAATAGCTCCTGTTATACATAGACATGCCAGTCTCTGAATTTTCGAGAGACTAGTTATCGCATGCTTCTGTGTGATCTTAGGCCACCAAACCAGGCAGCCATAAGTTATCATGGGTCTTATAACCGTAATGTACAGCCAGTACGTCATATGTGGTTTGAGTCATGTGTTCCCAACTGTTCAACGGGTTGTCATTAACACCCTCTTACATTTGTCGGTCATTTTTTGTAAATGTGAGTTCCAGTTCAGTTTAGAGTCCAAGGTTACACCTAAGAACTTAACCTCCTGACTGATCTGTACTACTTCGTGGCAAAGAATCGGCTCCCTTAAACCGTCCAATTTCCTTCTCTTAATGAAGGGTACAAGTGCAATTTTTCCAGGATTTACTCTAAGGTTCTCCTTCTTGCACCATACTTCTACCATTTTTAATGCTCTTTGCATTAGTTCTGAGATTATGCTGGCGTTTCTCCCACTGGTGAGTATTACAATGTCATCAGCATATCCCTGTGTATAGTAGCCAGCATTGTTTAGCAAGATCAGCAGTTCATCTATCACCATATCTCACAATAGAGGTGATAATACCCCTCCCTGCGGGCATCCTCTGGCGACAGACACCTGCATCGTCTCACCTGCCAGTGCTGCCTCTACTTGTCTACCATGGAGCATGGCTCCAACCCATCTACAGACAGTGTTGTCTACTCCATGGCTGTTCACAGCCTGTAATAGTGATGCAAATGAGGTGTTATCAAACGCACCTTCTATGTCAAGAAACGCAGCTAATGCAATTTCTTGATTGTTTAGGGATGCCTCCACCCGCGACACGAGCTGATGCAAGGCACTTTCACATGATTTACCTGCTTGGTAGGCATGCTGGTTGGGATGTAATGGCCTTTCTATTAGAGAAGTTTCCCTGACATACTTTTCAAGCAGTTTTTCCATGGTCTTCAAGATGAAGGATGATAGGGTTATTGGCCTGTATGCCTTTGCCTCGGCGTATGAGCATCGTCCAGGTTTTGGAATAAACACGATCTTAGCCCTATTCCAGACGGATGGTATGTAACCCAGCGCCAGACTGGCTTTATAAATTCCGCAAAGCACTGATGCTATTGCGTCTTTACCTTGCTGTAACAAAGCAGGAAAAATCTCGTCAGATCCGGGTGACTTATAGGCCTCAAACGAATCGATTGCGCAGATAATCCTGTCGTATGTTATTGCCCGTTTAGCTAGTTGCCAGTCATCCTTCTTTGGCCTTCGAAAAGGCCATTCGAGGTCCCGGCCGCTTGATATGCTATCCAGGTTAACATTCTTTGAACCTGGGAAGTGCGCTTCCAGTAAAACCTCAAGCGTTTCTGTCCCAGTGTTCGTAAATCCTCCTGTGGGTTTTCTAATATTGCCCAGAGGATTTGTTGGATCTTTAGCGAGTAGTCTATGAAGTCTTGCACTTTCAGATGTGGTTTCTATGTCTCCACAGAACTTCCTCCATGACTCTCTTTTAGCCCTTCTTAGGGCTTGGTTATACGCAGTGAGTACGTTTCGATATTCCAACCACTCACTGGTCTTTTTCGCTCTGTTGAATAACTTGCGTGTTCGTTGCCTCAGTAGTGACAATTCCTCATTGCACCAGCTGACTGCTCTGGAAGAGTTTCCTTTTGACCGAGGACAGTTATAGCTTATAGTATATGAGGTTTTTATGGCCTCTTGTAGTTGTTCTGAGGCCGCCTCTATATCAAGTCTGGTTTGACCTGTTTGATGTTATTACTCAGCTCCTTTTTGTACCTTACCCCGTTGGTCCTTCGCGGATTCCTATACATCTCCACTGTTTTATCATCAGCGATTTCCAGGTTGATGTACCTGTGATCTGAGTGAGATGGTTCCTCAGACACATACCACTTAGTAACCTGAGTACTAATGTACAGGGAGCTTAGAGTTATATCAATTACCTGTTTCCTTCTCTGTGTTACAAAAGTTGGTTCACTACCCCTATTCAAAATCACTAGATTTCTAGAGACAATGTATTCCAATAGTGACTCACTTCTGTTATTGGTGTCGGTACTCCCCCATGCAGTATGGTGCAAGTTCGCGTCCGCTCCGATGATGACCTGGAGGTGAGAGTTCTCGCAGTATCTTTCCAACCTTTCCACATCGTCTGATGGCGGTAGTTTCGGTGCATCGTACGGGAGATAAGTAGAAGCGAAAATTAGCTCCTTGATTGTAGGTCTTTCTTGACGTAAATGCAAGATCTTACTCTGCCAGAGCGTAAATCGTATATTACGTTACCTTTGGCTTCACCAAGACCTGCTACTCGGCCCCCGACTAACCAGGGTTCTTGTATTAGGGCCATGTCGATACTGCCCGAAGCTAGCAGCTTGCACAGGGAAGCGGGGGCTGCTCTACTATGTTGAAGGTTTATCTGTATTACCTTCAACATTTTCAGGCAATTCCTTTCTCCCCACAATCTTGAAGGCGAGCTGGTTTAATCCAAAATAAGGCTTAAGGCCCATACCCTTCAGCACCTTCAAGGATCCCTCGTCGATGTTAATGACTAAGGTTATTCCTTTCGGATCTGCCTTGCTTGATACGACGCGCCAGTCTTTCGTTGTGAGCCCTTCGTTCTGGGTTTCGAGGAGTTGGAAAACTTTTTCTATCTCCGTCGACCCAACGAATTCTGTAGGCACCCATACAACTTTTGTGGTTTTGACGATATCCCTAGCGTCACCTGTCCTCAGGATTGCGCCTTCCCACACTTCGAGTTTGGGTATCGTCTCCATCAGCCATATCTTCGATCTCTCGTTTCCACAGGTGAAGTAGACTACTCCCTTTTCTGCATAGCTGTTCTTAAACTGGGGTGCGGTTGGTGGCTTGCACTTCCATATCTCCCCCATTATAGCCATTTGCAGATTTTTCGATTGTTCTTCTGACAATCTTTCCTCTGGATATCTATCCAGTACTGCAGCCATCTTGATAGCGGTTAAAACCTGACTAAAGGTTGCCCCAGTTGTATCCTGGTTAGAGGACGTACTGGGTTTTACCTCAATTACCGCTATTAGATTTCTGTAGCTTTTTCGAGGGTTGGCTTTTAGTCGAAGACGGAGTGCTCCCCTCTGATCTTGCCCTCTTTGCGGTCTTTTCTTGACTCGTTGAAGGGCCCGCCTCCTGTTCCTTAGAACTCCGGCTCGATCGATTCTTCCTGGGTCTTACAGGTTCCCCAGCAGCAATTGCAGTCTGTATAGTCCTTTTCCGTTTCTGAGCTCCGGAAAGTTTTGGTTTGGTTAATTTCAGGCGATCGAAGCCTGAAGCTACCTTTTGCAATTCCACATCAGTGTCAGTAGGGTTTATGGAGCTATCATTTCCCTCCGATTTTTGTGGATTTGGTTTCTGCTGAGTAGCAATGGCTTGGCTGTCTGCGCCTTCCTCTGCCTCAGATGACATTACAGGGGTTTCCTTGGGTAAAGGTTCCCCTTCTTTTTTTGTATTTTTGTTTCTTTTGGTTTTTTAATGTTTAAGGTATCCATATTGTTCCCACGAGTATGGGGGAATGGGTCGTCAACGCTCGTGGTGCCCCCTGCACGGCGCAAGGCTATTACTACTGGAAGGTCGCCCGGTATTCCAGAGGCACCGTTAGTGACACTGCGTCCCCAGTGCCACAAGGCCCTCGGCACGGTAGCTAACACCTTGACTTGGGTTTGGTATCTCTCTTATTCTGGCCCTTCACCTTCGACCTGTCCGGCATGGGTGACCCTACCAGTAGCTAAGCTACCGCCGGCATAGCTCTCAGGTTCACCAGAGCGCACAAGCTCCCCCACCCGGCAAAGACATCTTTACCTTCGACGAGGTGGAGATACCTTGAGGGAGTTGTTATGGTTTACTTATAACGCTAAGGCCCCAACATGAGAGAGAAAGAGATTTGATAAATTCTAAGATGAAAGATTTAAAGTGTGAATTAAAGCAAGCCTTGCTTTTTTGACCTTTTGCAAATCTTGTTCGGCATTGCGATCAATTTGAGAATTTATTAGTGAGAATAAAAGTTTTTTGCCTCCGGTGTTTTGATTTTTTTTTTACTTTTGTGTTGATTATGTGTTTTATAGTTATTACTGTTACTAGGTGCGACATGCTTCAGGCATGCAGTAGGAACTGGGAAAGGGTCCTGTACTGCTACAACGAAAAATTGCCGGATCGGGTACTGCTACAGCTATTTCAAAAATTTCGGGAGAATGAGAACACCTCTAAAGCTAAGCGATATCATAAAAGCGTAATCGTAATGCGGAAGCATTCTAGACTACTTTGAAGCTAATTTCACCAGTTCTATTCGTGAATTGATGCAGGGCTGAATATTAGTATAACTATTCAGGCAATTCCGAAAAAACGGAAACATGTACCTTTTAAATACAGACCAGGGCAAGCGCTGTTATCAACGGATTTGGGACGGTGGGTGACCTTTTGTGAGTCTTTTTTACAAAATCTTATAAATGACAGTAATTATAAGTACATTCTATGGAGTGATGAAACGAAATTTTCAAACTTCGTATGTGTAATTTGAGAATCATGCATTATTGGACCGTCGTGAAACTTCTTATTCCACAGCCACGTAGTCCAAAGCATTGATTTGGTTTGAATATTTGGTGCGGCATTTATAACAACCGAATTGAGGGTCCATATTTATATGAAGGCCAGTAGCGGTGAACGAGTGGGCATGGATAGCGATTCAATTCCCTTGTGTATTTTCCTTGCATATTGTGTACATTGTGTTAGACAACGGAAATACACGAAGAAATTGGATTGTTGTCCGTGCCCTCTCGTTTACGTCATCACCCACAGTTACTGATGCACTCTTACAGAAGAATGGTGTATTCCAATTTTATGTGGTGTGCTAGAAGAATTTTTAGATAGTTTAAATCTCGAGGAGAGGGTTCTTTCAACAGGACGGTGCTCCTGTGCAAAATTTTTTGCAAATCGCAGAAGTTTTAACTGAAATATGTGAAGATACAAGGATGGTACGAGAAGTGCCCGTGTTTGGAGACAGATTGCGTTTTATGTCAAAATCTGCATTACCGACTGTAAGTACTATTATTTGGTCGATGTCTGTCAAAATTTCAGAGAGATTCATGGAATAGTGTTGTTTTGAGAGCTGTTGAAAGTTAGTAAGTTTATGTATTTGTGTAATTATGGAAAAAGAATAATACCGCTCAACGATTTAATTTTCTTTTATTGCAAAACGTGTGCAGAACCTTCGATAACTACCACCAGTTACTGGTTTAATGAATTTAAACGTTGCCAAATATCTGTCTTTGATGAGGAGCAGCCAGATCGCCCCATTGAGGTGACTACGGACGATATCTTCAATAAAGTTCGAAATATCGTGTTAGCTGATCGCCGGATGAAGATTAGAGGGATTGCTAATATGACATCTCGATTAAACATGAGCAAAGCATCCTTCACGAAAAATTAAGTATGAGAAAGTTATCGGCGAGATGGGTTTGCTGACGATCAAAAACGGAAGCACGTGATAACTAACAAAGCAATGTTTGGGTATGTTTAAGCGCAATACAAGTGAGTTTCTGCGGCGTTATGTTACTGTAAATGAGACATGGATACATCACTACACGCCAGAAACTCAAGGTCGGCATCGAGGTTTTTTCGTGCACGATTTTTTGTGATTCGCAAGATATAATCTTAATTGATTTTTTGGAGAAGGAAAGGATAATCACGGGGCAGTACTATGCTGATTTATTGGACCGATTCGACACCGAACTAATGAGAAAAAGGCCCCACTTAGCGAAGAAAAAAAAATTGTTACCATCACGATAACGTCCCGGCTCACTCATCGGCAATTGCGACAGCAAAGCTAAACCATTTACGGTACGAATTGGTGCCCCATCCACCCTATTCACCAGATTTGCCCCCCCCCCCCACCCGTGAGTATTTCCAGTTAACTACATGAGTCATGTAGTTCATACTAAAGGTGCGAATGGGCTGGTTGGAATATTTCAGATGTGGGTCAGGCCGGGCTTTTTGAAAACGGAACCGGTGGCCCGCCAAGCCCGTTTGGCCTGTTAAGCCCGTTCGACTCGTCAAGCACGCCAGTTCTTAATTTTGAACATTCTTTTTTGATGATAATTTCATAATGTGATTCGTAAAACTAAAACACTGTTGCCACAAAGAAGAAAGAAACCTTTTCGTATTTAAGTATATCCAAACAACACTAAAATATCGGCACACTTTGCACCACACAAGTTATTAATTAAATTTTTTCGGTGACACAGTTGATGATGAGGGCCCATATATATATATATATATATATATATATATATATTGTATGCTGTGGAACGTGCCGATACCATAGTACCATGTTTGCCGTAGTACCCCAGAATCCTTACTATCATTAATGTTCTAATTAGTCAAGCTCTGCTAACATTGCTTAGATATGTCTGAAATTACCATTTATTTAACTACCATCATCAAACGGATTACCATTTGCTTAACAATAGTTGTTTACGAATGTCAATTAAAATCGGAAACATAATGAATATTTAAAGAAAAGATATTCCGTTCTTGCTAGAGTATCGGTGCTTAGGATTGGTTATCCTTCCCGAATGTTTTCCCAGCGCGACAATTTAAGCGTCTTAATCATCTCAACAATAATTTCATGACAAACAAGTTAAGAATCATAAAAAAGTGTAACAAATATGTTCGCCGTATTTCTAGAAAAAAACATATCTTTGAATCTTTTAAAGTTTCATTAAAAATGTATGTCCTCTGCTCAACAGGAAATAAATAATTGTAAGAGAGAAAACGAGTGCCTCGTGTTCGTACTCCACAATTAATTGGTAGCGTAATTTCTGCGTGTTTCTTCACAGTAATGTAATTAATTAATTAATGTAATTACACGTATAAGAGTTTCAAATGTATAAGCGTTTCTATGCCTTAAATGATTTCTCAGAAAAAAGTGGTGTACTCACAATGGTACTCCTTCTTTTTAAGGATTTTATTGATATTATGAACATTACCGTCTTTGTGTTTTAAGGTTAACGCTTACACCGATGAAAAACTTCTATACACAGATTTTCTAAAATTTACCTGTCAACTAGCAAATAGTTTACAAAATTGTGAATATAAAATCAACGATGTTATCGGAATATGCAGCGAAAATACCAACAACTTCTATATACCTATTGTATCTGCTTTATACCTAGGAATGATAGCTGCACCGCTAGGTTATACATATACAGACAGTAAGTAAGCAAAATGCTTTTAGATAAGTGCGCACTCGTTTCTTTGACTCTTTAAATATAATTGCAGGGGAATTACTAAACACCTTGAATCTAACGAAGCCTAAAGTTGTTTTTTGTTCTAAAGAAGTTCTTAGCCGCTTTGAAACGATAAAGAAGACCCTTAACTTCATAGAAAGGATTATAATCTTAGATTCCGATGACAAAATAGATGAATACGATACGATCATGGAATTTATGAAGAAATACACTTCCGAAAATTTTAAAGTGGAAAATTTTAAAACTGTAGAAATTGATTCATTTCAGCAGTTAGCTGGAGTCCTCTGTTCCTCCGGAACTACTGGTCCATTTAAAAGCGTTATGATTACGCATGATAATATTTCTACCAGAATTAGTCATGCACGGTAACCATAAACATAATATACGTAGTTAATATTACATATGTCTAGATGCATATGTTGAGGATATATTCAGCCATTGTTCTTCATTTATGATTTTAGTGATCCTCGAATAAGTTTATTTGGAAGGGTGATACTAGGATTGATGCCGTTCAGCAACGTGTATGGATTTACGACGAATATATGCGCCATAATTGATAGAAGTATGGTGGTGGCATTTAATAGATTTGAAGTAGACGTTCTATTTAAATCTATTCAAAAGTATCGGATAAATATTTTGTATTTAGTACCATCCTTAATGCTCCTTCTTGCGAAAAGTCCATTAGTGTCTGAATATGATTTTTCGAATGTTGAGCAAATATTGTGTGGTGGGGCACCGTTAAGTGCGGAAATAGAAGCTGATGTGAAGCATAGGTGAGTATAAACAGAGAAACCAAACTCTAATATTCTAATCAAGTAGCATACACACATTCCATGTAGATTACCGACTGTAAAAGTAGTTCGAAAAGGTTACGGCCTAACTGAGTGCACACTTTGCGTTACGGTAGCAGAACACAACGATTTAAAAACAGGATCCTGCGGAAAAGTAGTACCAGGAATGTCCGGCGTAATCAAAGACCTAGAAACTGGTCAAAGGTTAGGACCAAATAAAGTAGGGGAGTTGTGCTTCAAAGGCAGGTTGATTACGAAAGGATATTATGGAGACGAAGAAGCTACTAGGAGCACATATAGTCCAGATGGATGGTTATATACCGGTGACATAGGTTATTATGACAAAGATCACCATTTCCACATTATCGATAGATTAAAGGAGTTGATTAAATACAAAGCTTTTCAAGTAGCACCTGCAGAATTAGAATCAATATTGATACACCATCCAGAAGTCCAAGACGTAGGAGTTGTTGGTAAACCAGATGAGAGTGCTGGAGAGTTACCCACAGCCTTTATAGTTAAGAAGCCAAAATCAACCGTCACTGAACAGCAAATAAAAGACTATGTTGCACGTAAGTAAGGCATACTATAGATTTCAAACGTCTGCTAAAAATAAAACTACCACAAGAACGTTCCATAAAGATATATTTATGTTTACATGACCAATAACAATAATTTTTATTTATGTTTTCTGTAGGTTACTCTTAACTTTTCTTTGCTTTGAATTTCTCATATAATGCTACTTTATTTATAACAACAACACGTAACGTCTGTTTTTATGCACACGATTGTATACAAAATGATTTAAGTTACTCTGGAAGTTTGACGTTTTAATGTGTAGAGCGTGCATAAGTTGGCGAAAAAGGTACACATGGCTATGTTTCTTAATACAATCCTTAGTCGTAAATCCAAATATTTTTATACTATTCCTCCTATGTTCTCAAGAACCATTTGAAAGAAGCATATATTTGGCAAAATTGAACCATACAAATATGAAAATGAAATACATGGATATACCTGTAACATGCATCCAAAGAATACTATTGCACTAACTAAAATAATGAGTAAAATTGCCATACATTTTCTTGGGGCTGAAAGACACTATCTACAGGGAAACTACTTGAAAATTAATTTTTGTTCTAGAACAAACAGAGTCAAACGGTTTGGCAATATATAATAATAATACGTATTACATGTCTGAATGTTAAAATTTTTGAGTGTGGAGTCTGCACAATAATTTAGTATTACAACATCGATTGAGAACATTACACAGATTGTTACGTGTTGGTTTTACATTAATTGACACACACCCTGTATATTTCTTATTTTATACCTGTGCATAGCTTTTTTTGATCCCCTATGATGTCGTCTTCCACGTCGCAAGAAACAACTTAGGTCGAAATTAGAAACTATCCTTAATCATATATTATCTTTTTACCAGGTGGGAAGGCTCATGAAAATATCACCGGTTAATATTGATAGCAGCCATGTAATAGGCAAACATTCTGTAGATATTGAGTAATAATAGATGCTACTGGTTACCAACCGATGTTACTTCTTTTGCAGATGAAGTTTCGCATCCAAAATGGCTACGTGGTGGCGTTTACTTTGTGGAGCACATTCCAAGAACTCCATCTGGGAAGGTATTGCGACGTCATTTGCGAGATTTAATACCGAAACTCTCTGATGGAAACAAATAATTAGATTAACACGAATTCTAGATTTTCATAAAACGATCCACTTTGGATATCTCGATAGTAAGAAAAAAAATCAAAATTCCTTGAGAGACGTCGACGTTTATTTTGAGGAGACATTTTTGACATAAGTACCAGTTTAATAGATGTTCTCCCTTTACTAGCTTGCCCCCCATATTAATTTCTTGAATATAGGCTTTTTGTAAGTTATTATTATTATCATATTTATAAAAGCCACCTACAAATTAACGTATCACAAATGGAACCGAGCTATTTGAGAATTCATGAGCCCCTCGATGAATTTTTTTCAAAGACTGCTCGACGAGCGGCGTAGAGCCTTGACGTGAGGTAACTCGCGAATCCGAAACGCTTCCACCTATCGCGACCGCCGAAACGCGACGCCAGCTAGGATAGTTTTCTCTACCCTTTCTTAAGAAAATGAGGGTATGATGTGTGACTTAAGTGGAGTAAGTAATCTTTACAATAAATAATCACTAATTTATTAATGATTAATAATTTATTTAACGAATTTGAACCCTTTCACGTCGATTGATCACGAAAATAAAATTCGCATTATGCAAGAAGGTATTACTGATTCATACAAAAGAATAATAATGTATAAAACACACAGGATTGGCACATAAATGATAATTTTGTAATTTTCTTATAATAAGTAGACAAGTTATTTTGTTGGCAGAATGGAACGTTTAATATTAAGAGGTGTGTGCAAATATTAGCCAATGGAGACGCAGCGAACTTAAAATTATTATACAAATAAAGGTAACTACAAATTTCTAGGATTCTGCCTGCGTTAATACACAGGAGCAGTATTTTTGGACGTTGCGAAAGCCTTCGACAAAGTCTGGCACGGGGGTCTTCTCTTTAAGATGCAAATTGCAGGAATGTCCACCGGCATAATTAGGATGATATCGTCGTTCCTCTCAGACCAGAAGTTTCGAGTGCGGATGGATGGGCAACGCTCTTCAGCAAGAGGACTCGCAGCTGGGGTACCATAGGGCTCTGTGCTATCGCCGATTCGCTTTTCAATCTTTATGAATGACATCCCGACAGACGTCTCGGTAGGTTCCGCCTTGTATGCCGATGACGTCTGCATCTTCACGAGATCGGTGAGCGCGCGTATAGTGGACGCTAGACTGGAAGACTTCCTACAGGCCACCAGATCCGGCTGCCGTAAGAAAAGAGATGGTGATCGGGCAGATCTGCTCATCCTGGGCGAAGCAATACCATGGAGCAGGCATGTGAAGTACCTCGGAGTCATCCTGGACAGTAAGTTAATTTGGGACAAACGTATTGATCACGTCGTTAATAAAGCCCGACAAGCTATGGGGGCTTTAAATCCGATTATGAATCGTCGAAGCAAGCTCTCCCCTATTAGTAAAATCCACCTCTACCTTTCGATGATCCGTCCCACTTTAACTTACGCGGCAGCAGTGGGCAACCGCTGCTAAACACCACATTACCAAACTCCAAGTCATCCAGAACCGGGTACTTCGAACAGCTGTGGACGCTCCCTGGTACGTAAGAAACGCGGCGCTCCACAACGACCTGGGGACTCATGGATATCATGGATTACATCCGAGAGGCAGCATCCAAGACCCTTATTCCCGCTATTCGACACAGGAACATCCTGATTAGTAGCGCACTAAACTACGACAGAAATATTGTTTGGTCTTATAAAAGGCCACTAATGATCTTAAATAATTAATTTATAAACATCAGCGTAGGTGTTTAAAAACAAACTATGCCCACCATTGTTGTGGTTTCAAAATAACTTAAAAGAGAAGAAAGAACAAACAATAGCGATGACTAAGGTAAGGATGAAATCCTGGTGCTCAAAAACCAATGCATTGACCATTGACCATTGAGTTATAAAACAATACCAAATTCTAATTAAAAATAAATAATAAATTATGAACAAAAACACATTGCAATAAATTAAAATTGACCAATTTTAAGCGAATCATTGCTAGGTGACTAGTATCTGGAATACCTTTGTGGTGACGAACATTGCTTCTGATAGATATTAATTTTGACATTTTGTTTCTGCCTCATTTAACCTACTTTTAGCCTGGATCCAAGATATTTATGGCGATTGTAAATTGCAGCGAAGAAGCCGTGGAGGTATATAAATTGCAGTGACACTTCTTGGGATAAGTTTTATAAAACAAGTATGTAATTACTTTAGCAATCGAAATGCCGCAGTAATATAATGCTATTATAAGTTTGTGTAAATACGTAGTAGGTGTGTGTATATAATATGTAGAATTAATGTAAATACGTAGTAGGTGTGCCTATATAATATGAAGAATTGAAATAAATCCTCAGAACGCATGAAACTCCATCCGCTGCAATTTACAGGGTTGGGGAGGAGGTTACCTGTGGGCTCTTATCTTAGGAGATTAGTCTCCTGAAATTTACGTTTGCCCGTTTATCAAAGGTGATTGTTTGTAATTAATCCGAAACATTCTGTAATCTGATACCCTAATTGAAAAGAAAGTAGGCAGGAAAGAAGAAACTTAACATTGATGTATACCTTGAAATGTAACATTATTGAACTCGATACATTCCGTGCAAAATAGAATCGCAATACTGATAAACAAAAACGGTACAGGACGGAATAGCCAAGATGTAACTTGGTCTATTTCCCTACCCTTTAATAACCACATATCCGAAAACACACGAATTACGCTGCCTGGCGTGCGAAACCTTCATATTGAGAATCGGTGGTCGCAATAGGGGCTCGTTACTTTCTCCCTCCAAACAAGCACTCAGCTGGCTTAGTGAAGGATTTTTCTTTTCATTGTCGAGATACCCAAAGCGGATCATTTTTACAACGAACTCAGTGTAGAAATAGATATGGTTATGCGGCTATCTGGGTAGATTTGTAAGATATCCTTTTTTTGGTACTTACTTTAAACAAAGTAAAAATAAATTGTATTGTAAGATAATATAATAATACGATAATGTTAAATAGGAGCAAATACTTATAATATAAACTTAGAGAAAATATTAATTTTTATGGTGTTTAGAATGCCTAGAGGCAGTAACTTCCATTGCATCTTCATACAAATATGATGTGCTATAAATAAATAAAATTTATTACAATTTCTGTTTTTTCTTTATAAGTAAAATCTAAAAAAAAAGTTTTGAAAATGGAGCCATTTTCTATTCCTCATTGTATCTTTCCTCTACCCAAAGACGCGAGGCATCTGTATGTTTGCCGAAAGAACTTTCAGTTATAGAGCAAATATTACTATATCATATTGTAGAAGTTTATCGCATACGTTTGTCCATGAAGAAGAATTTAAAATTAAAAATTTTTATTGATAGCTAAACTTCATTTTACATGAATATGTAGGTATCCCAACCTTCCGGAACTGTAAAATTGCACCTATTATAAAAATAGCTAAAAAGGCCCTTTTTAGGCCTTAAAAACTATGTATTTAGGACGAAAAACTGTGATTTAGGCATGTTAGGCAAATACTTAAAAAAAACGGTAAACACAAAAATCATTTTTTTTTTAAAAAACATGAAAAAGGGGAAGAAAATTTTAATGTAATTTAGGAAATTTTCAGCCATAAAAAAAAAAATAAAAAAAAAATTTTTAACTAATAAAAAATATGTGATTCTTTTGGTTTTAAAATAATAAAAAATTTAATCAATCGTCGTGTAAGTGTCCTCAAATTTCGCTTTTGCGTAGCACAAAAAGATTTTTTTCAAGTTGTCGTTAGTAAAATTTTTTTTCCCCCCCGGTGGGGGAAAACAGCAGTTTTACGAAGAAAATAAACTTTTACGTCACACGGGTTGTAGGAAAAAATTTAAAAATATGGACCAGTCAGCTTTGGTATGAGCGGTAGTTTCAACTGTTTCGCCACTGAGCACCCTCAGCAAACTTTTAACCGTTTAAAATCGGGAAATTTTTTCGAAATCACTTTGACAAAATTATTTTCCCAAACTTTCCTTTGGGCATTCTTGAGAGCTGCTTCGGCATTATTAAATTTACTGCACAGAACTGTAAGAGGAAGGCCGAAGTTTCTAACTTTTGTGTTACAAGAAAAATTTATAATGCGACTTGATGTAAAAAGGGGGATCGTTTTTGACTTTTTGTTTTGGAAAAGTATTCTTGCGCTTGTCAATACAGTTAGTGAATCTTTGTCAAACGTATTAAAACCCAAAACATAAAGCGTAAATAAAAACAATCTTTTTTTAAAAATTTTTGCTAAAAACGTACTTACTGTTTTTATTGCTTCGAAATATTAGCATAAAAAACTACCCCTCAACAATTTCCCCAACGTTTTAAGACAGGTTCCGGAGGCAAAGGGAGATTGGTAGATTTTTTATACACTGCCCACCCGAGTGGAGTTTTTAAAAAAACTTCTTGGTATTTGAAATTAAACCATTAACATTAGCATATTGATTTCTTAAAATTCACAACCAAATTGAGCCCAGGGCCCAAAAATTTTAAATGATTAAGTTTTTTATAAAAATTTTAAAATTGTACCACTTTTGAGCAATAAGAAGACCCCGGAAAAAAGTTTGATTTTTCGCATTTAAACCCATCTTTTGGGCCACAAAATACCTAAAAACAAAGGGGTTTGCCTTTTAACTTAAATATTAGCTTTAAATTTACATATTATTAAAGTAATTTTTTTGCATAATATATCTACCAAAGTTGGTTCACGAATTTTGCCTTGTATTGCATTTTTCTTTAAGTTGTTTTGTACCCAGTAAAACGGCTTTCCTGGTTTTAGAACAAAGCTTACCCACAATCATATTTGCCAAAATACGACCTTAGGCAGTCTTCATCTATCGATATCCTAATATCGTGTTACCCAATTCTTCGCGAATATATTAATAGCTTAAAAAAAATTAAAAAAAATATTATAGGTGTAAAAAAAAAAATTTATGACACTCAAGTATGAAAACCCTTTTTTAAATTTTTTATTTTTTTTAATTTAAATTTCCCATTGTAAATTTTTGTTAATATGTCGTTCAAGGTTTTTACGTTGCCCCATTCTTGTTGCAGTATTTTGTGAGAAAATTTTGCAGGTTTTTAATAGTTTAACTGCCAAAAGGGAAAATTTTCAGACATAAAAACGTCGCAAAATCTCGATAAAAAAAGCGATTTTTCTTGAATTTTTTTGGGGTTATTAAATTTGGGTTTGCACAATACACTGAGTGATAAACAAAAAAAACGACAGAAAAACCAAAAAATTCGTTGCAAGAGATAAATGAAAAAATTTAAAGTAGTCTTTCACTATATTGATTCGTCAAAGCAAATCGCTATAGGAACACACACAATACGCCCAGAGAAACATTTAAAAGAATAATAAAAATTTAAAATGCAAATCAAATTCCATTGTATAAATATGAATGGGCATGTGTATCATTTAAACACGTTTAAAGGGAGAAGAAATTTTCTTTTTGGGTTTTAAAATTTCAGGGCGTAAACAACCCATAGGGTTCCCGTAAAAAAAAAACGGGGTGCAGGTAAATGAACCGAGAGCGATAAGCCCATAATTGAGGATATATCTTAATGGGGTAAAATAAATTTTTCGGCAGGCAAATCCAAAAATTTGCCCCCACAAATGAGGGAAAACCATCGTTGTATTATTTATAGCATTTAGCTGTAAAAATAAAATTTACATTTTAAAAAAGTGCAGCTGTGTAAAACCTATTTATTTAAAATTAAAAAAAAAAAAAAACGTTTAGACCAAGTAAATATGATTTTAGGACAAAATAGGCGAAAAACCACGATTTGGGCTGTTAAAAGTCCAAATAGGCAATTAGGCAAAATAAAACATAGCTAGATCGCTTTGATTTGTCGAGAAACATATAGATTTTGTATTATTTTTAATTTGCCTTGAATCTAAACAAAGAGGCATTTTGCCTAAAATCCCGTCTCTACTGAAGACATAATAGGATACCTTTTAGAAATTTGTTCGTATATACAGGCTGATAGATTAATAACGAACCAGTAGCGTACTTTGTTATATTAAATAAAACACTCTATATATTATTACGTTTTTACATAATATGAGTTTCACATGTCTATTTCTAACAAATTTCGAGATATTTATGATTTTGTACTCAATTGCCTAAATTTAGATATATTTATTTCTCTTAAAAATAAGAAATGCAAATGCATTCTGAGGTCAATTTTTTGTGTTAGAAGCTTTAGAAATACACAGAGTATTTAGTATTGACATAGCACCGTATATTTTTTCTGTAACCACCGTATACGAAATTTATATCTCTATCATTTTTGGATAATGATGCATAGCAGAGACTGGTGTTAATTGTAACAGGTGTCGAATGTAACAAAGGTAGTTCCAGCGTCACTTTTGAAGAAAATATATATAGTAACGTTCATAAAAGCGCCATGCTTTACCAGCAACCTATTCATTTGTATGTCGGATCTTGGTGGCATTATACCCTAAAAAGTGTATTATGTAACAAAGCGTAAGTATCTACCACCTTATACCTTTCGGTTTGCAACATAAGTCATTGCTTTTACTCAAGATCTGATGAAAGTGAGCAATAACGTGTACATTTCGCTATCTATTTCGGAGCTTAATTTTTTGAGGTTATAAATGCAGTAGCGCACAAACCACGTTAAGCTAAAAATGTCTTTTTGGTGTCGATTGTAATACAACCAACGGTTTAACTTTCACTTATCGGTTTAGTGAACCTGGGCATGTAAAACTCATCCAGGAAAGCGTCTCGCAATATATGACCTGCCGTCTATAGTCATGCAGGAATTGACTCTAGCATCTACACCTCCAACTATCCTTGCTGGATTTCAATCCACTGGTATTTAGCCAGTCAACCAAAGAATATTCAGCGACGTTGACTTCGCACCATCGACTGTCACCAATAAACTATTGAATGCAAATGAGAGAGTAGATTTGGCTGACGCAGATGGCGTGGCGGAAAATTAAAATACCACAAACATGGACCAAAACACTAGCACAATAGATGAAACGTTCCAAGAACCATCAACTTTAACTTCGCAAAATTTTACACCAGAAGTTATAAGACCATTCTGCCCAAGGCAGAAATGCAAACATCTACGAGAAGGCGAAGAATCAGAAAGAAAACAGCTATTATGACAGACACACCTGAGCAACTGGAGATGTTAACGGCGGAGAATAAAAAGGAAATCGATTTGAATCTAAAATGGGGAAGCACAACAAAGAAGCAGAGTACAGTGAGAAATAAGAAGGCCCTGCCTAGCAGCAGTTCTGAAGTAGAAGAGGAAATTTGTTGTTTAATATATCCTTATTCTAGCAGCGAGGAGGACTGGCTTCGATGCAGGAGCTGTGGGCTTATATTAGTTGCTGACAAGAGTCCTTTCTTTTTGTGTTTGAACTGTCTGTCTGACTAAGTTTTGTTTATTATTTGGTTTTTCCTCAGAAAATTGTGTTTCGTTTAATTTGTATTTAGAATTTTATGTTACATTGTCTAATGTTTCGAATTTTATATGTATTGCCTTGTATATTACGTTGATAATAAAGTTATAGGTATACTTATCTAATATATTTATGCACCTATTATGTCTGTTACAATCGACACCGGTCCCGTTACAATTGACACCAAAGAGGTGTCGGTAGTAACATGTATCACGATATTGTTTATATACATGGCACCTTAAAATGGTCGCCCTTCACAAGAATTAAATAAGTAATGGCACATATCATCAGTTCTTGCGGAGAAATAGAAAACTGAAAACTATTTCCACTCTGACACAAAAAATAAATAAATTTTAAGAACCGCTTAGAACCAAAAAGAAATGGTCGCCCTTTGCCAGAACGTTAGGCAAACTAGAAGGCAACTAGAAGAAGTGGATTGTAATTTCTGCAGATCTATGTATGATTTGGTTGATCGGAAGTAATGCATTTTATTTCTTTGTGTGGATTATATTTTCGAAGGATTCCAAAAGAACGAATAATTGCTCTGAAGTTCTATATAAAGTAAGACATACATACATTTACACGAGTCGCCAGTGTTATATGGTATCTCGGTAACTATTAGCTAGAGAAAAAATAATACATTCTAGATGTTTATTTTAAGGTAAATTCATTGGCGAAAATAAATTAGTTATCCTCCTTTGCTTTCGAGTAATAAACAAAACTTGCATTCCCTAAGGTTTCGATGTATGTCGGTATCTTAGTTACTTGTGCAGTTATAGGAAAGTAATTTTAACATTCAAGGATTCTAAAAGAAGGAAGGGTTGTTTTGAAATTCAAGTCTATATAAGGTAAGGCATGCGTTTACTTTTTCGTCCATATGTAGAGTTCTGCACGGATACTCCTTCACATTCGAACCGTATCCGCATCCGAACCGTATCCGTATGCTCGCCGCATATGGTCCATATCCGTATTGGTACCCGCATTTTATTTTTGATACATGTAATTATAAATAAAAATGACTACGTGCGGATACGAATACACTGCGCTATATCCACAGTTGCATACACAGTATATCTGCATCCGATCCGTATCCGCACGCACAATAATAAAAATTATCCTCCTCCGCAGGGTTCTACCTACATGACCACCCCGCAAATTTGACTATAGGCAGCCAGTGGTTTTAAGAAATATTATATTTCTTAATTCCTTCATAATGAATAATAAATATCACACATTGCGCGCAGCAAAAACTGAACATTCTGCGTACTTGAGCATAATTCCTGTTCGTTACCTACGATATGACAAGCCCTCTGCGCTCTTCGATGACGTCACGCTGAGTTGGTGACATCGCCATGCACGATATTAGCCTAAGCGGTAAAAGAATCGTTTTTTTGTATTTCTTTTTTAAGTTTTGAAGGGCTTCCGGAGAGGATGCCAGTCGTCAACTCAGCCCTTCTTTGCATCCCATTCGATTTTGTTTTGGAAAAACGAAGTTTCAAAACAAAAAGCAAACACGTAACCGAGCACCGTTTTCGTGAAAGATGTATTTATGGTTGATATTTAATCGACTAATTATTATTATTTGTAATTGTACATGTATTTGGATGAAACTAAGGTTGAAATGATACAGTAATTGCAATTTTATTCGAAATTTTGTTCAATTTCTCGAGAAAATTTACAGACATCCTATTTAACCAGGGTCTTTAGTTTCCTATTTTGTGGTGTTTTACCTAATCTATCTTTCCTAATATGTACTGTTTTACCTAATCTATCATTTATCGAGTTATTATAATTGTTGCAATACGTTCACGGCTGTGAATATGACATTTACATATATCAACATCCAAATATAACGTAAGAATTTAAAACTATTTGAACAATAAAATCTCCGCGGTTTTTGTCAAATACAACGGGCAGTTAGGGAGTTGAGTTGGAATTGCATTTTTTAAGCCTAGTATTTTTTAAACTTACTGTTATAGTTTCCCCGGTCCTTGAATCTGTAGCTGTTGACAAATAAATATCTTCTTTTACAAATATCTTTACAAATATCTTCTTTTACAAACTCAAACAAAACATACAAAACAGCCGACGCCATGTTAGGTTAGGTTACCTCCTTTCTATCGTTTGAGAAAAGGTTTTATCGCTTATACAACACTAGAAAAACATTACCAACAATGTACGAAAATATCACTACACAGTATTTTTTTTTTAGTAAAACCAATATAATTTGGATAAACCAATTCTAAACGCAAGAAACGATCTGAACGTGTGAATGATCGACGCCCTACTTTAAAATACGTCACAGCCTGTTGACGTCAAAGCGCTCAGGCCTTATGTATATCGTAGGTAACGGCCTGTCTCCGAATAATTTTTATTTAAAAACTTTAGGTGGATGCACGCTATATATATAACATATAAAAAAAGGAAATGGCAAGCATTATACTATTGCACTACGACATCAATTTGTGTTTTTATACACATTACGTACACTGCCCGTACTATATTATGTCTCCCCCTTGCGACGACTAAATATCGATACTATCTTCCGCACGCTGGGCCAAGTACTTCGGTTCAGCTCGGATTCACAGGTAGAAGAAGGGCAGGGAAGGACATTATATAGGTTGTTCGCAAAGTAATTGCGAAACTAATCAGTAGAGCGGGCCAAATTGCGCCATCCAACAGAATCGGAATCAGACGCAACGGCCGCTTATTGTAAATAGCGTATATGTGAGTCACAGCAGATATGTGATATTTCGAAATTAATACACAAGAGTAAAAAAATAAAAGCTGACGCAATAATAATATTTAGTAATTAGAGCGGATATATATATATATATATATATATATATATATATATATATATACATATATATATACACGCTGAGGTGTTTTTATTTTCATTATGATTTTTTATTTGATTGAAAACGGTATGCGTTGTAAATGGGATGTAATAAGGAAATAACTGAGAAACTGAACGCTTTTTTTATTCTGTTGTACTTAATAATGTAACTGTAAATAAAGATATAATAAATAAATTCTATCCTTCTTAATAATGCGGATAGGCTTGTTTAAAAAGTTGCACCATCAGATAAGTTTCCACATTTGCCTCGGTGAAGGATGTTCGCCGAGACGAAAAAATGTTCTTATATTTCGAAAACGACCGTTCCACGTCTACCGAAGTAAGACAGGCGTAATTAAAATAATCTTTAGACTTAGTCAAGGAATCTGCAGATGCCCCATCGCACATTTGTCTTAATCTCGTGTAGTCCGGATTCTTTTTTAAAACACTATCGAACTTAGCTAAAACTCGTCCACTTGTTGCATCGTTTATACTGTGTAACAATGTACTAACTTCGTCCACGACTTGCACTGATTCTACCAACGACAATCCAGAATTTTGCAAATTTTCTATCGCGTCTACTAACCCTTTGTAATTGTTGCTAATATTCTTTAGATGTGTTTCAACAGAAATATCGAGAAATCCCTTCTGGCTCATCCTAATAGCTCTAGCTTCGGCAGGGACGAATTGCAAAATAACGGATTTGACTTCTTGAAAATGTTCATTATAATAAAAAGCGGCTTTTAACCACGTTCCCCAACGCGTAAGAATGGGCTGTGGTGGTTCTCGAATACCAGGGCATAACCTGTGGAATGCCCTAGTCCTCTTAGGACTTTTGAGAAACACTTTTTTTGTGTTTGCTATTAATGCATCCACCTCCGGGTAAACACTCTCGAATAGTTTGTGCCACAAGATGTAAAGCATGGACTTTACACGTAACATGTAAAAGTCCTTCACACTTTTCTTTAAGGGAACGGCCTACACTACACATTGTTGCTGCACCATCGCTCATGAACAACAACAGTTGACTGGTTGACACTTGAAATTTTTGTAACGTTTCGAGAACTACGGCCGTAATTGCTTTACTAGTACACTGTTTTAATCTTCTGCTGGCTAATAGAATTGCAAAATTTGGTTTAATAGGATCTAATACGCGCACTATTATATTCAAAATAGAATTTTTTTTTGCAATCTGTCGTCTCATCAAGACATAGCCACAGCTGTTTATCTTTTAATTCGGCTTTAATTCGATTTTCAATGTCCTCACGTATTCGTGGAATATCTCTCCGTAACGCTGTCCGAGATGGTAGTATCCACTCGGTATTGTATGTACCCCAGAATTTTCGAAATGCTTTTTTATCAAGTATACGAAGTGGTAGACCACATACCATAAACGTTAAAAGCAATTCTAATTGAAATTGACGTTGTTGTGACACACCATTTCTTTTATTTCTGTGGTGTGCGCTATTTATATGTCTTTCACAATCACGTTTGCTCCAGCACAGTAGTTTCTTTTTACAAACTTTACAGAAAATTGTACTGCCATTGTAGTGTAAATCCACAAATTCACTAAGAAATTTATTAACTTTCGTAGGTAATGGCCGTTTATTTTTAATAGTTACGTTAGACATAATCACTAAAGCGAGCACACCGACGCTTGTTTCTAGTATGCCACGAAGTGGTGCAAACGTAACATCTGCAGACTCGTCATTTGTTGATGAATAGAGCGCGTCATCCGTAAATGAATAAGCGCGCTGTTAGTTCGTAGCCGTCGATGAATGAACTTTTTTTTTGTAGTGGCCCACTGTGAACAACGCCCTATTTATCAACGAACACCCAAACTGCAGGTGTATATTTTCGCGTCTTCACGACGTAATAGACAGTGGTTTTGGTCCTCGTCCTAATAATTACATATTTAAATTACCTATGTTTACATACATATATGCGCCCGGCAGCCTGATTGCGAACCTGGCGCGTGGCGCTCTTGGCCCGCTCTACTAATCAGAGCGGCAGAGTCAATCAAATACCGTGATATCAGTTGGATTCTAGTTGTGAATTTCTTTCTAGCAATCAAATTACGTCTGACTAATTTGTGATTGCTCTGAGAACAACCCTATTGTTTATTTGGGATGATTAACATAATATTATATCTATTATAGTTTTAGTTTACGATTCGCAGATGAGTTATTTCAATTAGTATTTACATAATCCTGAATCAGACCTTCAATCCTTGAATCACACTCTAACTATTCAAGAGTAGTTAGAGAAAATGCCCAGACGACAAAATCAACGTGAGTTGGTAGGCGTTTAAGTATTTTGATATCTATCATCTAGACAGTATACTATACTCTCTTGTATGCGTTATATAGTATTTCATACGTCCCAATTAGATACCTACCACTTTAGCTTTAAGTGCGGTTTCGAAGTTAGGCTAACTACAGAATTCTTGCAAACGTAAATAAAAACGGTAATAATGCAAAGGACAATAAAAATTTATTGCTAGAAATAAAAACATAAAATAAAACAAAATATTCTCATTAAAATATCTTTTGCAATCAAAATACCCTCCTTTGGTTTGTAATACTTCCCGGACCACTCGTGGCATGCGTTCTGTTACTTTTGTTTTACCGGAAATGTTCCACTCAGAAGAAGTCGCCACAGGTGCTCTTTCCAAGTTAGATATTCGTCTGTCAAGCTCATTCCACAGTAATTCGATGGGGTTCAAATTCGGACTCTGCGGAGGCCACGGCATGATTTGCAAAACGTGCTCTTCTGCTTTAGACATTAGAAATTCGTTACAGATTCGTGCTGTATGTTTGTGGTTGTTATTAATAGAGTTGGCCACGCGCGCCAACGGACAGCGGCGTTGTTTCGATTAGGCCTCGGATTCTTCGAGCTATTGTGTGTAGATGTTTGTTGTCGTAAATACTTTCGAGCAGCTGTTAAATAAAAATAAAATAATGCGTGCTCAAACACTTACCATTTTAATAGCGCATACAAAAGCAGTGTTTGTCAAATCCCCGAAACGTATTCGCGAATTTCACAGATTGTGCCCCCGTATACCTGAGCCACCAAATATTATGAGAATATTAAGAACGTGGTTTTACAATTCGATCCAAAGGAAGCCAGTCGAAATTTCAAGATAGTCGGGTTAAAACGGATTTAAAAATTATTCACAACAATTACTTCGGACTAGCGGAGGCAATAGAAAAGTTACAAGATGTTTCGATGTCGTTAGTGGAATCTGTGCAAATAGTGCAACATGTTCACGCACAGCTATGCGCGATAGAAGTGTTTTAGAGAAAGATTCTGATTTTGGCACATTAAGATACATTTGTGAAGGTGCGTCAACAGAACCGTTAAGTTGTTTCAAAGAATATTTTAATTACGCAAATATAACGTCACTAGATGTAGAACGTTCGTTCTCTGCATATAAATATATCTTTTCCTCGCGCCGCACTCGGTCTGTCGAAACAACTGTTGAAACATATCTAATGTTGCAGATATTTAACAGACATTATTCACTTTGCGATTTCACGGAGGACTCTTAAAATGGTAAGTGTTTGAGCACGCATTATTTTATTTTCATTTAACAACTAGGCCAAAGTATTTACGACAGCAAACATCTACACACAATAGCTCTAGTGGAACCCGAGGCCTAATCGAAACAACGCCGCTGCCCGTTGGCGCGCGTGGCCAACTTTAGTTATTAACCGCAAACACAAAGTTCTCCCCAATTAAGGGCAATCCTGATGTCACAGCGTTCTCCTCTAATATTCATCTATAATTTTTTTTGGTATAATACCGTTGATTTTTACTAGATCTCCGGTCCCGCACTACTTAAACAACCCCAAACCACCACCGCGTTTTACTTTCTTTCGTTCTATAGTTATAGGCTTTCCTTTCGGCATTTTAAAAACATTACTTCCACAAGCAGTGCAACCGAACATCCGTATCTGATTCACAGCGGCTATGATGATAAGAATACTCCCTATTATAATCGAAAACACACAGCTACATTTGACGACCCCCGAAACCCACTCCGTGACTCCCTCTGTTGTAAATATGTAAACAATACCGGTTCTAATGATTTTACTACCCGCAAATAAGATAAATTGAAATTTCTGGCTATAGGATTTATTCTAATGAGAATTTCCATCTGAAATACTATTATAATATATAAAGGGATAATAATATTATAAATATTATTATCGCAGAAGTTTTTACAGTAATACGAGGGAAAGTCATTAAATAAGTCACAAACTGTTGTAGGAAAGCTGAAAATAGCAGAGAGCTATTTTCCGTATCTGTCATTGGGGGGCAGCACTATCCAGCTTAATGATAATCAAGTGACAGTTGACGTGCGCTTACGCAAGCAGTGTTAAAATGGCGACCGTGCTCGAAGAGTGTACTGTGGAAGAGCAGCGTACTGATATGCGTTTTTTTCTGGGCAAAAGGAAATTCTGACAAGGGCGCTCAAAGGTGGTTGACCGTCAGCGAAGTGGCCGCCCCGTTCAGATTGCGACAGATGCAACACTTCGAAGGGTGGACTTGTTGTTGCAAACCTCTCTAGGTACGCAAAGGAAGGGGAGAACATGCTTAACAGGATTGTTACTGGTGATGAATCATGGGTGCACCACTACCAACCCGAAACAAAGCGTGCTTCAATGCAATGGAAACGTCCTTCTTCACCGTCAACAAAGAAATTCAAGGTTGTGCCCTCAGCTAGTAAGGTTATGCTTACCGTGTTCTGGGATTCTCAAGGAGTGCTCCTAGCCCATTTCCAGAATAGAAATGAGAACGTGACTGCTGAATCATACTGTAGAGTTTTGTTGTTGCTTATGGATGCAATTCGACGAAAACGTCCTGGCCTACTGACGAGAGGAATATTGCTGCATCACGATAACGCCAGGTCGCATTCGGCCTGGTTGACCCAGGCGAGAATTGAAGAATTAGGACGGGAACTTATTCAACATCCAGCTTACAGTCCCGACCTAGCCCCAAGCGACTATCATCTGTTCGGTCCACTAAAAAGCATCTTGGCGGAACACATTTCGAAAATGATAATGATGTTCAACAAGAGGTACGCACGTGGTTCAGACGGCAGCCCAAACACTTTTATGCAGCAGACATTGGGGCATTAATAAAGCGATGGGATAAGTGTATCAATGTAGATGGAGACTATGTTAAAAAATAAACCTTGTTTTTGGCTAACTATTTCTCTTATTACTTTTATAATAGCTTTTCGTGACCTACTTACTGACTTTCCCTCGTACTAAGCGCTGAAACAGTTCACTAAGTTCACAGTACCCGTTTAGTAATACTAAGACTATTGAATATTTAAAAAATTCAATCTTTTCAAATTCTAATATTTTTCCTACCTTCAATGGTCGGTAGTGTATCAAGCAACGATAGGTATATACAAGAGAAGGAACAAGAAGATTAAACATAATCATTACAATTAGTTCCAATACTTTTATTTATACATTATTAGGAATTAGGTAGATAAAATATCCGAAACATGTAACTGGAGTTACACTTATAAATATCATTTAACAAAAGCACAGTACCAATTTTATTGGGAATATCTATCTATGAATCGTAACTAACCTAAATGCAGAATGTAAATCATACCTGCGAATCCGAAAATAACCGAAGTTTATGACGTGCGGTAGAAAGTATAGATACATCATCGCAAGGGGGAGACATAATATAGTACGGGCAGTGTACATACTAATGGTCTGTCCATACAGCAGCTTTACAATTTTTGTCCATTTATTTATACAAAACCTTGAGTTGATTCGTCGTTTTTATATTGCTGGTCGATGTATATATTAGCCGGAGTTATCATAATTTCTTTCTTTGAATGAAGACTGCGACGAAACTAAGCAGATCATGTCCGATTCTGATCTTGTTGTACATGGATTGCCTCTTTGGTCACCAATATCAGAAGTATCTATAGGTAAACAAATTTACGATAGTCTCAAACAATGTACAAATGAAGAAGTAGCTTACGTAAGTACATATACATTTATTTATTTATTAGTTTCTTATTGTTTTTCTCATAAAAAGCAATAGGAATATTTTTAGTTTTAAAAATGAATGAAAATTATTTCGGTGCCATAAGACTACTATTTAAACGTTGAGCACGGATGTGACGTTCAAAAAATTATATTATTAAGTCAAGAATTTTTTGTCTTTTATTAAGTGCAATGTACCTTATTTCTACATTTTGCAGGTTTTCAGTAGTATTTATGTATTTCTTATGAACTTGCAACTTTTTTGTTGAGGCATTACGTTAATACCTCGCTCTTTATTCTTTAAAACCTTTTGCATTGAATATTCTTTAATACATACTATAATTCTACTAATATCCATAGCCGGAAAGCATGGAAGCTTCGCATGGACGACTGCGTGATGAAATTTATTGCCATGAGGGTGAGACATTAGGCAGAGCCACGCCGTTATTATATAAAATACATCTAATAATAATAATCATTATATTCGTTTACTAGTAGGGCACCAAAGCAAATCGCGCATTTTGTCACACTTAATTACCAATTATGCACTTACTAACGCTACTATATACATATGTAGATCATATCATGTTGTACATGATATGGGTAATGGACTTAAAAGGAATTAAAAATAATGTTAAAAATATGTATATTCCCTATACGTGAACGCTACACCTACAGAAACTTGCTTTTTTATCACTAAGATTACAGACTCATTGGGAATATATTTTGTTGTGCATGTTGTAACCTAAATCTATAGTGTGACACCGATTCACAAACTGCAGTTTGGTTCAATATTTTTAGAAATAACATATTCTCCACACTCACCATACACTGTCGTAAAAGTTCTAAATCCTTCTAACCAATTCTATAAATAACGTACGTTTGATAATAATAAAAGTGTGAATTTTAATAGACTATATGATTGTTTCACTTCCAAGAATCTTTACAAGAAATTTAGGTGAAATTATCTACAATCAATCCCCTTTGTACGTGTTACAGTGTAAAATCCTCTTCGGCCCCCGGTTTGTTCTTTGGTTAATTTCCAAATATGTCCAAATTAAATAATTTTCCTTGGAATTTCCGACGTAACTAATTAATGATTAATATTCAGGGCAAGGAATTGAAGCTCAAATTTCCTGCTTGCCGGGTAGGCGTGTTAACCAATACACCACGAGGACAGTGCAAAGATCGTTCACTCTTTAATGCCTAGTTGTTATTATTTCATCTGTAATATTTCGACGGACAATTTTTAATTTTACATGCCAAGTCTACTAATTTAGTTAATATATTTTGGCTTTCGTCGGTGAATTACGAAATATATCATTTTCCTTGAATTTTTCGACGTAATTAATTAATTACACATTTCATAATTTACCGACGGAAGCCAAAATATATTAATGTTCAAATTAGTTTAATACTTGTTGCATGACTTTAATAATGATGTTTAAATTTGCTTTTAAGGTAGTTTCAGGATGTATGAAAATATTTTTTCGCCTGTCTGTTTGTTTATGCTTATGGATTCCAACCAAAGAAGTTATTTTTAATTACTCAGATACTTCGGACTGTTCTAGATATTGATAACTTGATTCCAATAACTGCAATATGTTTAATGTTTATGTGTGTTCTTGACATGTAATCGGAAAGGAGATTCTAGAAAATAATCAGTGACCTTTATTGCTTCGGTCAAGTTAATTGAATTTTTAAGAACATAAAATTGATAATATAAATCATTAAATGCCAACATTTAAATATGAGTAAGTGTGCCCAGCTATTGCGTGGGTGGAAGATAATCACTTCCCGGAGCAATTTAAAGAAAAAGTTATTATACAGAAGCTAGTCAGAGATAAGATCTGCACAGCATACAATTATATTCAAGTATACAGAAGTTTCAGTTTCTGCTGTGCACGATAAAAGTTTGGTTTTTTAAATGGGATATCCTGTAAATTATCGCATCTTTGAACACCACTCTTCAATGTATGTCAACTTTTTTCAATATCTCCTATGCTTATCTACATTAGTTTGGAGATAATTGAGATAATTTGAAATTTTTCTAATATATACATATATCTTGAACGATTAAGAATTACTTATAGCTTACAGCAATGGGAAAAATGTGTTATATCAACAAGATACTGGTAGATGGCCATCGAAATTGTTGCAATGTTTGATTCACGTTATTTCATTTTTTTAATGGAACATCCTACACAGAAAAGCAAATCCTATGAAGAGAATTGCTACAGCGTTGTAGGAATTATATTAACTTTTCCATATATCTGCATTACATTTTATAAAAATGTATCAAATGGGAAAGACCCGGGAATAGACTTGTGTCATTGTTCATATGGCTACACGATCGCATATTGAGCAAATCGTTATCTACAAAACCTGCGATTGTTATAGTATTTCATCACATTATGTGGTATCGAGGGCGCTGTATGTTCATCGATGTGTTTTTCTATCTTGAAATAAATAATAGAAAATGAGCAAGTTTGTAAATAAATCATCATTTATCTATACAGACGATTTTATTATCGAAGGCTACCCAAATGCATGAACCAAATGTTTCCAGCCTTAGGATTAGACCCAGGTAGTATTGGTTATTCACCAATATCGCAACGAAAACTTTATTTTTCCTAGTAGATCAACCGTTTTTAAATAATCAAATCATTTTCATAGGGTTCGCAATTCTCTCGGAATAAAACTTTCCGTAGTTTATCTTTCTACTCTAAATTTACTGAATGTTTAGGGAAGTGATCAGTGATCACTGATCACTAATCACTTCCGGTTGAACCATCAGTGATCACTAGAGCCCGGTAACTGGAGAGCAATCGCAGCAGTGGTGTGACTGTGTTTAGGTGGGCGGGGAGGGCTGGTCGATTATGATACGACACGACAAATCATCATCATTCATCACTAGAGCAACGCAACTGCGCTGAAAGCCAGTGGCGGATACATAAAAGTTTACACAAAATAAATTAAATGTGATACGTGCTCAAACACTTACCGTTTTAAGAGTCCTCCGTGAAATCACAAAGTGGATAATGTCTATTTAATATTTGTAACATTAGATATGTTTCCAAAGTTATTTCGGCAAAGTGAGTGCGGCGTGAAGAAAAAGTGCTTTTGTATGCCGAAAACGAACGTTCTACATCTAGTGACGTTATATTTGCGTAAGTAAAATAATCTTTCAAATAACTCAACGGTTCTGCTGACACACTTTCACAAATTTGTCTTAATGTGCCAAAATCAGAGTCTTTATCTAAAACACTTTCAAACCTTTCTAAAACACAAACATTTCTTGCGTCTTCTATCGCGCATAGCTGTGCGTGAACATGTTGCACTATTTGCAAAGATTCCACTAACGACACCGAAGAATTTTGTAGTTTTTCTATCGCATCCGCTAGTTCCACGTAATTGTTCTGAATAATTTCCAAATCTTGTTTTAACTTGACTATCCTGAAATTTCAAGTGGCTTACCTTGACAGCCGCAGCTTCCTTTGGGTCGAATTCTAAAATCACGTTCTTTATATTCTCAAAATATTTAAGATAATAAAATGCAGCCTCTAACCATGTTCCCCAACGAGTAAGAATAGGTTGTGGTGGTTCAGGAATACTGGGGCATAGTTTATGGAAATTCCCGAATACGTTTTGGGGATTTTACAAACACAGCTTTTGTATGTGCTATTAGAGCGTCTACCTCGGGATAATATTTTCTGATACTATCTGCTACGAGACTGAAAGTATGCATTTTACATGTAATATGCAACAAGTTAGCACAATGTTTTTTAAGATATCGACCTACAGCAAGCATGTTTGCGGCACCATCACTCATAAACATCAACAGTTGATTTGTTGAAAGTTCAAACTTTTCCAATGTATTTAACACGAACATTGAAATTACTTCGGCAGTGCATTGTTGTATTCGTCTGAAAGCTAGTAGAATTGAGTGTGACGGTCGATGTGGCTCCATTGTGCGTACCATTCATTAACCACAGAATGTTTTTTACGATCTGTTGTTTCGTCCACACATAACCACAGTTTTTTATCTTACAACTCCGATTTAATTCTTTTCTCGACATGCTCATGAGCAGACGGCACTACTCTCTGTAATGTTCTCTTACTTGGTAGCTTAAAGTCCGAATATTCATTCCAAAACGAGACGTATGCTTTCTTTCTTAGTAAATAAAATGGTAAATTACATGCAATAAACACATAAATTAAATTTAAATTTGTCATATTCTCGTGTGGAATTTTTTTTTGAAACATGCCCTGCACTATTTACGTGCCGTAGACAATCACTTTTCGACCAACACATTAAATCTATTTTACACACTACACATCGAATTTTAGCGCCATCACACTTTAAATCAGGAATTTCTGCAATAAATTCTCTTATTGTGTCCAACTTTGGTTGTTTTCGCGACGTAGGAAACATTTTCAAAACAAACGTAGAACTACGATATAGTATACGACAGCGTAGATGCATACACAACAGATCGGCTTTCGAGTCGCAGTTATACTGACGCTTATACTGAATTGTCCCGGCCGTGTTTATTTTGTGTAAACTTTTATGTCAGCCACTGGCTTTCAGCGCAGTTTCCGTTGCTCTATTCATCACTCAGTTCAGTATAGCATTGGATAGCGGATAGGGCGTGTTGATTTTATTGATGTAGACGTAGTTATTAATTGTAGTTATTATTTAGTGTAGTGCGTTTTGATTGTATTGATACAGACGCAATTATTAATTGTAGTTTTTAGTGAACATGTCGAAGGCTAAAAAACAACCCTTTCAAGACACAGTAAATAAGTTTATTTCTGACTTCCCCGATTTGTTTTACAACGGGAGTAAGATAGTTTGCAAATTGTGCAAAATACATTTGATGTCAAATAAGAAGTGGAACTGTACAAGACACGTAAATTCCGCCCAGTATAGAAAACGAAAATGGGGCATGCCACCGAGAAGTGCATTTTTTATGTAATTCTTATGTTGATAAACTCTAATTTGCCACTAAGCTTACTCGATAAACAACCGTTTAAGGACTTTTGGGACAAATACAATCCCGAGTTGCGATTGCCAACGGAGAAAACGGCACGTAAGCATGTTGCATTTGTACGCGATAACGTGGAAAAGGAAATGAAACGCATATTGAAAAAACAGTTTCTTTGGTTATGTGTTGACGAGACAACTGTAAAACAATTCAATTGTAAATATTATGGTACGCATACTAGACCCCAGTAAATCTACATTACCACTGTTACTAGCTAGCCGAAGACTACAAGAGTGTACTGCCGCAGCAATTACGAAGGTTGTACTTAGTACGTTGGAAAAATTTCAAATTTCAAAAGATAAAGTGTTGATGTTTATGAGCGATGGCGCTGCGATAATGCGTTCGGTAGGCCGTTCTCTTCTTGAACAGGGTTGCAAGTGTTTACATGTTACGTGTAAAGTGCATGCTTTACATCTTGTGGCAGAAACCATTCGACAATGCTTTCCTGAGGTAAATGAATTAATAGCAAGCACAAAAAAGGTATTTTTGAAATCTCCCAAACGCCTACGATCATTTCACACAGAGTGTCCTGGTATTCGTCAACATAATAGATGGTTATCATTATTGGAGTCTCTGCAAATTATGGACGGAGTGCATACACAGCTACTGACTATCATGACGCAAAATATAATCGCGTTTTAGAAAAGTTCGCGAGTGTGCTACAGAAAGATTCCGATTTTAGCACACGAAAACAAATTTGTGATATTGTATCGAATAATCCACTGACTAAGTACAAAGAATATTTTAATCATGCACGTATAACATCGGTAGATGTTGAACGCTCTTTTTCAAAATATAAGCTCATTTTCTCACCACGGCGAACATCGCTCACCGAGACAACTGTGGAAACACATCTAATGGTGTCAACTTTTTGCCACTCTTATCTATATGATGTTAATACTGATAATGGTGCTTCTAGTTTTACTGTTCCGTAGCCAAGGCTGCTTAAAAGGGTGAGTGCTTCACTACTTTTCACATATTATAATTATGTATTAGTTCTGTTATTTTTTCTCTATTTTCTTACTATTGTTTTTGTATACTAGGCAGGTACGGCTATGGCACGGCTCCCTGTTACCGGGCTCTAGTGATCACACACCCTCGAGCGCAGGTGTGTAATATTCTTAAGGTCGGCAAATGTTTTCTGAAAATTGTGAAGCTGTTGGAGAACGATAACATGGAATAGTTATTATTTCGTTTACTTGTTCTTTCAACCAATATATAATTATAAGGATACTGCATAATCTATGGTAGTTTAATATAGAATGTTTTAATTACGTGAATAATTGTTGCAATTTGTGTAATCTGCAGTAGTAACTGCTAAAAAATTTACAGGTTTATTGTAGCAAACGTTGCAAGTTTTGCGTCACTCTTGTTTATATTGTTCCAGGAATTGCTATAAATTGTCCACGCCACGGATTCTATAACTATTTGCAGAGGCATTTGCTACAATTGTAGAAGTTATTCCAGCATTTTTTCTCTACGTATATTCTTCTTCAAATTAGTTTAATGTATAGAGCGTTGCGATGAAATACTATAAACCTGTGTTTTTCTGAAGATATTCATTTAAAAATAACCTGTATATACTAGCCGGAATTAAATAGAGTTTGTGACAAAAATAAGCAGATCCTGTCCGCTTCTGATTTTGTTGTACATACATAGATTGCCTCTTTGGTCAGCGACATCAGAAATATCTATAACTAAACAAATTTACAATATCTCAAGCAAAGTACAAACTAAGAAGTAGCTTATGTAAGTACAAATACATTTGCTTATCTATTAGTTTCTTACTGTTTCTCCCGAGAAACGCGTTAGGAATATTTTTAGTTTTAAAAATGAAATCATTTCAATGCCATAAGACCACTACTAAAACGTTGAGCACGGATGTTAAGTTCAAAAGATTTGATCATTAGGACAGGAACTTTTTTCTCTTTTGTGCACTATGTAGCGCAGTATGCCCTACTTCTATGCTTGGCATATTTTCAAAAGTATTTGTGAAAATAACTAATTGTAAGAGAGGCAACAAGTGCCTCGTGTTGTGCCTACTCCACAACTAATTGGTAGCGTAATTTAGCGTTTCTTTATAGTTATGTAATTAATTAATTAATGTAATTTCGTATAAGAATGTCAAATGTATAAATCATTGGTTGCCAACAGGGACAATATCGCCCCCCGGGGAGCGGAGAAATTGTTTTGGGCTATAGGGGGGATGGTGGGCATGATTTGGGCGGTAGGGGGGCGATGAGCATGTTTTCGCACTCGAACTTAATTTTAAAACTCTCTAAAAAAATTATTAAATCGATTATCCGGTTTACATCATTTGTACCAGCAATAAAACGAACTTATGCTACGGTTCCGCTCATGCAATTCTAAGAATGGTGAGACGAATTTGTGTTCTAAGTAGGATGACCTTGAAGAATTCGACACTACGATTCTTCTCCGATCCCAACCAGTACAGCGCACGAGTCCCAACCAGCCGCGTAGTGATTGGTTTCCGTATGTGACGTGGCAGTTACGTGTAAGCCGTTAACGAGATTCTACGCGCGCCGCGCCGCCTCGTGCTTTGTAGATACTTGGTAGATTGAAGTGATTATTTTCATGAGTGTTTGCTGCCGCCAACGACGTCGGTTAATAAAAATAAGTGTCGTCAATACAGTTCCACGTACTTGAAGTTCGGATTTGTTCCTTCGCCGTCGAAGTCGCAACTACCTATGTGTTTATTTTGTAACAAAGTGTTTTCTAATGAGGCACTGAAACCGTCTCGTTTGCAGGAGCATCTGCAAGAAATTCATCCTGATAAACAAAATTAAGATTTGTTATTTTTCACGAACATCAGAGACAAGTTTCTGAAGGCACCGTCTGTCTCAGGCTTACTAGCAACCTCATCAAAACAATGCAACGATGGTTTGATAGCCTCTTATAATATATCAAAATTAATTGCTAAATCGGTGAAAGCTCATACCGTCGGCGAAGAGTTGATACTGCCGGCTGTCAAGGAAGTTTTAGAAACGGTTTTACACCATCCAGCCGCATCCAATGATATATGTTCCATTAAGCAATGATACAGTGCGACGACGAATTGATGAGATGGCTGCAGATGTTGAAGCTTCCTTGTGCAAACTTTTGATACCCACCAAATTTTCTCTTCAGGTTGATGAATCAACCTTGCCAAGTACTAATGAGGCTATACTGTTAGCGTACGTCAGGTTTGTGAAGGAAGGAAAAATTATTCAAGAGATGCTTTTTGCAAGAAGCTTGATTGCAGATACTAAATGTGAATCAATTTTTAATACTGTCGAAGATTATTTTAAAGAGAAAAATATTCCTCTTGCGAACATTATGTGTGTTACCACCGATGGAGCTCCTGCAATGGTGGGTCGTCATCGTGGCTTCATTGCTCTTTTGAAGAAAGAGGTACCAGGTATTTTAACTGTTCACTGCGTGTTTCATAGACAGCATTTAGTTGCAAAAAACCTCAGCGATCGTTTGCATCAGTCATTACAATATGCCATCTCCGCTGTGAATAAAATTCGCAGTAATGTAACGATCGATTATTCCGCCAACTGTGTAAGGACAACGATGAAGAATTCAATCGGTTGCTTCTACACACCGAGGTTCGCTGGCTCTCTAAAGGCGCCTGCCTCAATAGGTTCTGGAATCTTTTCGACTCTGTACTTGAGTTCCTCGAAGAGAAAGATGTAACTCTGAGAGACAGATTGATACAATTTAAGATTGATATTGCTTACATAACCGATTTATTCGCAAAATTTAATGGAATTAATTTGCAGCTTCAAGGGAAAGACCTCAATTTGATCACGACAAAATCTGTTATTTCTGCCTTCCTAAAAGAAACTCTGTGGAAGCAGAATTTTGGTCGCAACGAGTTCAACCAGTTTCCAGTCTTGTCGGGTCTACAAAAGAGCAGTGAAATCCTCTTCGATGAAACACAAGTTTCTTGTCAACACCTTGAGTCTTTGCACAAGGACTTTTCTGGGCGTTTTGTGGATAGTTTATCCCTGGAAGTCCCTCGATGAGTCATGAACCCTTTTATGAATATTGAGACAGCAGAGGTTCAGATTCAGGAGGAATTGGTTGAATTTTCAACTAACGAAACTTTGAAATCCAGCTTCCAGAATGATGATCGTCTCACAGATTTTTGGCTTCAAAGTAATATCAGTCGCTTCTACCCAGGACTGTGCACTATCATCAAAAATTTTTTAATTACCTTTCCTTCCTCCTATCTTGTCGAGCGAGAATTCAGTGCTGTGACTGAACTAATTTCAAAAAAGAGAAGTCGATTCCATGCCTTCATCTTTCTAAAAATATTGAACCGAATGTTCAGAAACTGGCTCTGAACCATCAAGCACAACCATCCCACTGACATACTTGATTGTTTCAAAAATATTACTCTTTTAGTGTATTTTTTTGCTGTTTTTTTTTAATATCTAACTAAAAATAAAGAATTTTTAAACATAAGAGAGCAATTAAGCATTTTTTGCATTAGTCATTTTTATTTTCACAAAAGGAATGAAATTACCTTCAAGAGCAAAAGTATCGGGTTAAACAAATTTGGTGTTTTAATCTACTGAAAAAAAATACTTAAAATTTTTGCCTTCTATAATTTAGTAACACCCCCTCCAGCATACCCTAAATTACAGGATTTTCAGAAAGGGGGCGTTGAAAAATTTTCCGCTCCTTACGGGGAAAATCAGACAATCAGAAACTGTTTATTCCAAGGGCACTGCAATTGCGATTGTGCAGTTGATATGACAACTAGTGCATCGAATCACATATTTAATACTGTCATTGTTATGTAAAAATTTGCATCCTTCTAGGATAAAATTCAGAAAAGGAAATGGATATGTCTTGTTTTATGTGAATGTCAAAAAAAGAACTGATACAAACAATACAAACGATAATTGCTAAGAAAACTTAAATATGTATGGCATGGTCATCTTCCAAACAGTCACAGATAAGTTCAGTTTCTTCACTATACTGTATTTCTTTGTCTTCTTCTTCTTTTTACGTACGTGGGTTATCTGCCGTAAGAAATTTCTTGTAAAAGTTAGCTGCTGGGAGGTCTTGCCGCTGAGTATTGTCGTGATTAAACTGCTTTTCCAGCAGAGATTTCACATTAGTTTTCTTTTAAGCAGATATAAAATTGTCTAGGGTAGAACCTTTATGTTGTAGTTTCCCTCAGTGCGACCCCTTTTAATAATAGAAACGTAAAACAGATTTTCATCGAACTTAAGAAAAGAACTTGTTCTAAAGTTTACCGTCTCTTCATTTTAGAAATAAATATTTTCATGCAAACTCGTTTTAAATCTTTAAGTTATAGACAGGTTTTCAATATCATATTGTAATTGCCAGTCCGTTCTTAACGTACGAACCTCCCCAACTTTCTCATAAAATCTCTTATATTCTTCAGTGTTAACGATGACATTTCGTTTTTTCAATATCTTTTCTGTACGGCCAAAAACGCGATCGGCTGGCAAGTAGGAATGGCCTCTTACAGGGAGATGCAAAACCAGATTATTGACAGAAGCTGGGCCTTCGGTTCTAAGCCAAAATGCCAAAATGTGGACAACGTGGGGAACCTTATTTTGTCCTCTACAGCTATCACAAGATAACGGTACTGACTCTACACTTTCTAGATTTAGAGATCTAAGATGAGCCAATAAAGCTGGTCAAATTTCCGTAGAGCCACGACCAGCCTGGTTTTCGATCCGGGTGTAAAACTTTTTTTTTTTAATCAAACAGGACACCATACATACATATACAGAATTTGTCATATGGATATGTCTGCTTTAAATTTTTTAATATGAGTGGATATCTCCTGCTTTGACCAATATACTATATTTAATTTTAAAGGGTGGACATGTCTGATTTTGACTGAACTGTCGATATTCAGCCCCAGATTACTATGAGATAGAACTGACTTTGAACAATTCTGAGCACTGTAGGCGATAGGAACGATCAAGAACACTACGAAACCGTATCAAACTAAATTTTGAGATAAAACTGGACATGTCTGGTTTTGCATGAACGCTCCTCAAATCTTTTCTCAGAAGAAAGTGGTGTCCTCACAACGATACAGACTCCTTCTTCTGTAACGATTTTTATTGATATTATGAACATTATCGTCTTTGTGCTTTAAGGTTGACGCTTACACCGATGAAAGACTTCTATACAGAGATTTTCTACGATTTACCTGTCAATTAGCGAACAGTTTACAAAATTGTGAATATAAAATCAACGATGTTATCGGAATATACAGCAAAAATACCAATAACTTTTTCATACCTATTGTATCAGCTTTGTACTTAGGAATGATAGCTGCACCGCTAGGTTACACATATACAGACAGTAAGTAAGCAACATGCTTTTACATATGTACGCACTCATTTATTTCCCTTATTAAACATAATTGTAGGGGAATTACTATACACCTTGGATCTAACGAAGCCTAAAGTTGTCTTTTGTTCTAAAGAAGTTCTTGGCCGTTTTGAAAAGATAAAGAAAAGCCTTAACTACATAGAGAGGATAATAATCCTAGATTCTGACGATAAAATAGATGAATATGATACGATTAAGGAATTTATGAAGAAATACACTTCCGAAAATTTTAAAATGGAAGATTTTAAAACTGTAGAAATTGATTCATTTCAGCAGTTAGCTGCAGTGATCTGTTCCTCCGGAACTACTGGTCTATTTAAAAGCGTTATGATTACACATGATAACATTTCTACCAGAATTAATCATGCACGGTAACCATAAACATAATATACGTGGTTAATATTACATATGCATAGATGTTGATATATTCAGACATTGCTCTTAATTGCTATTTATGATTTTAGTGATCCTCGAATAAGTATATTGGGAAGGGTAATACTAGGATTGGTGCCGTTCAGCAACATGTATGGATTTATGTCGAATATATGCGCCATAATTGATAGAAATACGGTAGTGGCATTTGATAGATTTGAAGTGGACCTTCTATTTAAATCTATTCAAAAGTATGAAATAAATATTTTGTATTTAGTACCATCTTTAATGCTCCTCCTTGCGAAAAATCCGTTGGTGTTTGAATATGATTTTTCGAATGTCGAGCAAATAATGTGTGCTGGTGCACCGTTAGGTGCAGAAATAGAAGCTGATGTGAAGCGTAGGTGAGTATAAACAGAGAAATCAAACCCTAATATCCTAATCAAGTGACATACACACATTCCATGTAGATTACCGTCTATAAAAGTAATTCGAAAAGGTTACGGTCTAACTGAGACCACATTTTGCGTTACGCTGGCAGAACATAATGATTCAAAAGCAGGATCCTGCGGAAAAGTAGTACCAGGAATGTCCGGCGTAGTCAAAGATCTAGAAACTGGTCGAAGGTTAGGGCCAGATAAAGTAGGGGAGTTGTGCTTCAAAGGCAGGTTAATTACGAAAGGATATTATGGAGACGAAGAAGCTACTAGGAGCACATATAGTCCAGATGGATGGTTATATACCGGTGACATAGGTTATTATGACAAAGATCACCATTTCCACGTTATCGATAGATTAAAGGAGTTGATTAAATACAAAGCTTTTCAAGTAGCACCTGCGGAATTAGAATCAATATTGATACACCATCCAGAAGTCCAAGATGTAGGAGTTGTTGGTAAACCCGATGAGAGTGCTGGAGAGTTACCCACAGCCTTTATAGTTAAGAAGCCAAATTCAACCGTCACTGAACAGCAATTAAAAGACTATGTTGCACGTAAGTAATGCATACCACAGATTTCAAACGTCCACTAAAAATAAAACAACCACAAGAATGTTCAATAAAGATGTAGTTTTGTTTATATGGCCAATAGCAACAAATTTTATTTGTGTTTTCTGTATGTTCCTCTTAAATGTAGTTTGCTTTGAATTTCTCATGTAATGCTACTCTATTCATAACAACAACACGTGACGTCTATTTTTATGCACACGTTTGTTTACAAAATGATTGAAGTGACATTTTAATATGTAGAGCGTGCATAAGTTGGCGAAAAAGCTACACATTGTTATGTCCTTAATACCATCCTTAGTCGTAAATCCAAATATTTTCATACCATTCTCCGTATGTTCTCAAGAACCATTTGAAAAAAGCATATATTTGGCAACATTGAAACACACAGCTATAAAGATGAAATACGTGGCAACTGGATATACCTATAACATGCATCCAAGGAATACTATTACACTAACTAAAATAATGGATAAAATTGCTATACATGTTCTTAGGGCTGAAGGACAAAGTCTAGAGAGAAACTACCTGAAAATTAATCTTTGTTCTAGAACAAACACGGTCAAACGGTTTGGCAATATATAATAATAATAATACTTATTACATGACTGAATGTTCAAACTTGGAAGACCTCATGGAGTCTTAGAAAGCGTGCCACAACAATTACGACTATCGATTGAGAACATTACACGGGAGACTGCTACGTGTTGGTTTTACACTAACTTACACGCACCCTCTGTATTTATTATTTTATATCTGTACATAGTTTTTATTTGATCCACTATAAAGTCGTCTTCCACATCCAAGGAAACAATTTATGTAAAAATTACAAACTACCCTTAGACATCAATTATCTCAAACTTTCCGTAGATATCGAGTAACAATAGATACTAGTTACCAACAGATGTTACTTCTTTTGTAGATGAAGTTTCACATCCAAAATGGCTACGTGGTGGCGTTTACTTTGTGGATCAAATTCCAAGAACTTCATCTGGGAAGATATTACGACGTCATTTGCGAGATTTGATATCGAAACTTTCTGATGGAAGTAAATAAATAGATTGACACGAATTCTGGATTTTCATAAAACGATCCACTTTGGATATCTCGATAATAAGAAAAAAAATCGAAATTCGTTGAGACTCGTCGATGTTTATTTTGAGGGAATATTTTTAGATATGTACAAGTTCAGTGGATGTCCCCCTTTACTCGATTGCCCGCCATATTAATTTCTTAAATATCGCTGGTCCACATGTGAAACGTCACAGATTTTTCATACTGCTTACAGTCACATGCTTTTTGTAAGTTATTATTATTATCATATTCATAATAGCAACCTACATATTAACGTATCACAAATTGAATCGAGCTATTTGAGAATTAGAACTGGGTCAACATTCATGAGCCCTGCAATGACTTTTCAACGACTGCTCGACGAACAGCATAGAGCTTTGAGGTGAATCCGAAACCCTTCAACCTATCCCGGTAACCGAAACGCGACGCCGACTGAGATAGTATTCTCTACTCTCCCTCAAGAAAACAAAGATGTGATGTCTGAGTTAAGTAGAGTGAGAATTAAAAGATGTATCTGATTCCCTACCATTTTTATAAGTAATAGTCCCTAATTTATTCATGATTAACAATTTATTTAACGTATTTGAAGTCTTTCACGTCGACTGTTCACGAAATGAGAATTCGCGTTATGCAAAATGCTATTACTGACTCATACAAGGAAATAATAATGTATAAAACGCACACAATTGGCACAAATATGATAATTTTGTAATTTTCTTATAATAAGTAGACAAGTGATTTTTTTTTCACAGAATGGGACGCTTAATATTGAAAGATGTGTGCAAATAATAGTAAAATATACAAACAATGGTAACCACAAATTTCTAATTACTAAAGCAATAACAAATTCTAATTCAGGATAAATAAAAAATGGCACATTGCTATAAATTAATTTTACCAACCAATTTTACGTAAATCATTATTAGGTGGCTAACATTTGGTATATTTTTATGGTGACGAATGTAACTTCTGGTAGAAATTAATTTTGACATTTATTTCTTACTTTGACCCGGATCCAAGATATTTACCATCACGCTAGCAAAAATCTATATTAGTATGAGACAATCATTACAATTGCATATCGGTTCGAAGAAAATGTTTATTTATCTAAGAGGATTGTTTGTAATTAATCCGAAACATTCTATAATCTAATACCCTGAAAAGAAAGTGAGCGGTGTAGAAGAAATTTAAAACTTAAATTTAAATACCTCCAAATGTAATATTATTGAATTCGGTGTATTCCGTGCAAAATAGAATCGCAAAACTGATGTGATAAACAAAACGCTGCAAGACGGAATGACCAAGATGTAACTTGATCTATTTTCCTACTCCTTAATAAACACATATCCGAAAACACCCAAATTACGCTATCTGACGTGTGAAACTTGATATTAAGAATCGGTAATCGCAATAGGGACACGTTACTTTCTCCCTCCAACCAAGCATCAAGGTGGCTTACAATTAGTCAAGGATTTTTCTTTCCACTATCGAGATACCTAAGGCGGATCATTTTACAACGAACACAGTATATATGTAGGTATTATTATGCAGCTACCTGGGTAGATTTTTTGGTACTTGCTTTCAACAAAGTAGAAATAGATTGCACTGTAAAAATACGATAATGTTGGTAAATATAAATGATATAAACTTAGAGAAAATACTAATTTTGTTGTATACCTCCACACATATAAAATAACTTATATAAATCTTAGTTAGTAGTCACACACATTAATGTAAATAGTAATATCTCTCATTCTAATTTTTTTCTAAAATTGTATTATTTCCTAATAATTAGAAATACAGGTAAATAGTTGACGTCCGAATAACATCGTTACCCGTCCTTCCCGGAAGGAAGGATGCTGACTTCAGGAGAACCTATAAAAGGAAGCTACTATGAGGACTCACTCTCTTTTGTTCTTACCACGCTGGTTAATATTTGTTGTGCGAGTTGAACATAAATTTCACTGCCGACTTCCTTATTGTAACAGTTCAATCACAGTTTACATTTCTTCTGTCATTAAGTACAATAAAATGGAGCTACCAAACCAAGAGTACTTCTTTTTTCCCGAGAAACCTAACAATTTGTATAGTGTTTAGAATGCCTAGAGGCAATAACATTCATTGCATCTTCATACAAATATGATGTGTTCTATGACAAATTTATAACAATTTTTGTTTTTCTTTTAATAAATGAAATCTAAAAAATGTTATATATGAAAATGGGGTCACTTTTTATTCTTCGTTATATCTTTCCTCTACCACAGACACGACGCATAGGTATGTTTGCCGAAAGAACTTTTAGTGATAGAGCAAAAATTGCTGTATTATGTTGTAGAAGTTTTTCGCATGCGTTTGTCCATGAAGAGTAATTTAAAAATTGTCTAAATTTCATGTATTTAATCTTAGATGAATATGTAAGTATCCCAACCCTCCGGAATCGTAAAATTGCATCTATATATTGTACAAAATGTTGGAAGCTAAAATTTTCTGGTGGCATAATAAAGTGTCTTTCAAAAATATTTCTGTATATATAGGGTGATCGATAAGAAGCGAAATAATGACCTACTTTGTTATTTTATTTTGGTTTGGAATTTACAGGTTCGCACATTCGTTGCAAATTTTGCCATATAGGGTTGCTAGGCCGTACGACATTTGAATGTAGAAGTCATATTAAAAGTAAACGTCATGTATTGAATTTAAGAAACAATATTTCGTACTGGCAATTTTTGTATGACTCTATTTTCATGTTGAGCACGTGCAACATCCCACAACACCTAATAGATAATGAAAACTTTCGTCTTTTTTTGAATAAATATGTTCCATCGTGGAAGCTACCAATAAAAAGACAATTGCAGTACAATTTACCACATGCAAAGTACAGTAAAAGACCGTATAAAAGACGAGTTGAGAAATCAAAAAATCTAGCTCACTGTGGACGAAGCTACTGATGCTCAGAAACACAGCGTGATTCATATTGTGGCGCGTCCTTTAAAACGTAATGGTCCAGCAGCTTCTTCTTTGTTAGCCAGTAAAACGATTGAAAGAACTGATGCCGAAAGCATTGTAGACATAATAAAAAATATGTTAAGAGAATTTTGTATCGTAGGAGCCCAAATCACCATGTTAGTTTCTGACGGAGCCGCAACAATGCTGAAAGCTGGTAGGAAGTGAAAAGTATGCTTTCCGACTCCTTCACATAACACGCCTCATACACGCATGTCATCTCGTAGCAGAAATAATTCGAAGCAAGTATCCTAGGGTGAATGATTTAATATCATCTACCAAAAAAGTGTTTGTGAAATCTCCCAAACATATCCGCGTATTCAAGCAATTGTATCCGCAAATTCCGCTACCACCTCAGCCTGCATTGACGTGATGGACTATCGCAAATATTATTCCCAAGTGAAAGATGTAATTTTCAAACTTAATTCTTCTAATTCTCAAGCGGTTCGCGTGAGTCAGCAACTTTTTTCCGATTCGGACGTTCAAAAAGAAATAGATGACATTTCCATAAACTATTCTGTAGTGACACAAATTATTTCGCAGTTAGAAAATACTCACTTATCTGCACAAGACTCGTTAAATAACATCAAGAATTTAGCAGCCGCTCTAGAAAGCTTGACGGATCCTATAGGACTAGATGTCGTGCAAAAATTTCGTGCAGTTTTAAATAAAAATCCGGATTTAGGAAAGGTTCGATCTATATCTGGAATTCGAGATTGCACAGAAGAGATACAGGAATATTTGAATTTCGCAAATCTTACTTCATTAGATGCTGAACGATCATTTGCAAAGTACACGAGAACGTTTTCAGACCGTCATCGAGGCCTGATCGAATTGACAATGGAAGCATTGCTTATGTTGCAATACTACGTGGCGTATTACCATGGCAGTCGCACATTACCGGAGTGGTCATCGATACGTCAGTAAAAGGTAACAATCTATTATTTTTTTTATTAATACTGCGTCTACTTTTGCGCAGTTTCCAGTTTTGGGCGGTTCCACTAGTTTCTCGAACATTATAAATAGTACACGCATACCGATCAACCGATAATAACCGAACGTCCACTCGATTCCTTGTATGTACATAGTAAACACAGCTCCTTTCACGGCGCCTCTGCGTAAATATGTCAGCATAAATTTAAAATCAATGTACAAAATCTAAATAAAAACAATAACACGTAATACAATTGAAGTACACTATGAACAAACTTAATAACCTTTACTGTAATAATTAAGAAGCAACCCACCTGGTTATCTATCTACACAATGCTCGAGATTGTTTCCTTCTACTTCGATATATTTTGCCAAACGTTTGTAGGAGTTATCCTGCTCTTTTTGCTGCGTTATCCTTAACACATAAATCATATCTATTAATCCCTTTTATGTAATTAATTTTGTAAGTAGCTACTTATGCCTAAAGTTTTGGAGCAACGATTAAGAACAGCAATGTCAGTATGTTTTGTTTACTGTAACCATGGTAATCAAACAATACTAACAGAAACCAAATGCAGGACTTGTGTTTAACTGTAAATATCTGTTTTATTTTTAATGTTTAAACATATGTATTATTACACAAAAACGATAGAAATATAAATTTTCTATACGGTGAATACAGAAAAAATATATGACGTTTCTGTGTTTGAATTTAGTAAGTTTGGTGCTGTTCTAAACATCCTATATATTTCTAATACAGTATTTAGATAGAGCTAAGTACGTAATTTAATTAAAACAGTCAAAAATTTGTCAAAAACAACTTTTTTTACTGTCTTACTAAATTCATGTCTGAGGATGTGCGTAATGCACGGAACCGGTAGCATTGTTTAAGTCAGGTATGGGCAACCTTTGCTTAGCTGAGGGCGTAACTTCTGGACTTAATCAGGTCGCGGGCCGTAGGTAAGAAATAAGTAGGTAGTAGTGAATAAAAAGGCGATAAAAATTCACACATTTTTTTATTTATTATAATTATAATAGCATAATCAAACATATAAAAAGCAAATTAACAAAAAAAGATAGAAAAATCAAATGAAAATCAATGAGAGACTTGAGTTTAAAGCTGAGAAACAAGATGATCAATATTGGGGTCAATATCACTAGTACATAGGCGCAAAGTGTTTTCTAAATTAACATCTGTAAGCCGAGTACGATGCTTATTTTTATTAATTTTCATGATTGAAAAAGCTGCTCACGTTTATACGTGCTTCCGAATGTGCAAATTATTTTTCTTGGGAAAACTCTCAGCTGTGGATACTTTTCTTCGGAAAGGTATGTTCTGTAACATTCGCCTAGTTCCACATCATCAAATTTAGACTTCAAATATGAGTCTTCTTGAAGCACGATCAACTCCATTTGTAGGTGAAGCGGAACATCTTCCATATGACACTTGCACGGATTTGCAAAAATATTGAAAGTGCTATCCATATTCCTAAAATCGGAAAACCGATCAGTGAATTGCTCTGACAGTAGTTTCAGTTCTTCAGCATAGCGACCGTAATCAATGTTTTCGTGACTGGATAATGTTACAAAATGAAAACAGTTTTTACTTCTCATTTGTGTTTCCCACAAGCGAATTTTGTTTTGAAAAGCTTTAAGATGTACAGCTGATTTACCTATTGCCCTTGTTTTTGAAGCTTCAAGTTCAGGTCGTTTAAGTGTCTTGTGATGTCTACCAGAAATGCCAAGTCACAAAGCCATGTTGGATCACAAATTTGCGGCAATGTTTTCTCTTTCATTTCCATAAAATCAGCTATTTCTTTTCTAAGGTCATAAAATCTTTTTAGCATTTTGCCTTTGCTTAGCCACCTTACTTCGCAATAGTGCGTCACATCATCGTCTTCTGAAGAGAGTTCATCCAAAAATGCTTTAAACTGGCGATGGTTAAGACCGCAGGATCTAATTAAATTGATGGTATTTACTACCACATCCATAACGTTCTTCAGTCGAATGGACTTAGAGCACAAGTTTTGTTGGTGAATAATGCAATGCAGAATTATTAAATCACATTCTTGCACATTCATAGCGGTTGCTCTTTCCATCAGAATTCCAATAAAACCTTTTCGTGGACCGACCATTGAAGGCGCACCATCTGTGCACACTCCAACTAATTTACACTACTGCAAACCATATTGCTCAAAAGTACTTTGCACCTCGGCAAAAATATCTTTTCCAGTAGTGGTCCCTTGTAGCGGCCGTAAAGCCAGTAATTCCTCTGTCACTACAAATTCTTCATCAACACCTCGTATAAAAATAACTAACTGGGCTGTGTCAGATAAATCTGTACTCTCATCCAAAGTAATCGAAAATGCTTGAAAACCAGCCAGTCTATCAGTCAATGTTTTTTTGATATCACTAGCCATCATATCTATACGTCGAACAACAGTACGTCGCGATAAGCTCACTTTCTCAAACTCTTTTTTCTTTTCTGAACACAAAAGTTCTGCAACATCTACTAGGCACTCTTTAACAAACTCTCCCTCAGAATATGACTTCGATGTTTTCGCTATTTTGGAACTAACTATAAAACTAGCTTTAACAACACTGTCTAGATTTGATCTTTGAGAATGGAACATTTCTTGCTGTTTCCCTAAATCGGTAATGAGTTTTTTAATTTTATCCTTTCTTAACTGGGCCGTAAGTAATTTATATTGAGCGAAATGCTTGCTGGAGTAATGTCGCTTCATATTGTATTCTTTTAAAACAGAAATCGTTTCATTGCACAGCAAACGCATAGGTTTACCACTGTGCATGATAAAAAAATATTCTTCAGTCCATTTGTTTTGAAATTGACGACATTCTGTGTCCACTTTCCGCTTTTTTAAACCAGACACCTTGATAGTTTTTTTTTTCTTCTGAGCTGAATTTGCTTGAATATTTCCCGCGTCTTTTCTTATCAGTTGTTAAGAAATAATGAGTTGACACGCGCGCTGAGCGGTTTATATATTACCCACAATAAGCAACTAGAATACTCTCATCGTACGCGAATATGCGATGCTAGCCGCGTTATGAATAACAGTCAGCTCTGGAACGCTTCGAAATCATCGGGCAGCTTCCCGAATGTTTATCTGTTTGGCACTTTCTAACGACTATTTCTGACTCGATCTGTGGCGTTCCATTGCGTACGCTTAATAATAATATTTATCGATTTTAGTCTTTATGATTTGAATAAATACAGTTTTAGGTTGGTTAACGGTAATTACAAATAAACTATGTGTGCTAGATCTTTAATTTTTTTGGCGCGTTATTTGAATTTCTCTCGCGGTCCGGATTGAAGCTGGTGGAGGGCCGGGGGTTGCCCATATATGGTTTAAGTCAATATAGAATTTTGTGAGTGAAGACCACTTTCTTCCCTTTATTAATTTTTTTTGTAAAGACCAAATATTTTTATTTTTTTTTAGAATCATTTATTTAAATAATTTTAGTAAATAAATGAAATTACATATTTATTTTACGCTGCTATAATTAAGAATTAGGTAGTTAATTTGTAGTCTAAAGGCTTTACGCTATACCGGGTGGTGACTTGGCCGACACAGCATAGCAATTATAAGGGTTTAGATCTGGAATTTTCCAATTATTTGCTTCCTAATTATTTTACAGGAAAAATTTTTTAGGTGGAATGAATTTAGGATAATTCTAAAACCGAAAAACCCGGAAAATGTAAATGCCAGTTTTAGAAAATCATTGATGCATGGAATTATGAAATCAAAAAAACGTGCTTGCTTTGTCATCCTGTTTGACGTTTGAAATTTTACGATAGTCAATTTAAATTCTGTTCTTTGCCACATTATTCAACGGTAGAAAACTTTTGAAATGGTAAAATGGTATTATATGGGCAATAGCGCGCGTCAAGTAAGTGCGTTGTTTAGCGTCCAATATCCCTATGGGCCAATCCCAAGCAGTAGACGATGAGAGAATAGTACACAAATTTGAAGCTACAGGCACAGTTTAAATAATTGTAAGTGTACTAATAACGTTCCAAACTTACATGAAATGAAGAAAATAAAAACACTTTGTATGTTTGGCGGCAGTGGCTGAAAATCCCAACGTAAGTTTACGGGAAAATCGCAAACAACGACGGCTTGCATCACTCCTGATCCTGAAAATTTAAAAAAGCATAAGTTTCATCTTAAATACCAGTTTCCCCAAAAGAGTTGCGTGAAGGTGATGCGGAGAGGGGAGGCATTCTGCTTCCAAATGATGGGAAAAATGCAACGAAGACAGGGAGTTTATAAAAAAATTCTTTTACGGATGAAGCGACGTTCACCCTGAATAATGAGCCAAATGTGCAAATTGCAAAATATGGGCACGCAAGAATCCACGCAACGTTCTAAAAACCACAACCCAATACCCCCATAAGATTAATGTTTGGTGGGGTTATAGTCATCACATTAAAAAAGCAATGGTGTGTATGGATGTAGAATTTTTTCTCTACAAAAAACCTAAATACACTTTTCCTGTAAAAAAATTTGGGGAAGCAAATAATTGGACATTCCAGATCTACCATTATAATTGCTATGCTGCGTCGGCCAAGTCACCACCCGATATATGTTATTACCATTTGAACAACATGAAACGCATACCATGTTTACCAAACGGTTACATGAAATCACGACGGGCGTTTTAAACCCTTTTCAACAAAGTTAACGTTCCACAGGAACGTCGCGAATGTAAACCGCTATCGTTCCCGTGTCGTGCGACAACCCATCGCATACTGGAGACCTCCTATATTAATGAGTGCTCAAAATTCCTAACTTCGTTTAAAGTGAAATAGATTCTCATTGTGCAAGTAACAAACGTTTCTAACAAAATCTTCAATATATTGAAGTTTCATAATTGGAATTGGGGGTAAAGTACTTCATCAAACTTAGCAAAGCACTGATCGTTCGGAGCTAATCAAGAATACAGAGCATGTGGGGGGAATTAGGAGTAGAGGAGAGTGGATCACTCAACCCTACTCTTTAAAAGAAAGGATGGAATAACTCTACGAAGTTCTCGAACGCGAAAGAGCCTTATATATACACTAAGGAAAAAAAATGTCTAGCTATACGGAAAAAGTGTACATGTGACAACGATAAACGCGAATGGGGGATTCATCACTAAAGTGGCTACGAGCGGTACCGCGCAGTAGCGTAGAGTCGACCAGGCCCCGCGTTCCACTAGAGTTATTCTGCTAATAGAGATGTTTTTCTGCCGCAAATAATTTCGCCCCATCTTTTAAATCAAATTTAAAAAACACGTGCTCAAACACTTACCATTTTAAGAGTCCTCCGTGAAATCACAAAGTGAATAATGTCTGTTAAATATCTGCAACATTAAATATGTTTCAAAATGTTGTTCGGCAAAAAATATACGGCAAAGAGGGAAAATGCGTTTATATGCAGAAAACGAACGTTCTACATCTATGACTAATATTTGCGTAAATAAATAATCTTTCAAATAACTTAACGATTCTGTTGACGCACCTTCACAAATTTTGTCTTAATGTGCCAAAATCAGAATTTTTTCAAAAAAAACTTTCAAATTTTTCTAGAACAGAACATTTTTTGCATCTTCAATCGCGCACAGCTGTGCCCTGAACAGTTGCACTATTTGTAGAGATTCTTCTAACGGCACCGCAGGATTTGTAATTTTTCTATTGCATCTCTAGCCCGAAGTAATTGTCGTGAATGATTTTTAAATCCATTTTAGTCCCGACTATCTTGAAATTTCGACTGCTTTCTGGATAGGGGGCAGCTTCCTTGTATCGAATTTTAAAAACCCGTTCTTAAAATTGTCAAAATATTTTTGATAATAAAAAACGGCCCGCAACCATGTTTCCCCAACGAGTTAGAATAGGTTCTGGTGGCTCTGGTATACGGGGACACAGCTGTGAAATTCGCGAATACTTTCGGTGATTTGACCAAGTACTGCTTTAGTATGCGCTATTAAAGCGTCTACCTCTGGATAACATTTTCTGATTCTATCCGCCACAAGATTGAGAGCATGAATTTTACACGTAATGTGTAACAAATTAGCAGAATGCTTTTAAGAGACCGGCCTACAGAAAGCATGTTTGCAGCACCATCACTCACTAACATCAAGAGTTGGTTTGTTGAAAGTTCAAACTTGTCCAATGTATTTAACACTAACTTTGAAATTACTTCGGCGTACACTGTTGTATTCGTTTGGAGACTAATAGAATTGAAGGTGCCGATTGATGAGGTTCCAATTTGCGTGCCATTGCATTAAGAACAGAATGTTTCTTCCGATCTGTGTTTCGTCGACACATAACCACAATTCTTTGTAACGATGTTCGACTTGGTAATTTGCACTCCGAATAGTTTATTCCAAAAGCAGATAAATGGTTCCTTGTCTAGTAAATTAAACGGTATATTACATGCGATAAACGTAACGCATAAATTAAATATAAATTTTTCATTGTCTCGTGCGCAATTTCTTTTTGAGACATGCTTCTCGCTATTTACGTGTCGTAGACAATGTTGTCTGGACCAACACATTAACGGGATTTTACAGATTACAGATTTAATTTTAGCACCTTCATATATTAAGTCTGGAATTTCTGCAATAAATTTTCGAAGTTTGTCCGACGCGGTCGTTTTTGCTGACGAAATCATAATTTTTCTAGGACAGATAACAATTGCGCAAATGACCGGCAGCGAAAATGTCCGTACTGCTCCGCAGACAAAGTAATACTACCGTTCCTCTCGGTCCAAACTGATTCTACGCCGATGCGCGGTCCCGCTCGTGGCCAGCGTTTTCATCACAAGCGGAGCTGTTATCCGCAGTCGACGGCTAAACGGCGGTCACCGATGTGGTAGTTACGAGGTAGACTGCATTATGTGTGGACGATCTTAGTAAGAATTTCTAGTGTGTTTATTTTCTTTTCTTTCATTTCATCAGAATCTGTTTTGTTTTCGTCTTTAGAACCTCTAATTAGTTCGTCTAAGCTCGTAGCAGCAACAAATAAATATGCGGAACTCTCTTTTCCAGGCGACTATGACTTAAAATACCACATCCCACTAAAATCCCTCCTCGCTCTTCGCCGTAATATATACAGGGCGGCGTACCACATTCGCGTCGGTTTATATACAAAAAACGGCAAAATATTTTTGTTAAGAACTATGTAGGTTCATTAGAAGTAATTTTAAAAAATTTATTCTGAATACCCCGTATATTATTGCATATTTTGGTAGTGCGGGCAAAAATATGGCAAATTACTGTTACGTTTCCTATGCCTAACCATCCTAACCATTTTTGAGATATTTACTATTCTTGAAAATGTAGACCAAAATTTAAGAGGTGCCCCTGTCTTACGTATTTAAGCTAGATTTTCTAATTGTACTTATTTTTAGTGGGGAAACATTAGAATTGATGATGAATTAAAAATTATCCCCCAAAATTATACAGGCTGGATGAAAATATACTTATGATTTTCACTATCATTAAAGTTAAATAACTTTCTTATATAAATGGGAAAAGCCTGTATTCATTATCGTATTTAGATCTAATTTTAACCATTTACAAAATTGTATTAAGGTTTCCTATACTTATATCTTACACTTTCTTAGTACTTTAGCATTTTCAATTTCAAATTCATTTCTTGCCATTTATTTTGCGAAAGTAGGCTTTGACGGGAAATGACGTTATTTTTACTGCTCACAAATAGTTGATTATCATCTAACCCTTCAACTGTTTTTTCTTTCATGCTTATTAAACAGAGACATAACTATAATAGCAAATACTACTTTTTTCGAACAAATAAACGAAAATTAAATGTAAAAAAAGAGCTAATGTTTTATCATGTGTCCATCATTTTCAATGCATAAGCGAACTCCTTGAAATGACTGTTTCCCCTTAAATAAATTATCTGGCGTTACAGAACGAAACGCTGCTCTTATTTGGTCTTTAATATCATCGGATGTGGTTGGCGGATATCACAAAAAATAGTATCGATAATTTCCCATAAAAAAAAAATCGGACCGATAGGTCTGGAGACCTTGCTGGCAAATTCTGTGGACCTCCGCGCCTATTCCTCTATTGGGTTACTGCCTATCTAGTTCTTTCTAACATTTACTTAAAAGGGTGCGCGGGAGCACGTCTAGTTGCAACAGCATTCTTTTTCGGATATTAAGTGGAATATTGTCTCTTATAAATCCAAGGCACATGGCGCATTTAAGTGGCCTAAAAAAAGTATAGACCTACAATACGCGTTCCAATTATTCCACCGCAAACATTAACAGCCCATCTGCGCTAACCATTAACGATCGAAGGTTTTAGAAAATTGGATTTTCATCCGTATAATGAAAATTATGTCTGTTAATAATCCGTTATTATGGAAAGTGACTTATCTAAAAAGAGTACAAAACCTAAAAAACGTCCGTCATCTCCTAACTTTTTTAGAACCAAATGTTCCTGGTGAAAACTGAATAACTAAAATTCATTTTCATTTTTTCTCGTAGTGGTTTTTGTCGTTTAAATTATTTTGATGATAAGATTTAACTAACGACTATTGTAAAATAATTTCGTTTATGAGTAATCATAACGTCAGTTCCATCAAAGCCTATTTTCGTAAAAAAATGGCAAAAAATGAATATTCGAAATCGAAATGCTAAATTACTAAGGAAGTATAAGATATAAGTATAGGAAACCTAATACTATTTTAAAAATGGTTAAAATTAGAATCAAAAATACGATAATAAACACAGGCCGTTCCATTTAATATAAGTAAGTTATTGACTTTAGGGATCATTTTTATTTTATCACCAAGTCTAATGCTTGACTAAAAATAAATACAATTAGAAATATCTAGCTTAAATAGTAAGACAGACACACCTCTTAAATTTTAGTCTACATTTCAAGAATAGTTAAATATCCCAAAAACGGCTTGAGTTGGGTATGGGAAAAACATAACAGCAATTGCCTTTATTTAGCCCGCACTATAAAAAATATACAATAATATACAGGCTTTTCCCATTTAAATTTCACCATTTTTGTGTAACTTCTTCTTGAGTCGCCCGCATATTTTAAAACGATTTAAAAACTTGCTCCCATGAACTAGATAGCTCTTAACAAAAATATTTTGCCGTTTTTCGTATATAAACCGACCCCGAGTGTAGTGCGCCACCCTGTAGATACTGCTATTTTCACTTTTTCGTAATGTTATATGTAATTGGTCATTTACTTTGTATGCCTTTTCCTTTTTTTTTGTCTTTTGGATTTGATAGTATAAACCTTTTTGGGTGCTTCTATGTGTATTATATATTGTACGTTTGAGAAACCTAAAACTTTAACAAATGTATAGGTATCACTAAGGTTCGACAAACGAGTGCAACGTCAGAGACGTACCGCGCAAAAGTAGGTAGTGAGATACTGTATTTTTAAAAAATAATATATTGTTCCCTTTTTAGTGGTGTCCTGATGTCCACTGCGACAAACGCGGCTTATGGGGGCAGTAGTATTTTGTCGAAGCGGACATCAGGGCGTCAATAAAAGGTAACAATATATTTTTTTAATAATACTATATCTCACGTACCTACTTTTGCGCGGTGCGCCTCTGACGTTGGGACTCGTTTGTCGAAACCTTAGTTATCACATTTATAAGAACTTGGAAAATAACCATATTTACAAAGTATACGCTTGAAAGTGGTAGAATGATGTGAACAGAACGAGTTATACAACTACAACAATTCAACGGAAATATATAAACTACGATGATTATGAACTCTTGGACAGTTGACAGTATAGAATAAAAGATATTTGTTGACATAAATATAAGTGCAATATCACAACAGGAAATAAAGGTGCGTTATTTATAACTTTTAAGGATAGAAAGAGATATACTGTTGCTATTAATCCATGCTGCATACGGAGGTTTAGACGGGCTATAGTGGATTCTAAGGTTTGTTCGTCGGGTGCCACTTTTTACTCAGTGTAGTATGAAATGACGTCACTGGAGTGATCAGTGCGTAGGTGATGGTTTTGTACAGCTGCACGCAGGTCAACGAACGTATATTTTTACACTGGTTACTTGGAATAGTTAGTGTAGGGCCCACGAACAAAACCGTAGATGTTGTAAACCACGGACAATAATTGATTTTCACTGGATATTGAGTATTGTGTGGGCACTATACAAAAAACTGTATGAATGATTTAGTTAGCAACCCCAAAATAGCTTCTTGCAAGGAAAAAAAACACGAACAGAGCAAACCAAGCTCATGACTGATTGTGGCTTAATAAAAGGGGAGTATGTTGTACTCATAGATCTGAGTATGGTTTGACAGCATAAATATTTAAAATATTACAGGGAAAATTGGAATATACAGTAGGTAAGTAGGTCCATAGCCGTGGAGTATTTAGTATTTATAGGATAACTCCATTTAAATAATAACGAGCAGTTCTGTAGAATACGTTTATAGACAAAATGTCTGATGTTTAAACCCTATTTTATTTGAACATGTAAAATTTGTTTTTTAAAAATTGAAAATTCGATTTCACGTTTTCAAAAGTCGGTTTTTGATAAACCTTACTAGCTACTCTTTGCGTAATTACTTTATGTAAATAGTTTGGTCGTTAGCTGCTACCAAAAAAAATTTCACTATCATCCAATACAATAAATAATGACGTGTCCCTATAGGAAAATGAAAATTAAGCGAACATCAATCATTGTTATACCCTTTTTTGGAAAAAACATAGTACAAAAATTACATGATTAAACAGATTGGTAAAAAAAAATAAATACCCATTCGCACAGTGAAAAATAGATTGTTTTGGAACAAATTGAAAGGTTACAATGTGTATACGAATAATAGTAAGGGCGCAAGAGACAATATCTATGTTCTTACTACACACTCAAGAAATTAATATGTTCAACGAGTAACTGATTGTAATTTGGGTACAAACGAATGTCAGTAATATTGAATAGATTTATTATTCACAATAATATTACCTACAACAAATGTCACAAGTATGAGTCATCAAATTTTTTGCGATTCAGTTCTAGGATTGATGCGTTTTGTACCATAGAATATGACAACTAATTGTATTTTAAAAAGGGTGTGATTTTCCTTTCAAGAAAGAGAAATTTGCACGTTTTTTCAGAATCATGATAATAACAAAGTAGATAAACAACGAAAACTTTTAATATGATTAATGATATTAACAAAACATTGAAAAATAAATCTCTCATTTCAAACGTACTTGAAACGCGTGCGCTATTAGTCATCCTTTTGTGACGTCATCCGGCCCAAATCAACGACCTCATTTAACGTTGGTAACAGTGCATCCCCTATCGTATTTTTGATATTGAGAACGGATTTAATGTGGTTTTATAGTTAGAAGATTAGGAATCGGTACCTGAGAAGTGGCGTGCTTAATTTCCTTGTAAAAATTTATTTTATTGGAAAATTCACACAAAACGTTTATGTGCATCGAATGTTACACTTTATATAATTTTAAGTTTAGCGAAATTTAAAGAAATTGGGCTACATATAAAGAAGGAAAAAAAAAGATTCAAAAAAAGAGGACGTTTTCATTAAAAGAGATCCCTTGGAAACTGTAGTTAAAGGTAATAAAAATAAACAATAGCCAGAAAAAAAGGCAAAATTTTACGATACAGAGATCTGACCAAGCGTTAAGTTTTGTGTCTAAGGGAAAAATATTTTCTACTCCTTTGATTCTATCCAAAACATGCGTCTAATATATGTTCAAGTATTGATTCTATGATGAAATTACGTTAAATTGGCGATACAAGAACAGAAAACAGAACATTACAAAAGTAGTGTGTTCTCATCTGTAGCAATACAACTGTATCAACATCATTAAAATTCTTTTCCAGTCCCAAAGCATGAGAAGCTCAGAACATTGTGGTGTAATTTACAAATTTCAAAATAAGTAAAATAGGGTCTGAATTATTGTCATTAAATAGAGCCGAAATAATGAAAACCTTATCATTTCGTAGTAAGATTATACTTCAAAGAAAAGAAGGGGGTAAAAAATTTAATTTTATATCGAAATCATATTTGTAAAAGGAACATGTATTGATATTTGGGGCGAAAGGAACGCAACCTGTTGACGATCGAACGACGTCACATAAATCGCGGGTGCTCTTAAAAACACGTGGTTAAAATTAGCATTTTAAAGATTTCAAAAGCTTTTTCCTCTTAAAGTTTGAATAAAGATTTATTGAAAATCATCTATCTGTATTCCAAACAATCGCAGAAGCAAATAAAATTCATGCAACTTCTCTATCATTTGAACGACGTTTTGAAGTTTTAATAACATTTTAGGATAACAAGATGCCAAAACCTGCTACTGATGAAAATACGAAGTTCGTATTATAAGCCAATTTTCATTGAAAGGTTTTCCCAAAATACGAAAAATTTGCACCTCTCTAGTTTTAGTAAATTTAAAATGGGATGCATCTATTCGTACCTATCAAATGCGTCATATACAGCAGTGCTCACGTTTCTACGTAAGTGATAGAAAGAATATGAACGGGGTGTGCATCACTCATGCTTCACCTGTGTTCTCCGTTTCACATACTTACGTAGCGGCTTGAGCAGTACGGTGCAATGTTTTGCGTATTATTAAGTATGTTTAAGGTATTATAAGCGATACGATACTACTGTACTGCCTTTTATTTTTTATTATAGAGCCAAGTACAAAAATTTGGTTTTGTTAGCTTGTACACTGAATCAATGTTTTATGGGTGATATAAAACGAGCAAGTTATATTTTTTCCCTTTTCAATTGATCGATGAAACAACAATTTTCAAATATGGCTGAAACTGTTCATATAATTATCATTTAATGGAATGAGACGAAAGTATATGGATTTGAAATTAAATTCGAAAAGCGGAATATACCCAAAAAACCCTTTCCTTAAACCCATTAATTCCCAAAAGTATCACATGAAAAAAAGTATATATTTTTTTTACCCCTTGTGTGTCGTATATTGAGGTGTTTCAAATGAAATATAAAATTACAAAATATTCATCTTCAATAGTTACTTACAATTAATTTGAACTACTTACAGCTGTAAGAGTGTGTATGTTAAAAATTCTCTATTGTTTCGCCGAAACCTATTTGCGGCTGGCACACTGGATTTGCCTGAGAACCTCCAACAACTGAAAAACGTTCAACATTCGTCCGATCTGTGAAGATGATGTAGCTAATATTATGGCCTCGTTTCAAAACAAATTCACTGCAGGTGAAGACCTTGTACCAAGTTTTTTGATTAGAGATGCTCGCTTCATTTTAAACAAGCCTATTCCCAAAATATTAAATTTGGCAATTAGTACATCTACCTTCCCTGAAAGATGGAAGCGAGTAAGAATTGTTCCAATCCACAAGAAAGGCGACAAAGCTTTAATCACTAATTATCGGCCGATATCTATTTTAAAAATAATTTCTTAAGGTTCTTGAGCAATTACCTGTACTGTACTATATTTTTCAATATAAAATAAACAATCGCCACATCAACATGGATTCATGACTACAACGAAAAATTTATGCTCCTTTACTCAGTATGTTAGTGAAATCTTGGATAATCAAGGACAGGTGGATACCGTATACACTGACTTCTGCTCACGCATTTGATAGAATTGATCACAAACTTCTTTTACATAAACTAGATTCTTTGGTTTCTCTCCGGATTGTGCTTATTAATAGAATCATATTTAACACGAAGATCAAACTATGTTTTTAAACGGATTTGAGTCTTTTAATTTATATCTACAAGTGGTGCTCCGCTGGGATCAAACCTTGGTCCTTTCCCTTTTTTAACTTATTTATAAACGATCCCTTGCAATCGCTTACCTGTTCGTTTGGCATATGCGGATGATGTTAAGTTGTTTTGTACTGTGTCGGGTCGTGACGAAGCTGATCAGTGCAGCGTAATATTGATCTTCTGGCTAGTGGTCAGTGAATAATAACTTGTTGCTCAATATCGCTAAATGCTACTACATGTCCTTTAAAAGGAAAACTAAGCCGTATCAATTTTTTACTCAATTTGATAACAAACTCTGTTTTAAAATAAGTGTAATAAAAAGATCTAGGCATAACTTTGATCCAATTATCCTTCTCTAACCGTATAGAAATTATCTGCTTGTCCACTTCAAAAATTCTGGGATTTCTCATGAGAACTTCACGACACTTTAATGATACCCGACTACTAAAAACACTTTTTTATGCTTTTGTCTCAGAAATTAGAATACGCTTATAATTTGGTTCCTTTTACACATCTCAACAGCTTCCAGTCGAGCGGATTCAACGACTTTTTCGAATTTTTGTATGGAAAATCGACGGAACTTATCCAGAGTGGGGTATATCTACCATGATTTACTTTGTAGACATCAAATGGACTCTTTAAATCATCGGCGCGAGCCCCATAGCGCTCGGTACCTGCAGAAGCTCCTAACAAAAAAAGTTGATTGTCCTTACTTGTTGTAAATTTATATGTTTTAACTTTCCGCGATTGGCATCCCGTCATGCGTCTACTTTCAGTATGCCAACCCCAAGGACCAATCTACTACTCCGAGCGCCAATCTACCACATGACACGTAATGCCAACTTTGCAATATGAAGATTTTTTGTCGGTTCCTTTTTCACATGAATAGTTTTTTGTTACAATTTTTTTTTGCACTTATGTATTTTTTTAATGTACAATGTTTATTTTTTTCTTTGTAATGTATTCACATTCTATACAATATTTTCTTGTCCTGTAATTGGGGTTAACTGTTGGGCAAATATACTATTATTTTTATACTTTTATTATTATTATTCTCTTTTAAAATCCTCTTTTTTCCTTTGTAAGTGGTGTTCTAGGTCCTTCTGGATAAAATCCCCTTCCCAATTTTTTTCTGACTTTAAGGGGTTTTTAGACTGCTTTTGACTGTTTTTAATAACAAAATACTTTGAATATTAGATTTAAATTACATTTTTAAATAATTTTCTCCGAAATTGTCTGATGTCAAACATTTTTTTTAATCTATCTTCTTTTTTATTTCATTGTCACATGTGTGCCGATTCAACGATTTTGATATTTTATGGTTGGCTTATCCATGGACCGTTGGCGATGTTACAGATATCTTTGTGAATTACGAGTAATAGTATTGTGCATGAGTTTTATTTTTTTTTACAAAAAATATAATAAAATACAATAAAATTTGAAAATAACTTGAAACCCTTTGATTGTTCCTACAAATTAATATCAATGGATTCAAAAAAACACAAAAGAATTATAATATAAATTATCAAAATGCCAAAATTCAAAATAATAACTAAAAAAATTCAAATAATAATAAAAATTCTGTAATTCTGAATTTTGATAATTATTGAGTATTCAGATAATAATAACAGAAAAAATTATCCCACTCATAATATATTTATTTTGGATATAATACAATAAACTTTTTGGATGCTTAGATCTTAGATATTGATAATTTTACATCAGCAGCGTTCTTTTATAAACGTATACACAAATATGTAAAGCGTCTCCTACGCAGTATTCAATACAAAAAAACAACTTTATTACTCAATTGACTGGTGTTTTGGCTACAAAGTATCTTTCGTCGCTAGCGATAAGCGATAACATTTTCAACCTGTGAACTTAATGTTTCGTTATCGACACTTTGTCATAATCTATGAAGATTGTAAGTTTAGTAAACTATTACCACACGAACTTTTTTATCTTTCTTTGTAAAGGGGATTCTGTGGAGTATCTTAGTTGTATTAGCGACTACATATCCAGCGGACACTAGAAATTATTTTTTTTGATGCTAGTTTATATAACAAGATACATGTTTATTATTGTGTTTGCAGTGAAAATGTTAAATTTAATGCTATTTAAGACATCTTTTCAAAGTGTAAGAGTATGTAATTATTTAGTTCCTTTGTTTTTTTTTTAATACAGCAATGTCTTTTGGGTAAGTTTATAAAACGAAAACACTATTTTCTTCTTATTCGGGAGCTGGAAGTTATTTTAGAAGATATGCGTGAAGTTGGTGCTGAAACGAATGTATCGCACTAAATGCTCCTCTGCTAGTAGACGAAGAGGATACAAACGATGGTCTCCTTATGGGAGCAAACAAAATGTTATATGTGCTGGAACAATTTAATACACTCGCGTAAAAAATTGGGTAGTTAAAGAGCCGTCCATTGAAGATGTATTTAGCCAAGTATAAATAGAAAGAAAAAGCCAAAAATTAAACAAACCCTTTGGTTCTCTGTTGCTTGAAAATATAAGACAATTTGGTATATTTCTTTATAATTTATGTGTCGATGAGCAGGTATTTCCAAATTTTGGTACACATTCGGCTAAAATGTTCACAAAGGAAAACTTGTGCGGGTGGAATTATAATTTAATGCCTTTCCAGTTCAAAAGGAGTTCTACCAATTTCTGCCTTTTTGTCTTTTGAAGCAAATGTATTTTACAGCCACAGTAACAACACAGCAAAGTAGTACAAGGAAAGAAAAGTGGATATGTTCGATAATGGTTATGATCAGAGTACGGAAAGAATCTAGGCAAACGTCATCAATACGTCGAATATGCAATCTATAGCACGAATAATAAAATAGTAGAGTGTGGATATCGATATCATTAGCCTGCGAGGTGTGGTCGTGTGCGTATCTGCGTTCAATTTAAAACAAGAAACATTGTTTCTATTTTATTATAATTTCCTTCATTGGTTGCTTTAAAGTTTATAAGAATTACCATTTATTTTTTTTTATAGTATTTTCTTTTATTACGATTTGAATAATATTTGCGTTTTATACGTTTATAAAAACACTCTTCATTCTAAAAATATTTTATTTTTTTCTCTTAAACATGACTGAAAATAGTTTGCAGCTGCGGCAAAAAAAAATACTTACTTGGATTAAAGTTTATGAAATTTAAGTCTTACAAGCAAATTGTCAGGTATATTGCCCGTGTTTTCGATAAAATTATTTCTGTGGGGGCGACCTCACCATGCTACCACAACATGTTCAAACAAAAACCTATTTATCGAAAATTTTAAAACCACATAAAGGTACTTTCTTTGCCGATCTTTGCGAGGCGTTTTTTGCAGCTAATATTCCATTTTTAAAATTAAATAATATTATTTTTCGAATTTCCTGCAAAAATATACTGGTAAACATTTTACCCGATGAATCAACCCTTAGAAAAAAACTATACATCAATAGCATACAATAAAGTAGTGGATTATGTTAGATCTTTCACTTCCAATAATTTTTTATGGGTTAGCGCTGATGAAACTACTGATTTTACTGGGACACTTTCTAGTTAATGTAGTTGTAGGAATCCTTCATCCAAATCAACCATATCAGCCGTATCTAATTCCAAGTAAAATTGTTTCCCAGCACCTCAGCAGACAACGTTGCAAACATTATAATAAAAAGTTTAAATAACTTATTTTTAGAAGATATTATATAGCAACCCTGGTAAAAACTGGAAAATACCTAAAGATTATATCCAAATATGATCCACATCACGTGTATAGCTACATCGCATTTGTGAATTTATCCTAATGAATTCGGCAATGTGATAGGTTTATAAGCAATTGTAAGAAAATTTTTCTTAAAGCTCCATCAAGAGTTTTACTATGTAAACAGGCATTACCACAAAATTCCTCTTCCACCGTCACCTATTATTACCGCTGGGAATATGGATTGAAGCAGCGTTATTTTATCATAAAAAAAAATTAAAGGGTGTAATTAATAATTTAAAAAATGACGCAAACAGTATGTAAAGTATGTAAAACTATTAAACAAAATCCGCAATTATCAACTGAATTGCATTTATTGCAAATAATTTCAGCAAATTACCCCGGAAAAATGTTAAAAAATTTTGAGCAAGGAAAATATTCCATTGCAAGATCTCTAACATTTCGAAAATATTCCAGGGAATTTTTGGGTGCCGCCTCAAGGAAAAAATTGATAATATATTTTCTAGAAATCCAGATTGAATATTCTACGGAAATATGTTTTACTTTTTCAAATGATGAAATCAAAAGAATATTGAACACCCTTTCTAATTCTTTTTTTTGCCCCGTAACAAGTTGATGTAGAACCGATCGTTTTCCCCCTTTAAAGATAATTAAGGTCAAAAAAGTTGTCGTTTTACTGACGAAAATTTAGAAAAGGTTTTAAAAACCAGTGCCAATATAGCATATATTTTCAAAGATACTGAACGATAACTTTAAGTAATTGTGAAGTCTAGTGTATTTTATATTGCAATAAATTAAACGTAACAAATAAACTTAATGCGACTAACCACTATTTCTGTGGCAATTACATACAGATGTTAATTCTATGCGACCTACGATTGCTTTGATGACGTTTGCCTAGATCCACCGTACTCTGGTTATGATTAAAAGGCAGGGAACATTACAAAACGAAACGACAACTCCTTTGTAACAGTAGCGACTGATAAGCCAATTATATAAATATCTATAAATGGTGTTAGCTTACTCCTGATGCTAAAAGTAAGAGATAAAAAACGGCGGTGGTTACGCCAGGTGGAAATCGTTGTAGACATGTAGAACAAACAGTGGATATACATAGTGTAATAACTGTAATAAGTTAATTCTCACCTAAATTCAACTTGCTTTTTGAAATCTCCCAAAAAATAATCGATAGTACGTATTTGTATGCGTATATAATATTTTGTTAGTACATATATGACGCCAAAGTAACGATTTGAAAATATTATTTTTCACGATATTGGACTGTCTGATTATTTTAAATACGCAAAAAGTTATTGAATGAAGCCTATCTAATTGAAGAAACAAACAAATTACAATTTTTTTCTGTTATTGCTTTTCTTGGGCATTTATGGTTAAGACGCTGTAACTTAGACTGCGCTAATGAAAACAAGTATATAATTTTGTCGTTTGAATTTTATTGTAGAATTAAAATTATCTATTACAACCTAAATAAAAATGTAAATAAAATGGCGGTGCCAAAGCTGTAGCAGGTTTTGGTGATCGTAAGCCAATGACAATATAATCTTTCAAAATTAAAGTAATACTTTTACACAAATGGTGCTAATAATAGTATTGCTATTAACGAATTTAATTCTCTACGATATTCAAACATTGGCACCTACTAGGTTTCGTTCTTATTTTAGTTTAGTTTGGTATATATAAATATTTACAATATGATTGTACACAAAGTTATATAGTAGTAGTAGAGAAGGCTATAAGGTAGATTTGATTGTATGTGTAATAGTGAGTAGTACATAGGGACGTATATACAAAGTGCTTCTCCAAAAATCTCAACATTACTTTAAGAATCAATTTTTTGATTCCATGATTTTAAACAGATATGTGTCAATAACTTGTACTTTTGCTTAAAAAGTACATTTTGTGTAAGTTTTGCACCAAAGCTTTGATAATTCTCGGTAATAATAAATAAACGTTATTATAGTTTGTAATTGATAGATTTATCACATATTCCGAGTACCTCTTAACAAGTTTTGGGACTTTATTTCAATTATTTACTAAGATTACTTAGCGGTAAAAATAAATAAAGTACTTCTATAAGTATGTATATACCCCTTTTTAAAGATAATACAATTGTTTTAAAACAATGTTTTGTGGTAACAATTGTCAATGGAATCTTTTCTATTAATGATTATTTAAAATTACATCACGTTGTAAATAAACAGAAAATCCCAAGGAAACAGACAATATATTTTATCTTAAGTTAATGAGTTTCGCGAAATGTTTGAATTTTAGGGAAACCTGGAATTTTTGATTTATTTTAAACTATGTGCTGACAGAGACCATCTCTGTTCTCTAATTCAGTTCGCATATTAAAGATAGTTAATCTGTTTGGCGGGAACAGTTTGATGAGATTAGATATTTCATTTAAGAGTTTTTCCTATTTAAGATTTTCTGATCATTGAAATGCGTCTCGCTTCGAGCGACTTAATGTTATTTGCTAAAAAAAAAAACCGGTGATTATTGAATCGTAATTAATTAATTTAACTCTATCTAAGTTCACGCAAAACATATTGATTATTTATGGCAATAGAATAAAAAGAAAATAGTACCATTTTGGTATTTAAGAACCGTATCTTGAGCATGTATCTCAGGCATTTCTTTTCCAATTGTTTGATTTGGGTTTTAAAAAATAAATAAGAATTGAAATTAAAAGGTTTTAATGTTAAGAAAATTAAAGATGCAAAAACCTATAATATAAAAATGAAATCAGGTGGCATAAATTAATATCTTTATAAAATTATTAATTAAAACCAGTGTAATTTGTATGACTAGTTCTGCTATTTCCTACCAAACAAAATATTTATTTAATTTATTAATCTCCTTCGTTTCATATATATTAAAATAAATATCAATTTTATATGTACTGAAGTGATATCAATATTTTTGTATTTCAGATATTATCACAGAAGACTTCCCAAAAACTTAGTCATTTAAAAAATTTCAAGAAGAAGTAGATAGTTTGTATGATATATTCATTCTTTTAGCGCGTGCAATAAAACTTCAGTTTACAAAAAAGTACGACGACTTTCATTTGCCGTAATTATTGTTCGTATGTTGTTTGATCGGCGTGGGTAACTGTCATAATTTTTTGCCAACTTACTGTATCGATTATTGAGACAATAAGAGAATAACTACAGATAGTTTTGTATTCTATTATTTACATGACTAGTTTCTATAAATATTGTCAAATATGCATTAAATTAAGTATAAATTTCACATCAAAAATATTTACGTAGTGTATTTTTCAATTTGGTGTTAATTTTTGTTCTTCATTAGTGAAACGATCGGCGTTGCGGTGCTACAAACGTTTTAATGCATCTTGTTGTCGATCTTTTAGCTGTTCAATTAAGTGCACTTGAGCACTAGGTTTTTTTAACGATTTTCCAAATTAAATTAAAAATCAACCTTGTTATGGAAGCAGAGAAGGAAAAGAAACAGATACTCTTCTTTAATCTACAACGTATGCATATGTATACGGAAACGGTATTTAGTACAATACACTAGCTGGTCCGCCGAATTTTGAAAATTCGGGAGAAAGGTTACGGCAGTTGACCCACCCCAGCTATAGTTCACCTACCCCAGCAAATTTTCATTTTAAAATACAGAGGAACTTAAATATCGTCTACTATAATATAAAATAAACGCGTCAAGAAGATGGAAACGGAAAAATAACATACTGTACTATGTACACATACTTTTTAGCGTCTCATATTGTTTGTGTTCATTAACACATACTGAATACAAAACCAAATACACAGAACGTACAATACGTTTAGTGATCATTACCGGGCAAGCCGAACAAAACCAAAAGAAACAGTAAACGAGACCAATTGGAGCTGGAATAGAACAGAACCAAATATAGCCGAACGAAACCGAACAAAATTAAATATAGCCGAATGAAACTGAACAGAGCCGAATATACCCGAACTGAACGAAACCGAACAAAATCGAATGTAGCCGAACATAGTTGGACGCAACCGAAAAAAAATCGAAAATGGCTGAAAGGAACCAAAGAAAATCGAACGGAACCGAATAAAATTGCATATAGTCAAAAGGAACCAAACGCGGCCGAATGGAACCGAAAAGAATTTAATATAACCAAACGTAGCCATCAAAATCAAAAATACGCCACTCATGGTCCAACGGCATTATACAAGACTACAGAGCCAAACGAGACCAAATGGGGCAAAGAGAGTTGAATGATATTGTACACTGACATTGCTCAGAGAGTTATCTTCCGTTTACGTTGTATACAAAGAAATTCGCCTTTCACCGACTTCGAGTATCAAAAATCTCGAATCGTAGGTACGTTTCCAGTGAATACTCTTTATTTGTTATATGTTCGTGAACGAAAACGATATGGGATGATATAATATACGTATATTAACTTTTTGTTAACGTTGTATTGTTTGCGTATGTATACACATACTTTATAAAGTAAGGAAGAGTTTGTGTTACTTTGAAAGCTAATGTGTTTGCGTACGATTTCGCAAATCTGCACTACAGTACACTAACATATCGTTCGATTTCGCAAATCTGCACTACAGTACACTAACATATCGTTCGCTAATGTTTGTTTTCCTTCCTTGTATGGAAGACTTGAATACAGATTATTTAAAATCAATTTAAAGTATTTCGAAGTCTACAAATACTTAACCCATCTTTTTTAATTGAAATAAAATTAGGAGAACTTTGTTTTTCCTTTGAAATATAGATTTACATCTATTCATTTTATTACGTATGTTAAAGATTCAATTTTATACAAGAAATCAAACATTATTTTCTTGTTTTATACACACTTAAAATGTAAAAGATCTCAAAATAAGCTTTTCTATAAGAAGTATATTACAAATTCGATATGAGTAGATTAGATTTTATTGTCAAAGAAATAATATATTTTTAGTGTACCTAAATTACTAGTGAATATTAATAATGTTATCTTGAGATCATTACAGTGTAACTTTTAACAGCTTTCCGGATAAATTCATTTTATTTTCTATTTCCAACCGATATTACGATAAAAGAGCAATTTTGAAAGCGATTAATTTGAAATAAATTACTTGTAAACTTATACTTAAAAAAGCCATTCCTAAATTCACTACAATTTTATAGACAAAAGTCTACAATTATCTACCTTAAAATCAGTAAAGAGAAACATACATGTACACATAACAATTGAAGAAATACAATGTAAAAATCAAATTGCCAATTGCGATGATATACTTAAAATTCGACGTTACATAATTTAGAACGCTAGAGCAGCAACAGCTAACAACGTGTTTCGGATACACTTGTATTATAGTTGAAAACTTGTGTTATTGTTGAAAAATTGATGCTTTGTTTCGAAAAATTCGTTTCTCTTATATTGCTTGAGTGTTTCTAGTGCATCTAGGTACATAATTAGCACATAGTTTCGGACTGCATGTGGAGACTAGCTTTGCTATCGGCTTTTTGTAATGCTTCCGTAGTTTGTATCGGTAGCTGGGAAGAGTCGATGACGATCGACGGTCTTTGCGGTACCTGTTGATCGACAAAAGGAAGCAATTCGCTAGTCGTGTGAGATTCAGAGGAATCTTGCCTTTCAGCAGAAGCGTTTTCAGGAGCTGAACCTGAATAGGAAGGTATTAATAAGTCGTCTATAATATAATTCTCTTGTGTTTGTGAAATTGGTATGAAAATACCTAGAGGGCATTGTATTGGAACAGCGCCGGCATCATCTTCTATAGCCGTTGATCGTCTCAGTAACCGAGGACTGCGATACTCTTTAGTTTCGTGAAGAACTGTAAGAAACATTGGATTAGCCGGTGGTTGCTGTTCTTCATGCTCCTCTTCGTATCTTCTTTGGATCAAATTCTCCATCAGCATGTAGTCATTTTCTTCTGCATCTCTTAAGTGTTCTTTTTCGATAAATAGAGCTATTTCTGGATTGGACATCTCTGACGCGCATCGTCTTCTAGTGCCTGAATCACGCAATAATAATTAAATTTAATTAGACCAATGACGTGTTACGATTGAATGCTCTCTAAATATTACAAGATCAGGTAATTAAAAATGAAATACGGCAACTATATTGCCGTATTAGAAATTACATATAATTCGTTCATATCTTAGAAAACAATCAACGCAACAACGACTCTATTCTGTAACTTGTTGCATTGGATTAGCGAAAATCGTAATCTCTATTCAAACGAAATTCGCAAGAAACGGTATTCTTGTAAGGCTAACACACACAGGTCTTGTTTTTTCCGCTAGTGTATAATTAGTGTAATTGATTCTAGAAGGTTACTGCAATCTTTCAAATATTTATTATAGATCAAATAAGCTTATACTAAATTATTTGCAGGCATCTGTCCTTTTAGATGTTATTTGGCGCATGTTTTTTCTACTATTGTAGGGTGTCATATTTCTGCGTATGTGAAATAATTCGCTTAATAATACAGATAGTGGAAAGTAGCATTAAGAAGAATTGAATGATAATTACACGGCTCAATTCAGTTTGATCAGATGTTTCCAAGCTTCAACCGTTTCGGCGTGGCTACGCCTCCTTATTTTTTTTTTTAATTGCATGATAACTATTTTTTCACACCATTTGATAGAGAATTGTTTTCTTTTTCTGATGGTCTAAACATGTCAACACCTGACATAACAAAAATTTCAAAAAAAAAACGGAAACCATCGCGGTAAGTCGTGGATATGATATGAAAATGGTAGATCTGTGGATTTTTTCAACAAATCAGTTTTAGAACTTGCTGCATTGCATTATCTAAGGCTATTAAACTACAGTAAGGTAGTGAAAATGTTTATTACCAGGTGATGTTTATTTACTTGTGTTCAAATATACGGCCATCTTCAGCAACACATTTTCTAATTCTTTTGTTAGACCTCGTTCGTTGGCTCCTGAGCATTTGTGGAGTAATTATCACAAATGCATCTCTTATTCTAATTTTTATTTTTAATATTTTCGATGGCTGTTAGAATCTTTCTGTAAACACAGTCTTTTATATAGCCCCACAAAGAATAGTCAAGTAGTGACAATCAAGCGATCTGGGCTTCACTCTACCTTATTTTCCTCTCCATGTAGCGAACGTGTCATCTAAGAATTCCCTCGCTATTATTGCATTGTGAGGTGGTACAACATGTTGAAAAATTATTTCTCGTCGTAGTTGCAGATTCATATTCTCTAATAATAGTGGTAATTCATTTCATAGGAAATTTTGATAAATGTCTCCACGTAAAGAAGAACGGACCAATCATATGTTCGTTCACGATATCGCCCCAAACATTTAAAGACCATAACCTTTGGTTATCGATTTCCCTCATTCAATGGGGATTTTCAGTTACATAATAATGCATATTATGGCGATTTAACATTTAACCGTTACTTTCAAAAGTCGTCTCATCAAAAAATAATTCTGGAAGTGAAACCTTAATCAAGCCGCAGCTGTTCTAGCACCCCCTTGCACAAATTTATACGATTGACAAAATCGTCTCCGTGAAGCTCTTGGTTTAGAGCTTTGAGAAATTTGGTAATCGTGGCGTTTGTATTTTCGTATTATTTTGTCCGCAGTGCTCTGGCTAATTCTCTTTGACTTACATGTGGGTTCTCCTCTACAGCAGCCAGCACCAGAAATTCATTGTTGTTTCTGGTAGGATCTCGTGGACGTTTACGATAATGAACACTACTGGTTGCCGAAAATCTATCCAATAATTTTTGAAACGATGATATTTGGGGATGTCTACAGTTCGGATATCGGTTGGTATACAATGATGTAGATAGTCGCTCTAGATAATGTGCTATGCCAAGGTTTAAACTAGTGTTGGGCATAATCGATATATTTCAATAATCGAATGAATCGAAATAATCGTTTAAAATAATCGAATGATCATTCGAAATTTACTAACGATTTCGATTATTTTCCACGATTATTTGACAGAATCCGAGTGACGAGTGAATTATTTCGAAACTCGAAACCTCGAAGTTTCGAATACAGATCTCGAATGGTAATCCGTTTGTGTGCCCCTGCGCAGTCGAAACGAATAACGAATGATTTCTGAACCATAATCGAATGATCGATAATTCGGGTATAATCGATATATCTCGATTATATCATTCATAATCGCCCAACACTAGTTTAAACGTGATTTGTTGAAAAAATCCTCAGATCTACGATTTTCATATCATATCCTCGGCTTACCGTGATGGAGACTGTTCACATTTTTCTCGAAATTTTTGTTATATCAGGTGTTGAAATATTTAGACCATCAAAGATAGAAAATAATCCTCTATCAAATGGTGTAAAAAAATAGGTGTCATTCAATTAAAAAAAAAAGAACGCCAAAACAATTGAAACTCGGAAGCATCTCGCCAAACAAAATTGCAGCCGTGTAATTATCAATTCTTCTTAATGCTATTTTCCTCTATCTCTAATATTAAGCGAGTTATTTCACACATGTTTCAAGATTGCAGCAAAACAGAAGAATGAGTAGAAAGCATCTACTCTGTAATTTAAAATGCATCGGGTAGAACGTATTTGTGAAAAAAGAAGTACGGTAGTATGTTGATATTTGATAGTTGTATTTCTCACATATTTAGGAAGCGTGTTGAATATTTTATTTTAAAATTCGTTTAGCGTATTTCTATTTTTATTTGTGTCTCACGTTCAGTTCTGATTTGTTGTTCTTTACGTTATACAAAAAATTAAAAAAGAAACAAACGTTTTCTGTAAATTAAGATAAATGTATACAGTATAATAATAATACGACGTAGGCGCCATAAATTCTCTGTCTGACAGGCTTATACAGGTTCAAGCGTGCTCAAACTCCGTTGCGTCATAGTTGCACATGTGCGAGGCCAACACTATATACAGTAAAACTCCGATTATCCGTGTTCCGATTATTCGTTCTTCTCAGTAATCCGTGCGCGCCGTCTGCTTCACATATCCGTATTTCGACTGCCGAATTCAATTCGATTATCCGTGATATAATGTACATACATATATGTAACTGGCGAATAAAAATATTATATTGGCCACCCCTTGTATGTACTTAAATTCCCATAAATTGGAACGTTCTTACGAGATGGCATCACTGTATTTGTTGTGACGTTGGGAAGTTCGCCATGGGGAAGTCCCGGTATCCGTGTCTTTCTGTATAAACGTCAATAAAACACGTAAACTTAGCTTTGCTGTGTTTGAAGTTTGTGCAAAATTGTTATAGTGTAGTAAATATTAGTGAAATTCTTGTAAAATTGTTATATTTTATTTGTTTATTTGTTTATTTTAGTTGACATTGAACCTGCGAAATTAACCGTTTATTAAAAATGGATGCAAAACGAAAAAAGACAGTTCTGACTATAGAGAGAAAATTAAAATTAGTTGAAGAACATGAAAAAGGAGCTAATGTGGCCACATTAGCGAAATCTTATAAAATTGGATTGCAAACAGATAGTGATATTTTACGCAAAAAAGGTCAACTTTTGAAATTCGCTTCACATTCTGATTCTCTTAAAGAAACAACGTCTCGTAAAACAACAAAAGCGTCTACATTTGAAGAATTAAACAACGCAGTATATCAATAGTTTAAACAAAAGCGTGTAGAGGGTCATCCAGTATCAGGACCATTAATTTTGGAGAAAGCACAATGGTTTCACAAGGAATTGAACATTCAAAAGCCATTTAAAGCCTCACTTGGATGGTTACATCGATTTAAATTACGCCATGGTATCCGACAGTTATATACACAGGGTGAAAAATTAAGCGCGGACAGAAACGCTGCAGAACTATACCTTATCGAATTTAAACGGTTAATGGAATTGTATGAACTCCCGAGCAAGTGTACAATGCGGTTGAGACGGGTTTATTTTGGAAATCGTTACCGTCCAAAACATTAGCAATGCAAAAGGAAACGTTTGCTCCTGGACACAAATCCAGTAAAGAAAGGATAACCTTGATGCCTTGTTCCAATATTACGGAAACCCATAAATTAAAACTTGTATGCATTGGGGAATCAAAAAACCCTAGATCATTTAAAGGAACGGAAATGCGAAACTTCCCTGGTTGTTTTTATAACCAAGTTAAGGCATGGATGAATCAACACATTTTTAAGCAATGGTTCTTTGAAGAATTTGTTCCCGTAGTGAAAGCTCATTCAAAAAAATAAGAAATTACCACAGAAAGCAAAGCTTTTACTAGACAACGCACCTTCGCATCCTGATGAAAATTTATTACAAACTGCTGATGGTCAGATTTTTATAACGTATCTTCCACCAAATGTGACATCATTGGTGCAGCCAATGTACCAAGGTGTAATAGAAGCTTTTAAACGGCGTTTTAGAAAAATAATGTTACGAGTCTTGGAAAACTTGGAGTATTAAGGATGCAATTTACGCATCGGCAGAAAGTTAGGACGACGTCCAAAATGTAACTCTATAAAGATCTTGGTTTAAACTTTGGCCTGAACTAAAAGATCACCTAAATTGTTCCGAAACTGAACAGAATATGGCGTTGTCTACAGAACTTTTAAACGCTGTACAAAATTTAGTCGAATTCGAAAATGTGACAGTAGCTGACATAGAAGAATGGTTAAATTCGGATGGGGATGAACCACGCTACCAGGTTTTAAATGACACAGAAATCGCATCAACTTCGCAAACTACGAATGTTCAGGAACAGACATCAGAGGAAGAGACGGATGATGATGATGAAATGGATTCTGTAGAGAAAATATCTGCCCAAAATGCACTGAATCATGCAAATAGCTTGTTAAACTATCTTGGTCAACAAAATGACATTGACTATATTGATGTCTTGAATTTAAGAAAAATTCGGACCTTTATTTGTTTTAAAATGCGTAACAGTGAAAAGAGACAGATATAAATAACGGATTTAAAAAAAAATAAGACACTTTTTATGTTATTATGCAAAAATAAAAAAAATCTTAACAAACCATATTTGTTTTATTCCTGTTTTTATGCACAATGTGTGAATTTCGATTATCCGTGTTTTTCAATTATCCGACAACACTGTCCCGGTCATTACACCGGATAATCGAGGTTCTACTGTATATTACGACTCGAAGAGTAGTAGTTTTTAGTAGCCAACGAGACAACGTGACTAAGGCATGAAAATGTCTGAGGTAACGAAAATTGAGTATCGCGCGGTCATTTCATTTTTTACAAAAGGAGGGCGTATACCTAAACACATTAAATAACGTTCAGACGGCGCTTATGGTGTTCATCTCCTTTACTGTAAAAAAAGTGGGCAAAATTTTCCGTTTGGGGCAAGAATTCCTTGATGATGATGAGCGCCCCGGCAGCCTAATTGAACTGATAACGTCTCTAAACAATTCAATTATTGAAGAAATCGTATTAGTAGATCGGCGCTTGAAAGTGGAGGAATTAGCAGTGTTGTCTAACATTTTTGAAACAAGTATTCGCCGAATTCTCCATAATCATTTGGGTATGAATAAGATTAGTGCAAGATGGGTACCACATCTTCTTTCTGCTCTTCAACGTGAACGTCAGGTCGAATATGCGCGCTCGTTTTTAAATATGTGTGGAGACGACCCGAAACAGATTTTGGAGTCCACTATTACAAGAGATGAAACAATGGTTCTGTATTATGATCCTGAATCTAAAAAGGTATCGATGTAATGGCGGCGATCCGACGAACCTCGTCCCAGAAAGACATTTTGAGGGAAGAACTAGATTATTTTTACAAGGGTTTAGAATTATTAATTGATCGTTATAATAAATGTATTGAAGTTAGGGAAGATTATATTGAAACATAATAATTGCTACACTTTACGAAGTCTATTTTTTCTATATCAGGCCGAGAATTTATGGTGCCTACCTCGTATGTTCATTTAAAATTCAAATTCGCTCGAAGATGTCGATATTTATTTCGAGAGGGATTTTTTTATGTGAGAATGAAATTAATGTGTGCCTCGCCTTAGCCACCTTGGCTCAGAACACTTTTCTTTCTTCTTGCGATCGTGTACTTTTTATTATGTTACTATTTATTATAATTTTCATGTACATTGACAAATAAGTTATAGGAGGAATTTTGACTTCACTAACAATCAATGTAAACGACCTTAAATACGTCAAATAAATTATTAATTCTAATTTTTGACATATCGAAAACATCGAAAAATGTCTAGAAACAACAACCAAAATAATGTTATTGTAGCAGCTCTTCCTGGTATTGATGAAATTGCTCACGGCAAAAGTAGTGAGGAGAGAAAATGCTAGTTAACGGAGATCTTTCTGCCTACTCGTCGTCATCAGCGTTGCTCCGAGTATTTCTCTACCGTCTTGAGCCGCCTTGTGCTAGGGCAAACCGGAGTCTATTTTCCCTTTTATCGCTAGTTGGCAGCTACATCACACTGCTGGTGGTTATGTTTAATTTCATTTCTTCCCTGTTCTGTACTCCTTAAAGTTGTAGTTTCTTCTCATTTTGTTCTGTATTCTGTTGCTGTCCCAGCACGTCTTCTGCCTTCGTTAACCTTACTCTCAAAGGTGGCGGGCGATTTTGGGGTTCTACTGCCCTTTTTACCGGTGGGTGGTATGAATCCTTAGCTCGTTCGTATGCTCCTACCGCGAGCTTCATGTGGTCCTTAAGAGATGGTACTGACAGCTTTTGACGTAATTGCGCGTTTCTAAAAGGCCATGCAAAGATGTTCTTCGGAATCCGGTTCTGTTGAGCTTCCAACGTTGTCATGTAGTGTTTTGCAATTGTGCATCAAGCGAGTCCTACATACGTAATAATCAGTCTTATTGTTGACGTGTAAATTAGAACCTTTGTTCTGAGGTCCATAACGCTGTTTCGTCCAATCAATAGGTACAAGATGCCTCTCGAAATCATCAGTTTCCTGAATATTTCTTTAACATGGCTCGTCCGCGTCAACCTTTTATCGAGGCGTTAGCTGGTGTGTCTCGAGTCCGATAAGTCAACTTGATAGCTTCACATTTACTGGGATAAATTTGTAGTTTCCATTGCTTAGTCCACGCTAGGAAGTTATCCACTATCTTTTGTAGTCGTCGAGTGAGATACACTTCGTTATTCCACGTAGAATAAATTAGTGTGTCATCGGCATACATCGCCAGCTCCGTTCCCGGGTGTCATGAGTGTACAAGATGTATAATTCCGAAGCTAGCAAGGGTCTCTGGGGAACGCGGGAGGAAATAGGTCTGGTAAATGAGCGTTATTTGCCTACTTTAATACTAAAAGACGGTTGTGTAAATAACTCCTGACCAGTCGAATAACATTGACGTTGATATTTCGCATCTTGTATAGCAGGCCTTGGTGCCACATAATATCGAAAGCGCGTGTTAGGTCCATAAACACCGCTTGCACCACTTTCCGATTTTGTAGAGCGTTTCGTATGGCCTTAGTGATCCGAAACAGCTGTAATTCAGTTGACCGCCCAGCCCTATAACCGAACTATTCCAAGGGTATCGCGTCGGTCTCGAAGACGACTAAAGATGGCAGCTTCGACTATTTTCAATAGACAAGATAGTAAGCTGATGAGCCTATAATTTTCTCAACGCCTTGGATCATTTTCCGGTTTAGGAGTTACCACCACATCAGCACATTTCCAGGCCTTTGGAAAGTAAGTTGTTCAATCATCAAGAGAGGAAGATGGTTGAGCATGGTAGTTACCAATTTATACCATCCTGTCCCGGCGCCTTACCGCTCGTCGTTCCTTTTATCGTGTTGACCACCTCGTTAATGCAGATGGGAGAGGACATCCGTTCAGAGACGACATGGCCTCGATAGTCTGTGACACTTTTCTATTCAATTCTGTATTATCCTCTTCACTTCGGGCTTTGAGAACACTTTTTCTAAGAAATTCGCATGTTCTCTCAATTTCTGGAATGATTCTGTGAGGCTAACTTGCAACAGCGCAGGGCTCTACTCATCCTCCACAGGGGACTCTCAAATCAATTCTCGAGCAGTTCTTGGAGTGCTGGTCCCGAGAGGGCGTGCGAATGAGTGCTCTGGCACCTGTACATGTAATGATTCCGACAGTACTAAAAACACATCGAGAAATGCTTAAAAACAATAACCAAAATAACGCTAATACAGCTTCTCATGGTATTGATGGAATGACAAACGGCGAAAGCAATGTGAGGAGAGAAAACACTACTCAACGGACATCCTTCTGCCTATTCGTCATCATCAGCGTTGTTCCGAGTGCTTCTCAATCTCACGCCGCTATTTGCCTTTCGGCTTATATCACTACCCGAAACAATAAGCAATTTAGACTTACCTAATATATTTTAGTTGTTTTTAGGCATTTTTCTTCCTTACGGACTTACATTGCTACAATATCATACCAAATACATCTTAAGGAAGGGGTTTCAAACCCAGCGTTCGACTAGATTATGATAATTAATTCTAACAGTAATATTTTTAAATAGATATCAAAAAAGAGAAGTGGAGCAGCGAGAAATAAGCAAGAAACGTATAATACTTTTAGTTAGTAGAAAGTTAGGATAGCGCTCCAAAAAATGCTAACCTATTTCTTTTAGGTAGGGTGGTAATATGTCTCTATCTTATTTGCATTTTACAAGTAGATGTTAGACACGAGAGAAGAATGAAAAGTAAGGTAAAAGTTTGTTAGTGTTAAAATATATGAAAGATAATTTGATATACCTTGTCCTGATGAAGATTGTCCCGGCCGGGGCGGTGACAGCAGTCTCGGTGTTCTTGGAGGACTTAATAAACCGCAAACGCTCTCCAATTCATCCGTGATGCTTGTATATTCCGAATGCATGGCTAGAAGGAGTCCCCGAGGACTTGCTTGCGGTGGCGGATTTGACGGTGGAATGACTTTAATCTTAGGTTCGGCAAAGGTTACGCTTCTTTCTACGGTACCAGCACGCACTGGCAAAAAGACTGTATGCTCACTGTTATCCGGCTCCGACTGAGTTTGAGATATTTGCCTGCGTGTTAAACTTTTCTTACTGCCATGTACAGATTCGCCTGTAAAAGTTTTCATAGGTAGAAGATACTAGTAAAGGCAATTCTAAAATAGTACTACCGCCGTCAGAACTCCTTCTTCCGGATGAATCCCTTCTCTTTAAGGCTACTTTTGCTCGTAGAGTGCCAATAGCGGTTAAATCTTCCAAGGACAATTTGTCAATTTCTTCGTATTTTTCGCTTTCATCCAATGAAGATTTTGATCCTCTGCTTAGTTGCCGTTCGTCCAATATATTTAATTGTTTTTTGCTTCCTGTAGACAAAAAAAAACTTTTAAGAGTGTGTTAGAAGCACTAAGGCAACACTCTTTGATATTTTGGGGGATACATATACGCAGACTTGAAAAATTGTGCTTTTGTGAATGGAGATTTATCAAAACTTGTTTTTCTTGGTATATGGTCCGATTAGGGGCATAGTTTAAAGTTATATTGAGACCTACAGGATGGCCATGGTGGGACTTACCATCACGGACAGCGTTACGAAAAGAGCTACTAAGTATACGTAAAGCTATCGAAAATGGGATCAAAGCAGAATTATATAAACAGCTGTGGCTATGTCTTGATGAGACAACAGATTGTAAAAAAATCTATTTTGAATATTATAGTACCAGTACTAGATCCTGTTAAACCGAAATTTGCAATATTATTAGCTAGCAAAAGAAAATATTCCGTACTGGCAATATTTGTATTACTTTATTTTCATGTTGAGCACGTGCAACATCCCACAACACCTTGCAGATAATGAAAACTTTCGTCTTTTTTGGGATAAATATGTTCCATCATGGAAGCTACCAACAAAAAGACAATTGCGGTACAATTTACCACATGTGCAAAGTACAGTAAAAGACTGTATAAAAGACGAGTTGAGAAATCAAAAAATCTGGCTCACTATGGACGCAACTATTGATGCTCAGAAGCACAGCGTGATTGATATTGTGGCGCGTCCTTTAAAACGTAATGTAAACATACTAAAAAATATGTTAAGAGAATTTTGTATCGTAGGAGCCCAAATCACCATGTTAGTTTCTGACGGAGCCGCAACAATGCTGAAAGCTGGTAGGATGTTAAAAGTATGCTTTCCGACTCTTCTTCACATGACATGCCTCATATACGTATTTCATCTCGTAGCAAAAACAATTCGAAGCAAGTATCCTAGGGTAAATGATTTAATATCATCTACCAAAAAAGTGTTTGTGAAATCTCCCAAACATATCCGCGTATTCAAGCAATTGTATCCACAAATTTCGCTACCACCTCAGCCTGTATTGACGCGATGGGGAACATGGATCGAGGCAGTATGTTACTATCGCAAATATTATTCCCAAGTGAGATTTTCAAACTTAATTCTTCTAATTCTCAAGCGGTTCGCGAGAGTCAGCAACTTTTTTTCCGATTCGGACGTTCAAAAAAAAATAGATGACATTTCCATAAACTATTCTGTAGTGACACAAACTATTTCGCAGTTAGAAAATACTCACTTATCTGCACAAGACTCGTTAAATAACATCAAGAATTTAGCAGCCGCTCTAGAAAGCTTGACGGATCCTAAAGGACTAGATGTCGCGCAAAAATTTCGTGCAGTTTTAAATAAAAATCTGGATTTAGAAAAGTTTCGATCTATATCTGGAATTCAAGACTGCACAGAAGAGATACAGGAGTATTTGAATTTCGCAAAGCTTACTTCGTTAGATACTGAACGATCATTTGCAAAGTATACGAGAACGTTCTCAGACCGTCGTCGAAGCCTGACCGAATCGACAATGGAAGCATTGCTTATGTTGCAGTACTACGCGGCGTATCATGGCAGTCGCACATTACCGCAGTGGTCATCGATACGTCAATAAAAGGTAACAATCTATTATTTTTTTATTAATACTGTGTCTATTTTTGCGCAGTACGCCCTAGACAGTTCCAGTAGTTTCTCGAACATTATAAATAGTACACGCACACCGATCAACTGATAATAACCGAACGTCCACTCGATTCCTTGTAAGTATATAGTAAACACTTTTCGCGGCGCCTCTGCGGGTGCAACCGTTTGTCACGCTTTATAGCTTGGTATATGATGTAGTGAGGAACCGAGTGGTATCATATATGAAAAGAGAGAAATGTGAAATCAGAAATATAAAAACCACTAAATTTGCAAGTTTGGGGGTAAGAAAGACATGTTAAATAATTATCTCTCCCGAAGAAAATGACAGGGCCCAAAATGTTAAATGGGAGAATTTTCGCCGAACTCTTATTGTTTATTACCATCACGTAGTGCATTTAGTACCGGGGTAAAAGTTGAGGGTGCGAAATTAGCTGTTTACCACCACTATTTGCTAAGCAACTGTAATACTGACTGAGGGTTAACTGCAAACTGTGATGGGTTGTGATTGTATTTGAAGCCATTTTATATGTTTATCAGATGTTTATATTGTTAAGTGTGCAGGTGGTGTGCCATTATTAATACTATCATTATTAGTACTATCATTTGAAGATTTAAACACCGTGGAGAAAGGATCTATTCGAAAAATAAGTGGAGTTATATTAAAAACTATTAAAACACATATTTATCTAATATAGAGAACCTAGAAACAAATTAGACTGATTGTAATATTAACGATGTTATCCTGTGCAATCTTATTTCTATTTATTTTCCAAAGTATTTCATCCTAAACATATCTTGATTCATATCAAGTCCATTATGTTATAAGTCTCGTGTCAACGGTCGTCGCGTGCGGACATCTTCCAGACACGTCCTGATTTTTTGGAATTTCTTTTATTCTTTCGATTATCTTTATAATAGGATTCACTTGTGTGACTATCAAAAAATTTTTGGGTCATTGAAATCTCCATTTCTGTTACCCTCAATTAGCGGAGGAGTGATTGATTATAATTTTAGTATTGCTATAATACTTATAATACTTCGACAGTTGACCGTATTTTGTAGGGGTTGTAACGCTTTGACCTGCTCGCAGCATTACGACCGATTTTCTCGGAAGGACAACAATTTTAGGGTGCATCATGTTAATGACTATATCCGCTTAAAACGACCGTGATTGTTCGTATTTCTGTTGTTCTTATTGTATTTACATGTGAATGAATACGACGTGCGAAGATATCATGATTCGCGAGTGATATCTGGCTATCTACCGACTATCGCGTAGAAGTTCAATTATGCAGGGGAACAATATCGGATTAAATATACCAGTTCAACAAGAATTTGTGGTGCAAGAGATGCAGTGCTCACCGAGGCCGACTACGACTGGTAAAGTACTGTTCACGCAGCAAAATAGCCAAGCCCGGATTCAGGAGAATGAAGTAAGGGCAACTAACGAAGAAAATTATTACAATGCATGGAAAGAACAGACCGAAACTGTTAAAAGTCTTGAGAACACAATTTCCCAAATGCAAAAACAGATACAAACAATGCAAAAACAACTAAAAAAATACGAACAAGGAAAAAGTGCGGCACAGGAAACGAGGCAGCACCGATCGAATATGAAACGGATGAAGAAGATCTGGCAAAAGAGACCGAGTGGATACGCGTTAAAAATAAAAAGAAATCTAAAATACAAGTGAATACGCTAAAAGTTCCACAACAAAAAGGGCAAAATAACCAGAACAAACATATTGATAATACAAATAAACTTAAATTACCACCGCCAATTATTGTAGACGGAATCAAGGACTACAATAAACTACATGAAATGCTTGATGGGAGAATTCAAGGACTTCAAATCAAATTTATAAGTAATGAAAATATGAAGATAAATATACAAGATGGAGAATATTACAGGCTTGTAATTAAATTGCTTGATGAACAGAACTATTCGTTTCATAGCTATGAAAACAAACAGAACCGACCAATAAAAGTTATGGCTAAAAAATTGCACCATACATGCAAACCTGAAAAAATTGCGGATGACTTAAGAGAAAGAGGATATAAATTGATGGAAGTAACTCCTAAGTTGAAATTTCACACCAAAGCACCACTAAACATGTTTGTGCTGACCTTCAAGCAAGATGAAGATATAAATAAGATATATGGAATCATTGATATAATGGGTAGCAGGGTAGAAGTAGTCTCTTTGAAAAAGAATCAGCTTGTACCTCAATACAAACGATGTCAGGCATATGGGCACACACAAAAATATTGTGGTAAAGAAGCAAGATGCGTTAGATGCGCGGGCAAACATTTGACCGAAAATTGTGATAAACCTAGGTGATAAACCAAAATGCGTGCATTGTGGCGGTGAACATCCAGCTAACTACAGGGCTGTATGGTTGCAAAAGAAATGCAAAAACTCCGACAAAAACAAACCAAAAAGCCTAACCCACCTAAACAACCACAACGAGGTACTGCTTCGCCAACAAAGCAACAGCGAGAAGGAAAACCAAAAAATAGAACGTACAGTGAAGCTGTAGCTGGAAAAACTGGTAATACTGAGAAAAAAGTATCACAAAAACAAACTGCATCTACTGAAGTACTACTCCAACAAATACTGGAGAGACTCGGTAAGATGGATGAGAGAATTATTAATCTAGAAAAATGCGTACAAGGAGCGATACCAAAAAACAAAAATGGCTAAGCAACTTCGCATAATGCAATGGAACTCTAACGGGCTCCATAACCATCAACAAGAATTGCAGGCCGTTCTTGAGTTAGAAAAGATAGATGTGTGTCTCATAGCCGAAACACATTTAACCAGAGAATCTTACAACAGATTCAGAGGCTACAAGACCTACCACACTATCCACCCAAACAATACAGCGAGGGGAGGGAGTGCAGTCATCATAAAAGAGTCTATCAGACACTATCAAGAGATAGGACTTTAGACAGCAGAGTTCCAAGCTAAAGCTGTCAATGTTGCAACAAAAAGCTATAATGTTACTGTTGTAGCACTATACTGCCCACCTCGACACGCTCTAAAAGATGAAAAGTACACTAACTTCCTGGCGAATCAAGGAGAGAGATTCATCATAGGAGGCGACTTTAACGTAAAGCATGTGAATTGAGGTTCCAGACTGACTACAAACAAAGGTAAAGAACTCTTGAAAGCAACAAAGCGACTGAAATGTGACGTTATATCTACAGGAAAACCTACTTATTGGCCAACAAACCCAAATAAGATCCCTGATCTAATTAACTTCTTTGTCGTAAAAGGCATTGCGTCTAACTATATCCATGTGGAAGAAGCATGGGATATGAATTTAGATCATTCCCCCATTCTCCTTACCCTTAGCGATACTATGATACAAAATGAGAACTCGCCTCGACTAACCAATAAAAGGACAGACTGGGTTAGCTTTAAACTACAACTAGAAAGGACTATTAACCTCTCTGGATCATTGAAAACCCCTGAAGAATTTGATGAAGCTGTAGAAAAGATTACAAATAACATCCAACAAGCAGCTTGGGATAATACACCCACTATTACCCACAGAACTAAAGGAAACAACTATCCGAAAGAAATAAGAGATATGATAGCTGAAAAAAGACAACTGCGACGGAAATGGCATCAAACTAGAGATCCCGCAGATAAAACCACTTTGAACAATGCTACCCAACAACTAAAACGAGAAATCAAGCGTATTAAGCAAGAATCCATAGGAGAGTACCTCAGTGAATTGACGGCTGAAAAAACAACAGATTACTCCCTTTGGAAAGCTACTAAACGTCTTAAAAGACCAATTATGCAGAACTTTCCTGTCAGGAATAGTGACGGTACGTGGGCTCGTAGTAATGAACAAAAAGCAAAAAGATTCGCTGAGCATCTCGAAAACACATTTCAACCAAATGAAGGAGAAGAAATACAAGGAGAAGAAGAAGTGAAAACAGATAAAATGCCACTTAGACCGGTTACTGCCAGGGAGGTAGCAGCAGAGATAAAACACAATATCAACCCAAAAAAGGCACCTGGATTTGATCTCATCACAGGTGAAATCTTAAAACAGCTGCCAGATAAAGCAATCAGAAAACTAACCCATCTGATAAATGCTACGTTTAGGCTGCAGTACGTCCCGAGGCTATGGAAGGTGGCGGAGGTAATGATGATCCAGAAACCAGGAAAACCACAACATGAAGTAACGTCGTACAGACCAATATCATTACTCCCAGTGATATCTAAACTATACGAGAAGTTGCTATTAAAAAGGTTCAAACCAATAATTGAAGATAGAAATCTAATCCCAACACATCAATTTGGGTTTAGAGCAAGCCATTCGACCATTGATCAGGTGCACAGGATCACCAATATCATCAAAATGGCACTAGAAGAGAAAAAAGTCTGTTCCACTATCTTCTTGGATGTGGCGCAGGCTTTCGACAAAGTATGGCATAAAGGACTGATACAAAAGCTCTGTAATTGCCTGCCTGAACAGTATTGTACACTACTTAACACGGCAATTCTATCAGTCGGAAATAATCACGAAGAAGCAACACAAAAACTACAGACTTCCTTAGACAAAATCTACAACTGGACAAATAAGTGGAGGATAAAGTTGAATGAAACCAAGTCCGTTCACATCGACTTCACAAATAAAAGGAAACAACATATACCAGTCAGAATAAATGATGTCCAGGTTCCGTATGAAGACACTGCAAAATATTTGGGCATCACCCTTGATGCAAGACTACGATGGAAAGCACACATAAAAAAGAAAAGACAAGAACTTGGAACCAGATATAAGAAAATGTGCTGGTTACTTGGACGTGACGCCAAGTTATCAATCTATAACAAGTTACTATTGTACAATCAAATACTCAAGCCTGTGTGGAGTTATGGATCACAACTTTGGGGTTGCGCCAGCGAAAGCAGTATTTCGATAATTCAACGTTTTCAGAACAAGGTGCTAAGAAATATCGTTGATGCTCCTTGGTATGTCAAGAACAGTAACATCCACAAAGATCTGGAAACTGATACTGTCAAACAAACCATCGCTAAGTATGCTCGGAACCATGAAGAAAAGCTCCATCAACACGTGAACGTCGAGGCCCTCCAGCTCCTGGACTTCACGAACCAAGTGAGGCGACTCAAGAGGACCAAGCCTCATGAGTTAGTGCAGTGAAGTGAGTTCACAAAAAAGCAGAACACAGTGCGGTAGTGTACACAATAAAATGGTGTATAAAGTAGTAATGAAGCTAATAGAACAACTAAAGACTACTACTGAGTAAGGCTTTAGACTAAGAGATCACGTAGTAATTTAGATTAGAAACAAGTCACTCATTGTTCAACAGGTCGTAACGTTATAGTCACTTGTATAAGTGCTAATAAAAAAAAAAAAAATATGTTATAGAATCTGAATATTCCATTTCCATATTATCGACATACGGATATACTTAAAAAAGTGATTTATTGAAAACACAATCTCTGTTGTTAAAAATATGTGTAGTAGTAATAGTAATATATTAAGCACTTGGACTGAAGTACGTGAGGTAAATGTATGTGTTTCTTCTTATTGCAACTTATTTTACGTATAATAATATGAATGATGTGATATATTGCAATGAATATAGACAAGAATTAATGAGTTGATGGCGTTTTATTTTATCCTTATTCATTCCTGGAACAAACGGTCAAGTATTCAATACTTAATAGTTGGTTCCACAACAGTTACAAACTAATTACATATTGATCATAGTATACGTTCTATCAGGACTCACGGAATGCTGTGAGCGGTGTATAATTAATTGGTACCTGTTGTTGGAACTTCATTGCAATGAACCACGAATATATAAAAGAAGCAAAATTTCCCGCTGTTTTGTTGTTGTTGGGTATACTTCTGAGGCAAAAAATTGAGTGAGAATAATAAATTTATAATTTGTTAGATTTGTTGACAATGATATTGATTAAGATCGTATCATTTATCAACTATCCATACTTTTCTGTAAGAAAATATTTGATTTTACCTGCAAGTGAGATATTTTCTAAGGGATCCTCGTGTTCCTCTTCTTCTTCCGTTAACCTAACCTCGTAGTGTAAACCATCGTCGAAAATGTAAGCATCCGACCTAACTTCCGTGAGCGACCTAACAGGCTTCCTTCGAATCGGTTGAAGTGACAGATGGGAATCGTCAGATTGGGCTGCCTCTGATCGTTCGCTAGTCTTTCGTAATCTATCCGTCGTTGGTATAGCAATTGGCGGTAGTTCTTCATCGGTTCTCGTCGCCATGAAACGATGTATAACTGCCAAATGTTGTAGGATATCCTGCGAGGCATCTTCTACCTTGCGTAGACGAAATTCTAGGTTTTGCATCGTTGTCGTTTGATTGTTTTCTTTCATGTTAATATCTTCCACTTTCTGAAACCCAATGGAATACGTTTCTGAAGTAATTCGTTGACTAGTAACTATAATTTGGGAGAATTTAGAAGATGGAGAACGTTTTTATTGTGGATTTATTAAGAAATATTCTTTATTCTAAAATGTCATGAATTTTTCAATTAATATTGTGCTAATATCTAGTTGCATTGATTGCTTTTCGCATCCTATACGACTGTAATATTTTGCTATTATAATTTTATTCGAATAAAAGAAACATTTAATAAGCTAATCAAATACCAAACTCTAGTGCCATTTGTGACTTCTAGAACAACTTTTGAATTTTTGTTTTCAACAATTAAAATTTGTCTTCTCTTATGATCAAAGCTGTCACCACCGGTTGCTACAGCAATTGTATTGTATTCGTGGAAATTGAACCCAGCCGTTACGCTGACATGTAGTCTCAACGTATGTGTAAGCGCGTCAGTACTGTACTGCCGTTTGTGACAGAAACTGTTATTGCGATAGATTTTTCATCATAACTAGGTAAATATTACACATTACATAAATTATTGTACGTACTGGCTTACCGACGGCGCCGTTAATGTTGCAGCAGTCACGTTGGCAGCTCTATTTATTAGATCTATCGGGCAACACGCTTTACAGTAACTGTATGGTAGGGGGGATGAGATCAAAATTTAAAAAAGGTTACGTGACGTTACTAATCCTAAAAACAACAAAAGCTTTCAAAAATTAAACACTTTCATTTTGTTATACTTGTATTACTAGTTTAACCTTAAGTTCTTCGCGTAATGTTACTAACATAAGTATTTTACTATTGAGGAGGATGGGACCATTATAGAGGATCCACAAATATTGGCGGATAAATTTAATGCTTTCTTTCAACAAATTCCAGAGCAAGTCTTACACAGTTTACCTGACATAAGAGTTGACAGCATAATACCAGAAAACGCGTACACAATGTATCTCTTTCCCTACACTATTTTTGAAATGAACCAAATTATCAACAAGCTGAAAAACAAAAATACCTCGGGTCCGGATGGAATATCGGCTAGAATTTTGAAAGAATTTGCTGATATACGCTACTACAGACCAATCTCGCTAATATCAAATGTAGCAAAGATATTTGAGTATTGTATGCTGACACGATTAACATCATTTATTGATAAGTATAGCATTTTACATACGAATCACCATGGATTTAGGAAAAACAAGTCCACTACCACCGCCCTATTGTCATTCTACGATATCATACTAGAACAGATTGATAAAAGAAATTCTCCGTTGGCAATCTTTTGCGATTTTAGCAAGGCCTTCGACTGTTTACAACATTCCATATTGCTGAATAAGTTAAATAGTTATGGTATCAGAGGAAATGCTTTAGAGTGGATATGCTCATACCTAAGCGGCCGCATGCAATACGTTCGGATACAGTATAAACAGGAGGCATCTCAGAGAAGCGTTAGATCCGTTTGGCTGCCTGCTCCTCATGGCGTTTTTCAAGGAACTATATTGGATCCAGTTCTATTCAACCTATATACAAATGACATATATAACTTCTGCACTGATTTATTAATTTTCATGTATGCGGATGACACCACCGTACTTGCAACTGGCTCAACTCTATCTGAGACCGAGGCATTGGCAAATAGTGCCATAAATAGGCTATCTGACTGGTTTTGTGCCAATAAGCTAAGCCTTAACGAGGAGAAGACAAGCTCTTTGCTTTTTCACACACGCCAGCGAACACGATAAACCCATCTCCCAAACAGAGATAACCAAATTACTCGGAATGCATGTTCAGGATAACTTGCTCTGGAATGTTCACTGTGACCACCTAGTGAAGATGTTAAATACCAAAACGTTTCTGTTTCGCAGCCTGAAGGATCAGGTATCATTACATACATTGCTGTCTGTATATTACACTGAAATACAGTCGCGGTTGGGATATGGCATATTCCTCTAGGAATCTTCATCTACTGTTGCCAAAGTCTTTGTGGCACAGAAGCAACTTGTTAGAATATTGGGCGGGCTAAAATCTACAGAATCATGTAAACCTCTCTTTCAAACGTTGCGTGTTCTAACTCTTCCGTCTTTATACATCCTTGAAGCCGTGTGTTACCACCATAATCACAAGGCGGAGTATACCGTTATAAAAGACATACATCCCTATGAAATCCGGCGAAGAAGTGATCTCCATATTTCTTGATGTACGCTGCATATCACTGATAGAGGATTAACGAGCACCGGGAAAAAACTATACAATAAACTACCTCGCGAAATAAGAGTTAGCGCCAGATTTAAGCAGTCTACTAAGAGGTATTTAATAGAGCAAAGCTACTACAGTGTAAAAAACCCTAGCAACTAATCTATAGGGATAAGCCACCCCATCGCTACGTTTCGTATTTATCCTCATGTTTAGTTTAGTTTAGCATTATTCTTTATTTTGTTTTTGTTTCCTTTTCTTTTGTTTGATTAGTTGATCTTTTCTTGCTTTTTTGTTTGTTAGAATTTTTGTATTCGACCATTGATTTGATTATCCTTTCGGATACATTTAATCAATAAAGTATTATTATTATTATTATTTTAACATATTGCCTACAGTTAGGAATTGAAGAAAAGGCTACCGAGTATTCGTTTGTAGTGCAGTTAAACAGGTAGTACACAAGTACTCGTTCGTAGTGTATTGCAACGGACAGTATTATAAGTACATATACAGAGTGGGCAGAAAGTCAGGAAACGGCTAAATATCTCAAGAACTAATAAGCGAAAATCTTTGAAACTTGGTATAGAATTAGAAGAATTTAAGTTGCATTAATCGCAATTTTCTTGGCCTTGTATCTTCATTTGTTTTTAAGATCCAAGGTCATATTGATTTCTTTTAGGTAGGAAGGGGACTCAGTTCCATGATTTTTCAAAAGGGCAATTTTTTCCGAATTCAACAATATAACAGTTTATTTACGGAAATGTAAAAAAATCAAACAAGGAACTAAAGATAAATCAGTTACCCTACAAGAGATGCTCAAAGCGTTCACCATTCATTTTTTGGCAGTAATGAAGACGTTGAGCAAAATATTATAAGAAATTTGTCAAAGTCTCCGCAGAAATGCTTGCAAACGCATCTCTTATTCGTTGTTTTAGATCTTTAATGTTGTCTAGTCTCCTAATGTATAATTACAGAAACATAATCGTTACTTTGAATCTTGGCGAGCAACGAGCAGTAGCGGCTGGTGGTGGCGTAAGTTACGGGCGATCACCGACGTAAATGAGAAAATTAGAACAAATGTGGTTAAAACGCAACATGGCGCCGCATAGTAGCCGAACTGGCGTATTTAGTCGAAACTTGATAAGAGATATTATTTCTATTGACAGAACATTTTTCAAGGTAAGAAATAATAAAATAGTACCTGCTAAAACAACAGTAATATAATTAAAGATAGTTAAATTATTGTTATTTATTTAAATAGCTTCAATATTTATAAGTAGAAACTTTGAATAGAATAATGGCTTTTTTCCACCTAGCGAGACACTGTTTGGCAATGCTATAACTTTTTTTATTTAATTTCTTGGTAATATTTCCTTTATGATCTTCTAAATGAAGTCTATTCAGTAAGAATGTATAAAGCTCTGTTTTTTTTTTGTTTTATCTGTTTCATTTCGCCATGTTTTAGTTCTGCCCTGGTAACCAAACCCCCTCGCTCACTAAAACCTAATTTTCTAACTTACTGTCCCTGGCCATATTACTTGAAACATTTATAGGGAGACTAGATCATTGTATCAATAAATAAAAATACCAGAGAAATGATATTTAGAAGAGTAATGTACGTATATATAAATATTTCAGTTATCAACTTACATTTAGCGAGTTCACAGTTTAGAGAATGCATCGATATTTTTTTTAATATTTCGTCATAACCGTATAGAAGCTAAGTTGTGGAGTATCGTTAAGTATTTTGTGTTGATATATCGTTATTGCAAAGGTAAAATTGTTATTCTATCTCCCTCATAATAATTAATTATTTAGAATTTGAAAAAAATGGAAATATTTGGGGTTTTTTGTAGAAAATGCCCGGGAAAGACTTAACAAGTGAACAAAGAGCCGCTATACAAGCTTTTCTACAATGAAACAAACATTCACAACGAGAAATTCCAACATTACAGAAAGTATCTCCTTCCTCTGTATCGCGTTTAGCTAGAAACTTAAACGAAGGAGCTAGCACATCGACACAAAACGGGCAAAGTGCGGTCGGAAAAGAAAAAAAGACCAGTAAAAAAGCCGCGTTTAACAGAAAAAATGAAATCTACTCGTCTCAATTTTGCAAGAGAATATCAACATTTCACAGACGAGAATTGGAAAAAGGTGAGTAACTTAACAACATGATTTTTAGTGAATTAATGTTTGCATTACTTAATAGGTTTTCTTTAGTGACGAGAGCCCTCTCTGTGTGTTAGTGCAGCGAGCACAATTTGTTCGTAGACGATCTGGCGAACATCTCACAGAGTCCACAGTTCTTCGAACTGTAAAACACCCTCCGCAAGTAATGATTTGGGGTGTGATTAGTAGAGACGGACCCGGCCCTTTGTATTATGTAGAAGGTACAATGCGTTAAGCGCAGTACATAAATGTGTTAAAAAACACGTTATTACCGTATTTTAAGCCAGGACGTCGCATACCGACAGGGCGTATATTTATGCAAGATAATGCTCCTTGCCATGTGGCAAAAAAAGGTTAAGAAATTCTTTGAAGACAATCACATACCTCTTTTACGTTGGCCCGGAAATTCACCGGACCTCAATCCCATCGAGAACGTATGGAATCGACTAAAAAGTAAAGTATATGAAAGAGAAAACCCTACAAAGGAACGATGAAGATATAAAAGAGACAATCATATCTTGCATTGAAAGTATGCCCCAAAGAATTAAGGGTGTTATTAAAAATCATGGGTTATGGACTAAATATTAATTACTTATTTAATATTTACATATGTTACATATTTTTACAATATATTTTATAAATAAAAAATATAATACGTGTATAGTTTATATTTTATTATGAAGAAACTACAAAATATTGAGTATTTCAAGTAATTTGGCCAAGGACTGTATATGGTATTTTATGGCAATAAAGCGTAATTTGTAAAACTGATTAAATTGCTTATCTAATGCTGTATAATTTACCTTCGGCATTTTTCTGCTAAAGTAGACCATTAAAAAACGAAGAAACTAAAATATTTTTTATTCAAGACATCGAATAACTTTAAAAAATACAATTACACTACGAATACATTACATTGCATTTAGTATACTCGTAAAGTAAGGATTTTAGAAATATTAATTTTTGAGGTCAGTAGCGGCTAATTGGGGAATTTTGATTTAAGATTTATATTCTTATTATTATTTCTTATGATATTCTTATTTTCGTTGAAGAAATGTTGCATCACACATACGTATTTTCAAATAAGTAATATTACTTATTATCAGATTATTACTAGTTATACACGTACAACACAATAAAATGAAAGTATTACCTTCAGATAGTACACCAAGTTAGACTTCTTTTAGCTTAACATAAAATCGACTCAAGAAATATGTTCTCATATAATATTACTCTATTCGTCTACTGTACACACGGTATTCACTGCCCATATTAAATTCATTACACAATCGGAATCACATGCAGAAATAGTACAAGTTGGTGCATTTTGAATTTACATTTGCAATTTGATTTTCCGTAGAATGTTCCACGGTGTTCCACAGTGTCCAATAGATATAATTCAAATTAGTGTAAGGTGAGAAATATTTTGCAAAAATCATACCTGCATCACGTTTTCGACTCTCTCGGTGGTAACACGGATACGATCTTCGGTGGACTGCTGTAGTTTTAGGTCTTGTTCGGCGAAATATCCTTCGACGCATTCCTCTTCGAAATCGTACAGACGTTCCATTTCCTCTACATCCAAGAACAATTTCAATCCGTTATCGTAAGTTTCTCGTTCACCGTCTAGTTTTCTCCGTATATATTTGTAAATTAAATATAGATGGCATAGGAAAATAAATGGCGGTGGCAAGATTGGCTTTTGTTCGTACTCCATGACTACCGTAAACCTTTGAAACATCCAAACCTGATGCGATACCGCGTTTACCTCTATGAAAATGTTATTGAAGACGGCGATCAGCAAATTAATTAGAAGGATGTTAGCTATTAAAAGGTATATGGACATGACGGCCGGTGTTATCCATCGTCCGGTTAAGCAAGGGGTATCCGTGCCTTCGCCGCAAGGTGGATCGATGCTATCAGCAAAAACTTCGCCATACAACATAAAGTACGGTTCAAAGAACACCTACGAGAAGGGCAAAGACAAGAAGAGAGGTGTAATTTAGGTAAGTAGGATTTTATAGATTAGAATCACTTACGTCTCTAGCAATTCGCCAGCTTGGCTCTGTATTTGGATACAATATTGCTTGTCGACATACGCCAAAGCTCATAAGAACAACCAATAACAGTACTACAAAATATATCATGTTCTTTACCATTTTACCCATCATTGTTACAAGTGGTCCTAAAAAAATTTTTGATTAATAATAGGTATGTTAGAATGTAGTACAAGTTATAACTGATAACAATATTTTGTTGGATTAATTTTGTAATCTATAGATGTTCACAAGGAATCATTGTACTATTTTCTAACAATACTCTCTCAAGTAAGTAACAGACAGGAAACTGCACAAAAAATTTAATTAAACGTATTACACCCCGCACATTTATATAAATCGGAGATTGTATATGTAATGATAAAATGCATCAACGCATTACTGATTTAGTTCCCACATATTAATAAATTATACACCAGACCTTTAACAATGGAATTTACTAACCAATAGGATGAAGAGCACAATCACAGTTTAGACACATGCGAATATGAGCATCAGATTAATAGCTGTACATATCACAAAACTGCAAAAACCTTTGTTTAAAAATTGAATAGGTACTCATAGTTTATAGTTCGCTTTTTAAGTGGGCGCTATTTTTCAATATCACTTTCTTTTTTGATGCATTACTGTGAGTTGTTATTGAGGTGGATGCACGAGGGGGTTCCATATTCCACAATACATTTTCATTTTCTAGGAAAGTATCACTGCACAAATTATAACGACAATATCGTGTATCTATCTGTACTGTTGTCTTTGTCTTATTTAGAAAGGAAATCGCTAATTTTCTCCACTTCTTGACAAGATATAGTTTATAGAATCCGTTAGCGCGTACTTTAGATTATGTCTAATTCCACGAACATAGAAACGAGGCACCAAAATAGGTTTAATAAAATGTAATAGTATCAAGTTATATAGTTATCATTAGAGTTTGTTAAAAAGGTGGTACTGGATGTCAGTAGCGTAGCGGTAGCGGCGTAGGTAGGGGTAATTTTCAACTCGTAGTCGATCTCGACAGTACCGCGAGAAAGTTCAAAACAACAGTATGCGGAGATGGGACGCCCAAAGGGTGTAACGTTCCTTTTGAATGTGAATACATATCTCAGGCATTTCCCTGGATTACAATATAGAAGTCCGCATATTTATTGCACAATATGCAGTAGCGGATTGCTAAGTCGCGATAGGTTTGAATGCAGAAAACATTGTAAAAGTAAATGTCATGTATTGAATTTAAGAAATAGAAATTCTATACTGGCAATTTTTATATGATTTTATTTTTATGTTAAGTGTGTACAACATCTAATATCTAATGAACACTTTCGTCTTTTTTGGGCTAAATACGTTCCCTCATGGAAGCTGCCAACATCTATACACGCATGTCACCTCGTAGCAGAAACCATTCGAAAAAAGTATCCGATGGCGGATCAGTTAATAGCATCTACCAAAAAAGTGTTCATTAAATCTCCCAAACATATCCGTGTATTCAAACAATTGTGTCCGAAATTACCACCACCACCTCAGCCAGTAATAACGTGATGGGGAACATGGCTCCAAGCAGCATCTTACTATCAGAAATATTTTTCACAAGTGAAAAATGTCATCTTGAAACTTGATTCAAATGATTCTGCAGCAGTTCGAGATAGTCAGTAACTTTTTTCCAATTCGGACGTTCAACAACAAATAGATGAAATTTCCATGAACTATTCTGAAGTTGCACAAGCTATAGAGCAATTAGAAAACGGTTACTTATCAGCACGAGACGCGTTAAATTGCGTAAACAATTTACAAGCCGCTCTAGAAAACTTGACGAACACTATAGAAGTCGATGTTGCTTAAAAATTTGGTGCAATTTTAACGAAAAATCCCAATTTACAAAAGGTTCGGTTTATAACTGAAAATCAAGAGTGCCTAGATGAGGAAAAGGAATATCTGACATTTGCAAATCTTACTTCACATCAAGACGACAGGAAGGGTAACAATATTATTTTTCACTAATATTGTGTATTACGTACCTACTTTTATGCGGTGCGTCACTGCCGGTACCACCTTTTTAACAAACTCTAGTTATCATACTCATCAAAATTCTATATCGCAAAATAAATGATTCCGCTGCAAAATACTTTCCCACCAATGAAGTTCTTTGCTTTCCGCAAAACGAATATATCTAATACCATGAGAAAATAAAACATTTGTATAAATAAAGCGGCGGCTGCGAAGCTACATTACACCGCTTTGATTCCCTCGTGTATTTCCGTTGCATAACGTGCACATTGTACTACGCTACGGAAATACACGAGGAAGTCGAAGCGTTGTAATTGACCTCCCATTTATATCACCACCAGCCATCAAAACATAAGCTATCAAAAATATATAAGTTATATTGTACACATATTTACAAATTGTACTACTTAAAATAATTTTGATAATAATTTTGAAATAAAAAAGATTGTTAGCTAAACTAATACAGTTTAATGTCTGTATCTACTTACATACGTTTAAATTAGAGAATGCTATTAGAATAAATTAGAGAATGTTATTATATGCGATTATGTCATATCAGACTTCTGTAAGGAATGGCTTTCATTGTATGATGACAAGAACATTTTCTTGATCCTAATAGATGTAGTTTCGTAAGTAAGCTATGTACTCATTGAAACTTAACGTTGAAGTTGCTTAAGCAAATTTCTCAATGTATATGACTATATGATTATTTTTAACGTATATAACTGTACTTGATATGTAGGTATATGTATTAATGTCTTTATAGCAGATGTTCCAATACTATATACGTAAATATTTGCATTATACTCATATGTATTATTAATTTCTTCAATGTTTTTACTACTGTTGTGAGTTGAAGATGTGCAAAATTGATAATTTATGTGATATAGTAAGTTATAAAAATAAATGGAGTGGAGTAATCTCACAAACTGGCGCAGTATCCAAATTAATCAAATAATTGTCAAAAATCTATTGTTACCTGGCGTTTACACACATACTTACACTGGCGCAGGCGCGATAGTCGACCGTGCTGTGTAAACGCCTACTGTTCATCAACAATCGTTGGCGTGACATCATCGGCTGTCATAACAATTTTCTTGACAACATTTAAGACAGCCATTGAGCTTGTTAAAATAAAAATGGCGAAAATCAAATTTCTATATAGTAAATTGATCGATGATTCACTGTTTGTATACAATAGAATCTGCATAATTGATCTACCTTGTTTCAGCCGAGAATTTGGTCATTATTTTTTAGAAAACCTTAACAGGTGCTAGTTTATTGTTTTCCGTCACTTATTGCAACTGCCTAGCGGGTGAATCGGTTGCTATCGGAGCAACACATGCAGAAACAGGTAGATTGTGTACGGTGAGCTCCGTCACACAGTCAGTTAGTATTATAATTTATTGGTATATATATGATTGACAGAAAATACTAATAGGCAAAGACTTTACTGTTGTCGAGAAAATTGAAACTCAAATGAACTACTGAATATAAGTGAATTATAGGATTTCTTACGACCATTTCTGACATAACAAAGCAAATTAATTTAGAAAAACATGGTGGAAATGCAAACCCGATGAAAAGTATTCGGCATTTTTGTGCATAAGGTAAACTGGGGTAAATGCGACATAGTTTTGCTATATCGCAACGTTGAGAAAGCAAAAAAGAAATGGAAAAAATTTTCAGATTGTTTTCTCTAGGTGTTACACGAATTTGAAGCTTGTAACAACAACCGAAAGATTCTTCCGATTTTCTATTACATTCTTGTAGTATGTCGCATTTTCAGGATTTGGAATAAATGTAATACATATACCTTATTATATATGTACTCGTATTATGTTTACTGTATGGGGTGTAAATGCAAACAAGTACTTATCTTAGCTGCCCAATCGCACACTAGCAGGGTGTAAACCACCTTAAACTCAACACCACCTTTCGCTGTTTGACTCAACGACCCAGAAACTATAAGAGATATAAAAGAAGCTAAGACAAGATTTAAACTGTGTTACATGCTCTTAACGATGCGCGATGGTGTTAGTATTTTTCCTACGACAAATAGTTGTTTAGGCAAAATATTCCTATTTATGTTAAAAAATTCAAAGTAGTGTGCTAAAGTATCTTTGATTCTTTTAGAACATTTATGAATACATTAAGTTTATCATCATGTAATCTAAGTTGCTATAAAAACTTTTCCATTATCTATTTTTAAACGTATTCAATCAGATATTGAAATGCTTATGCAAATTCAATAGAGATAAACTGGTGTTTAGAGCACTAATCTGCAGTTGCATTAATCTTTACCGTGATCGATATCCGTGATATGAAAAGGTTTCGTAATAAAACCTTATCCGCATAGATCTTCACGTGTAGATTGTATGATTCTTATCTTATTTAAAATTAATCCAGGTTAAGTACTTCGAAGTAATCACTTTATTGTTTTGTTGTTAATGCTTTATACTTAATAAATCCTTGTCCAAATAGTAGACTTTCCAAATGCATATAATATATAAAGGATGAGAACTTAAAAACTTATTTTATTATGTAGTTGCTTAATAAGTAATTGTTGAAATCATGAGAATCAACATTGCTAATGTTCTGAATTTGTTATACACAACATTCTTTTCTGCAAACGTCGCCGCTACACCTATTACACATGAAGAACAAGATTTGCACAATCCTTTAAGGGTTGTAACGGCAAAAGCTCAAGAGCAGTATTCGTTTGCATCTGAAGTAGATATAGCATTAGAATTCGTTGAACCAAGTCGTGAATATGATGAAGATTACGAACATGAAGAGTGTGTTCCCCAGGAAGGAGGTATTATGATTGATATCGAAATACATTCCGGTCGAACCTTACCTTATCCGCCATGTTGACAAAAACAGCGGAAACCGTCGTGCAATCATTATCCTCTATTACGCACAGTTACACAATCATGTCAACAATTTCAGCAAACGCACGCCTCTTATCTACCCTCTTTCTTGTGTTAAAAGAAACAACAGGTCGGTTTGGACCGCAGGTGCAAAAAACAATTTTGAGGCCTGTTAATATGTACATCTCGGCTTCAATATCCGGGAAATTAACTTCTCAGCATTTTAAAGATTGGTTTACAGATGTGTATTTACCAAATACTGAAGCTGAAAATATCTTGTTATTAGGTTCCAGGAGTGGGCATTGTCCGCAATGTGCAAAATTTAGTACCAACGAACAAAAAAGTAAATATTTTCACAATTTCAAAGAAGACAACTTCAATGGTACAACTTTTAGATGTTTACGGTTTTAGAATATGGAAACATTTTGTGAGAACATTTTCAGATGAAGTGCTACTTATAGATTGCGACATAATTCTATACCAAAGAAACAGTATTATTCAATTACAATATTTAACACATAATCAATTGTTATCGCCAAGGTTCTTCAATCTATTTAAATATGCATGGTATAAAAGTGGATACATCGTCGAACGGGTACCACATTTTGAAAATACACAAAGTACACCAGAATGCGGTATTTGTGGCAAGCCTGTATTTATTCGTTTTGCATGGTCAATGCAATTTCTTTGTTTTCATTATTTCTACACGGATTGCCATTATTGCTTTGCTATAGCAATAAAGAATGATAGGTGTTACAATATGGATCATATTTCATAAATCGACTGCATATAACAGTCTACGCTACGTAGTTACATAAGACGTATGAGAAGTATGGGAGGATGAGGGCTGTTTTCCTAAACAAATATTTGTTATGGAGAAAATATTTACGCCATCGTTAAGAGTATATAAAACAGTTGAAATCTTGTCTGAACTTTTTTTTATATCTCTTATAGTTTCTGGTTCATTGAGTCAAACAGCGAAGGGTAGTGTTGAGCTTAGGGTGCTTTACACTCCGCCAATGTGCGATTGGGCAGCTAAGATAGTTACCGTTGTTCTTATACTACATCGGTTTATAAACCCACAAAGCTTCATTTAAATCGGTGGGATACACTTAGCTCTGTTCCCTTGTAAGTGCCATTGTTTCTCAATGATAGTTCATAATTGAATTTAATTCTTTGTTTAAATAATTTTTACATTTGGATATACTTACCCAAATATTTATTTACACCTAATATATTGAGAATTCGGAGGTACCAGTACACACTATTCACGCAGTACATAACTCTGCCGATTTCCATCGTGTTCTCTTGCAATCGGAACGCCAACGCTACCAGGAAGAAGAGAACCGCGGCAGCATCGCACGGATTCCACATGTTCCAAATCCAAACAGCAAATTTATGGCTTATCGCTACCGGTTCGGATGAGAGCAGTTCGCGGACTTTTTCGCATCCGAGTGTGCAAATATATAATATGGCGAGGCATTCTTGCCAGGTTGGTGTACTATTCATTTTTACAAGTACTGTGTAACTAAATATTACCAAAAATAGAACGTATGCAATCTGAAAGGAAAAAAAATATAAAGTCCTATGCATAATTTGATAAATAAATGTCTAATAGGGTTATAAATACCTGTCTTACTTTATTCTTTATTTTACAAAAAAAAAATTAAAATTTCATATTGTTACAAATGAATATTTCCTTAGTTTTTGCCAATGTTATCAAATTAACTAATGAGAATAAAATTTTCCCATTAAACACCGGTAGGATTCGAACCTATGACTCCAGTTTGCTAGACTGGCGCGCTGACCACTACACCACAGAGTTTAATGATTCGAATCTTTTTGTTTAACCTAGTTGTTCAGATGGTTGCAGATGTATTGTAACATCTCGACAGACATATATTTATCTCTAATACTGATATATAAGTGGCTTCCATCGGCAATTATTTGGGGAAATATCGATTTTCAATATTTGCCGACCACTTTGAATATATCATCTTTTATTATTATTGCGCAATAAATTTGCATTGAAAATGGAGTTCAGTAGTAGGTTCGGTACAATCTCGAGTTACCATTCGCATGTTGGGGACAACTAACTGCGCTTCACCCTTTACGGCGAGGGGGTAATGGTAACAAAGCCATGGAACACTTTACACACACAATTTACACACTAAAGGCTCCTGAGGTTACAGCAAGCTTTAAAAAGCTTATACACTCCGCTGGTCCGCCACCACATGTTAAAAAAAACAAGGTATGTATTTCTTTTTAGGATGCCCTACATTACAAACATATATTCTTTTGCACAGACATTCATTTAACATAAAAATAAGGTGCGTTTCGAAAACCCTTTTTATTTCCATCTTCAAAACTCAGTTTAGTACTGATTTTTCTGTTACATAAAATTTATGCTTACATTATTGATCCAATTTTATGCCACTCTAACGACTTTCCAAGCTTTTTGTGTTGGTAATTCAAAGTTTTTACATTTCTTCCTAATTCATTTCATCTTCGTGCAATATAACTCTAAGCTAACGACTGAAGTAGTACCACCTGCTTTGGATCAGTATTTTATTGGGAAATAAATTCAATTCTAAATCGGAATATTAGCAATACTTTTACACTTCAATAAGGGTGAGATCTTCGACTTTAACCGGTGATATCTAGTGAATGGCGTACAGTATGGTACTATACATACATTTTCCTATTATGTTAAATTGGCTACGGCGTTAATTGTGATTTTTCTGTTAGCTTTTTTGCAAATTTGTTGTCTGTATGTAGCGTTTCATAATTAAATACGCACCGATACGTTTAGCGATTAAGACAGATTAAGACTGGAATCATAGAATGTGCTTTTGCGGACGATTTAGCAATTTTTGCAAGAAGTGAAACCGATCTCTAAGGAAACATAGAAATAGGGAATAAGTCACTGAGAAAAAGGAATACCAATAATAACACAGATAAGACTAAGATAATTGTAATATCAGATCGAAACAGAAATACAAAGGTACGAATAAACGGGCACAATGTTGAGAAAGTCGATGATTTTACATATTTAGGAAGTATTATAAACTCAAAGGCAGGAGAGAGGAATAAAAGCGGCAGCTAACATCTATGGATTCTTGTGCAAGAAGTTCGTTAGTAAGAGAGAAATATCCAGACACATGAAAATTAAAGAGACACGCGAAGATTAGTGTTTAATTCAATGTACATTCCTGTTCTATGTTTTGGATTGGAAACATGGGTGTTGACAAAGAAACAGAAAGCTAGAGTCCAAACAATGTGGAAGTAACCAGGAAAGAAGGAACTAGAAACCAAAAAACAAGGCATGATTTGTGGGTGGTGCCTATTCTATAACTAATAGAATAGAACCAGTTAAGGTGGTTTGGTCACTTGAGCAGAATGGGAAAAAATAGACAAGTGGTAGGCCAAAGACTAAATGGAACACAGTTGTTGAAAGGATATTAAGAAATAGAGGGCTAACATATCAAACAGCAGCAATTTTACTTAAAGACAGGCGTAAATTTGTTTATAATGCTTATTAGTATTATTATATTTTAGCCTTACATCAATTAATTGGTAGATACTGTAGATAGGTTATACCGAGTGTTTTAATTTTAAAGTGAAGTTAGTCTTTTTCACCAATTTTTGCATTTTATCAAATTTCTGTGATGTTATTGTTTATCGATTAGCCAATAAATATGACAACAACAATCTATCGTGGAAATTTGATAAAATGCGAAACGGATGTTTCTATTAAAATGAATAAAGGTAATAATTTTCACTAATTACAGCGCCATCTACGAAAGAATGTTTCAAACAGAAGTTACTTACTTCTTAGCATAGAATTGCAATATGTAATAAAAAATAGGTGTTTCCATTAAAAAAAAACATAAAGCTGCCCTATTTTCACCGATTACAGTGCCAACTACGTTGAAACTATTTTGTGGCCTTCGATGAGATGAACAAGGTACGACAAACTTTCTCGTAGGAATCATATTTCGAGATATTCCTCTGTTAAGATTAAGATAAAACACCCGGTATATTCATATTAAAAAGCATACATGCGACAACGGGAAATGCGAATGGGTGATTCATCACAAGCGGAGGGGTTAGCGGCAGTCGACGGCTCACGATGGTTACCGATGTGGTTAGTTACGAGGTAGACTGCATTATGTGCGGACGATTTTAGTAAGAATTTCTAGAGTATTTATTTTTCTTTTCTTTTATTGCATCAGAATCTGTTTTTATTTTCGTCTTTAGAATTTCGTATTAGTTTTGTCTAAGCTTCACAACAATAAAATAAATATGCGAAACTCATTTCCAGGCGACCATGACTTCAAATTATTACATGCGTTCTTACACACAGTAGGTCTGCATGCCAACGTTGTTACAACCGTACTAACGACCTGCATCAAATCGATCGGATTCCACTCAATCTCCTCCTCGGTCTCTCGCCGTACATATATAGTGTTATGTTACAAATGACAATTAAAAGATTTGAATAGGAAGATAATCAATTTTGTGTTTATTTTAAGCTTTTCACTTACAAAAAAGAAAATGAAATTTATCTAATTAAATTACTTACAGTTATGTAGTGGCATGTGTTTGATATGTGTGTGTGTGTGTATAATCCTAATGGTTCCTTCTTTCCTCTTCTTGGTAAAATCCTCTTATTTTGGAGTCCTTTGATCATCTTCTCCAATTAAATTCCTTCGAATTACTTCTTAAAATTTTCCAACTGATTTAATATCCTTGACAATCGTTGGTGATGATTTATGGTTCACTTAAAACGCTTTTCAATACATTTGCACTGATAACTTTGACGATATTTTCACTTTTATAATGCAATTTCTAAATATCAATTGAAAGATGTTTGTTTTCTGTCAAAATTGTTTTCGTTGCTAACTTCTGTTTTTTCTCGTCGTCATTGCTGTCATTGCCAATCTAACGACTTGATATTTAATTTTGTTGTTTTGAAGATCAAATTCGGTGTCGCAGGTGACGTAAGGGATTTTGACGGTTATTTCCAAATACAGTGTGTTTTATGTTTGTGTATGTGTCACTTTTACAAATAATGTTTTCAAAATGTAAATAACTTAAAATAAGTTGAAATTTTGATTCTCCCCTGTAACATATCATTAACTAAGTCTTTTTTTTTTTAAGTAAAAGATTAATAATATAAATAATCAATATGTCGGAACTAGAATATTAATCGAAAATAATTCAAGTTCCGCATAAAACTAAAATCTAATATCAGCGAATTTTGATATAACATTAATTAGAATGAATTTAGCAACATATTAATATACGCTTTTCACGTTGGAACATCCCACTACAATAGATATAGCTAATTTCACATTTTCCCAATGTGTATATATATAATTTGAATATACAATAGGATTGTTCGCAGAGTAAATCCCAAAGTAATCAGAGCGGCCAGAATCAATCAAATTGCGCGATATTAGTTGGATTTTAGTTGTGGATTTCTTTCTACCAATCAAATTATGTCTGACTAATTTGTGATTGCTCTGCGAACAACCCTAATATTATCTTATATCTACTTGTATCTCCAGTGCTTTTGATGTAGCAAACACGCTACAACGGGATTTGTTCTAGAATTTAGTACATCTTTAATTTATGTTGGTTTAAGAACTTTTCGATGTTGAATTAGAAAAAATATGACATTTGTTTTAAGTAATTCCGCTGTTGATTTTATGTCGGCGAGAATGAGGATGAAGACAGCGTATTATTAACAACGACGGAAACGAATGTGGAGGTTCTGAATCCGACAACGCCCCTGAAGCTTCATTACAAGCAAAGGCTAGTTACATTGGGAATTCTTAGATTCTTATCCATAATTTCAATCAATTTTTTGTACCACGTTCTGTGCAATACAATCATGAATTGAAAGAAAGCAACTGGTTACTTTTCAAAATACTTAAATGTAAATCTTTTTCTGGAGCTGCCGCACTGTGAACAAACAAATCCATATAAATATTCATTTCATAAATAAATAATTCCATGTTGCGTTATACACTTTTCGATGATTTGAATTCTTAAGTAGCATATACGATGCATGATCCGAATAGATTCGAATGGATCAGAATTTTATTTGAAATGTATTTTTAGTGTTTTACGGCATAAACAACAAAATCCACAAAGTTTAAATACTGTAATATGAAAGTTGTCATCTCAGGTCTGAGGAGGTTAAAAAAGGTACTACATTCTTCTATTATTGTTGACGGATTCCTCTGCCAAGAGAAAGATTATTTAACATCTATCTTTTATATGAAATAGTACGTATTGTAATTTTTGTTCTTATAATTCTTGACAGTGAAAGTTTTTAACTGCAGCAAAATATCTGTTATCCTTTGCATCCTGCACTACATAGAAAATAAGTAAAGCTGAAACAAATATTTGACAAACTTTATTGAGCATTAAAACTGAATTCTGGTCTTTGTAAAGTTGCTTTGAATAATAGTTTGTCGGCTTTAGGAATTTCAAACGTGATACGCAAGATTTAGGTGATAAATCAAGATCCGGTTATTCTGTAATGGTAATGAATCAAGGAAACATTATGCGAATAAAAAATAATTACGAGCCCTAACAACTATATATTGGGACAAAATAAAACACGTACATGCGTAGTTCGGGTATTTGACAGTTTATTTTTTGAATTATTTTTTATTAGTTATATAATAATGGTGAATAAACAGTGGTTTAAATGTCAATTAATCACAAAGCATACTTATTGTTTCTGAATAACAAACCTTATAACATGTAAAGGTAACGAAAATGCGTGACAACTTTAAACATTGGGATAGTATCAAGTAACTGCCAAAAATGAAATAAAATAAGACAAGTAAGCTGCGAAAACAACGCGGAACGAAACATCAGATTAATCGGCAGTTGCTTTCTTATTGTATTGAGTGAATCGCTGCGTTTATTGAACAAAGTGGTGCGTGGTATCTTTACAAATTCAAAAATTCGTGAGTTAATGCTTAAAAATTATTGCCACAATAAAACAATACGTGAAGTGACAGATGATAATATTCCTAAAACTACAGTGTGGAATATAATTAAGCATTATGGAGAAATTGCAAATATCCTCGATAAACAACGCAAAAGTCCGGTTTGTCCAAAATTTGTTTCTGATAGGGATAAAAGAATATTAGTAAAACTACGCAAAAAAAGCCGAAGAAATACTAAGGCAAATTACGACTGTCAAGCGAATGCTGTCGCCAGTGGATTCGTAAGTGTGGATTCAAGTTTTATAAGGTTGAATTTACAAGTAACAATTTAAGAAGAGTATTTAACAAAAAATGTTTTCTTATAGGCAAAGGAAAAGCCACTGTTGACAGAAAAACAAAGGAAAGCTAGGCTCACATGGGCAAAATCTAAACTATTTTGATCGGTGGAAGATTGGTCAAGAGTAATTTTTAGCGACGAATCGAAATTCGACGTATGAATTGGTGATTACCGCAGACGCGTGCTTCGCACTAAACATGGGGCTTTCCATAAGAAGGGTTGCCAAAAACGTAGTGTAAAATTTCCTAAAGGAGTAATGATTTGGGGTTGCATGACAGCTTTAGGATTAGGATGCTTTCAATTTATTGATGGTACCGTGAATGCTGCGAAATATCAACAAAAACTGCCAAACAGTCTACTGTCAAATATTGCGAAGTTAAATGTTAACGAAAATTACACTTCTTCAGCACGATAGGACAGCCTGTCAAACGGCCAAAACTACAAAAAGGTGGTTTGACGACCACAACGTAATTGCTCTTTCTTGGCCTTTCAACAGTCCTGATCTTAATATCATTGAAACAGTGTGGCATAAAATGAAACAAGCATTGAGGAACAACCCACAACGGACATTACCAGAACCTAGAGCCAAAATAAAGCAAATTTGGAATGGATTTGCCTCTGAAAAGTGCAGATACTTATTTAATTCTATGCCCAACCGAATTCGAGCGGTCATATAATATAGGGGCGATGTTACTCCATTTAAAAAATAATTTTATTTATTCGTGACATGTCCCAATATTTAGTTGCCACACAGAATGAACATCTTTATTGTAAATTAGGGATGACAGAATAAGTATTTTTGTTTTTTGTGTTGCTGATTAGCCCCAATTATTAATTAACTAATTATAGAGTTTCAATTAAAAGAAAATATTAAAAAAAAGGTAAACTATCAAATACCTGAATTATATATGTATTTTATTTTGCTCCAATATATAGTTGTTAGGACTCGTACACTAGTGACGTAAAAATATAACACATTATATGATTACAGATAACTCTAAGCTTCGATTACCAGCATTGATATTAATTCCACATAGGCACCTAAGCGTAAGAAGGGTCACACAACGTAAAACTGTGCACCTCACGTTCTTGTAAGGCTACCAAAAGAAATGATTTGGTAATGTTTCGGAAGGTGAAAAACAAAGTAATTTCTTAAATATTACTCGTATAAAGAAGTACTTTGGACAAATATTATTCGGTAATTTATTTATAATTTTTTGCTTTTATGATTGTATTGATAATTATCTTACCTACGAGTATTTATTACTGCGCTGCAGCAACCAATTTGTCTTCTTATTTCATTCATTCGCAGATTCGTGGAGAGAAATCCGTTTTAAGATACAAATGCGTAAATATCTAACTGAATTACATCAAATTACGAAAAACGAAGATATTAGAGCAGAACCTAATTAAACAAACAGTGGGACTCAAATTATCTGGATTTAAAGGAGACAGGGTCGACCCGGATCATCAGAAAGAGTTTTCATTACAAGGAACGAAGGTTAAATGGCAAACACATTGGCGTTTTGTGTGCATGTATTTTTGTATCCAACAGGTTACTCTACTAGAACGTACGGGACAGGGACGCAACAATGCGCACGTAAATATATATGGAAACGAGGGCTGCTCTGACCTTCATTTGGTAGTTACCGCACCAATTTTTCGATTTTTCAAAACTTGCAATATAATTGCAAGGTTTTGTGCTCGTCATATGCTTATTTGTTCCGCAAAAATTTTGTTTTGTGCTTGTACCGTTTTTGAGATATTTGAGAATGAGCGCTGGTGCGGACCCTCATTCAATAGCCACCACACCTGTTTTTGAAAATGTAATGTTGGCAAGATTTTGTGCCGATTTGTGCAATAAAAATGTAATTGTATGCTTGTCCGTTACCTCCGATATTAAACAAGGCCCAACAGCTCTAACTTCAGCAGGCTGTGACGTATATTGTCTTAGGTGAACGATCAGCCATAAACGCGTTTATACCTTCAGACCGTATCTGCGTTTTGAATTAGTTTATCCAAATTATATTGGTTTTATTTAAAAAAATACTGTGTAGTGATATTTCCGTACTTAGTTGGTGATACCTGTAATGTTTTCTAGTGTTGTATAAGCGATAAAACGTTTTCTGAAGCGACAAAAACAGGGTAACCTAAATGGGTGAGTTGTACTTTGTTAAAGAAGATATTATTTATTTTTCAACAGCTGCATATTCAAGGACCGGTGAAACAATAACTATAAGTTTAAAAAATCCTAGGCTTGAAAAAGATGCAATTCCAACTCAATTCTCTAACTGTCCCTTGTATTTGGCAAGAAACGTGAAGATTTTATTGTTCAAATAGTTTTATATTCTTACGTTATATTTAACAAAATTATTTTTGAACACGAAGAGATATTTTTAAATGTGTATCATAAACGTTATGTTTTAATACAATATATTTTAAATGATATCACCGAACATAGCCATTTGGATACTGATATATGCAAATTGAAGAAAATTTCGAATAAAATCGCAATTACTGTATCATTTCAACCTTAGTTTCGTCCAAATACATGTACAGTTACAAATAATAATAATTAGTTGATTAAATATCAACTAGAAATACATCTTTTACGAAAACGGTGCTCGGTTACGTGTTTGGTTTTTGTTTTGAAACGTCGTTTTTCCAAGCTAAAATCGAATGGTATGCGAAGAAGGGGTCAGTTGACGACTGGCCTGTTGAAACCAGAAACCCTTCAAAACTAAGAAAAAAACGATTCCTTTATACCGCTTAGGCTAATATCGTGCATGCCGATACATCACCTAAACAACGTGACGTCATCGAAGAGCGCTTAGGCCTTGTTATATCAGCCGTAACAGCTTGTCTCGTTTCCGAGATATTCGATGATTTAAACCCTAAAAAGAAGGATATCAAATTTTGATGAATATGAAATTTTTAAATTTTGGGAAAAATTTAAGTTAGTAGTTTCGGTAATAAAGGACATATTCGCGGTTTTTTTGGCGTAATTTGATGTATATCGCCAGAATTGCCAATTTAAAAAAATTCTGCTTGGGTATTAAGAAAAATATCATTGTACAACCACACATTATTCTCTAAACAATTTAAACCTTAAGTAAGTCATAACATTTTTGGGGATTTTTAATGCAACGGGGAGGAGCTAGTGCCAATTTGAAATATACATTAATAAATCTTTCTTTTTTGCAAACTGTGTAATTTCTTCAAATAACGAAAGATCTGTTTAGATGTTTAACAGTAATATTGATAACAGCCCTATCAGTTGCAACCGCGCGGGAAACTTATATAGTACATTCATATAAAATCATCCATTAAGCATTATTTGAAAGTTTGCGCATATATATTTTATTGCTAGCTCTGTCTAAATAAATGTTGGTCTTAAAGTTCTGCCTACTGATTAGACATCAAATCACAAGTACACCAAGACGTAATTTTCTTTGCAATCACTTTTTTTTTCCATATGTAAATTTTGGATTAGCGAACTTTCGGAATACCTGTAAATTATGATCGAAGCATTAGTGTGATGACTAGACCAACACAAACTGCGCTGAAAGCCGGTGGTTGACGCATAAAAGTTTACACAAAATAAACACGGCCGGGACAATTCGGTATAAGCGTCAGTATAACTGCGACTCGAAAGCCGATCTGTTGTGTATGCATCTACGCTGTCGTATACTATATCGTAGTTCTACGTTTGTTTTGAAAATGTTTTCTGCGTCGCGAAAACGACCAAAGTTGGACACAATAAGAGAATTTATTGCAGAAATGCCTGATTTAAAGTGTGATGGCGCTAAAATTCAATGTGTAGTGTGTAAAATAGATTTAATGTGTTGGTCGAAAAGTGATTGTCTACGGCACGTAGATAGTGCAGGGCATGTTTCAAAAAAAAATTCCACACGAGATTATGACAAATTTAAATTTAATTTATGTGTTTATTGCATGTAATTTACCATTTCATTTACTAAGGAAGAAAGCATACGTCTCGTTTTGGAATGAATATTCGGACTTTAAGTTACCAAGTGAGAGAACATTACAGAGAGTTGTGCCGTCTGCTCGCGAGCATGTCGAGAAAAGAATTAAATCGGAGTTGCAAGATAAAAAACTGTGGTTATGTGTGGACGAAACAACAGATCGTAAAAAACATTCTGTGGTTAATGTAATGGTACGCACAATGCAGCGACATCGACCGTCACACTCAATTTTACTAGCTTTCAGACGAATACAACACTGCACTGCCGAAATAATTTCAATGTTGGTGTTAAATACATTGGAAAAGATTGAACTTTCAACAAATCAACTGTTGATGTTTATGAGTGATGGTGCCGCAAACATGCTTGCTGTAGGTCGATCTCTTAAAAAACATTGTGCTAACTTGTTGCATATTACATGTAAAATTCACACTCTCAGTCTCGTAGCAGATAGTATCAGAAAATGTTATCCTGAGGTAGACGCTCTAATAGCACATACAAAAGCTGTGTTAGTAAAATCCTCAAAACGTATTCGGGAATTTCATAGACTATGCGCCGGTATTCCTGAACCACCACAACCTATTCTTACTCGTTGGGAAATATGGTTAGAGGCTGCATTTTATTATCTTAAATATTTTGAGAATATAAAGAACATGATTTTAGAATTCGACCCAAAGGAAGCTGCGGCTGTCAAGGTAAGCCGCTTGAAATTTCAGGATAGTCAAGTTAAAACAGATTTGGAAACTATTCAGAACAATTACGTGGGACTAGCGGATGCGATAGAAAAACTACAAAATTCTTCGGTGTCGTTAGTGGAATCTTTGCAAATAGTGCAACATGTTCACGCACAGCTATGCGCGATAGAAGACGCAAGAAATGTTTGTGTTATAGAACGGTTTGAAAGTTTTAGATAAAGACTCTGATTTTGGCACATTAAGACAAATTTGTGAAGGTGCGTCAACAGAACCGTTAAGTTATTTGAAAGATTATTTTACTTACGCAAATATAACGTCGCTAGATGTAGAACGTTCGATTTCGGCATACAAAAACACTTTTTCTTCACGCCGCACTCACTTTGCCGAAACAACTTTGGAAACATATCTAATGTTACAAATATTAAATAGACATTATCGACTTTGTGATTTCACGGAGGACTCTTAAAACGGTAAGTGTTTGAGCGCGTATCAGATTTAATTTATTTTGTGTAAACTTTTATGCGTCCGCCACTGGCTTTCAGCGCAGTTGCGTTGCTCTAGTGATGACTGCTAAATATCGGTTCCCACCAGCACTCAATCTTGAGTATCTCAAAAACGGGATAAACAACACGAACTGTTGCTGTACAAATTATCACAAAACGTCATTGTGAAATTGTCAAAAACCGAAAAATTGGTGCCATTGAATATGGGTCAAGCACAAAACGAAATTTTCGTGGTAGGGACCACCACAAAACGTTATCATTATCGGATTTTTAGAAACCGGAAAATTAGTGCGGTAGCTATTAAATAATGGTCTAAAGTTGGTGCGGTGGCTGCTAAGTGTCTGAGCAGTCCAGCCCTTGTTCCAATATATCTTGTTTTTTGATTATCTCGAGAAGAAGGTGAGCACAAAATAAAATCTTTACGGCACAATCATCTCAAAATGATAGCATAAAAAATATTTAAAATGTGATAGTGCGGGGAAAGCATGAAGTTGGCCCCCATTTTTGAATCTCGAAGATCTTGAAAACGGAATGAGCACAAAATATTTTTTACGGCACAAATCAGCACAAAACGATAGCGTGATAACATTTTTAAAGAGTTAAAGTGCGGGGGCAGTAAAGTTGGTTCAAACTCTTCAATCCAGAATATCTTGAGAACGGGACGAGCAGAAAATAAAATTTGTAGGCATAAATCAGCACAAAATGGTAGCGTAAAAATATTTAAAAGTGAAAGTGTGGGAGCAGCGTAAAGTCGGTCCCCATTTTTGAATCTTGAATATCTTGAAAACAGAATAAGCACAAAATAAAATCTTTACACTACACATCAGCACCAAACGAGGATAAAACGATAACGTGATAAAATATTTAAAAGGTGAAAGTGCGGGAGCAGCGTGAAGTTGGACCCCATTCTTCAATCCTGAATACCTCGAGAACGGGACTAGCACAAAATAACATGTTTAGGGCACAAATCAACACAATACGGGCACAAAACGGGAACGTTTTCAAATAAAAAAAAATCGAAAGTGCGGAGGCCAATTTCACGGACTCCTGTTAATGATTTCCATTTTAACTTTATTGTTAATATTTTTTTGGTACCCCAAACTGAAATCCGGATTATTAGACGTCCGGACAATTAAGGTCCGGATAATTGGTATTTTTTATGTGTGGTAGCGCTCGGCGGGGTATATAATATGGAACTTCTTATAACCAAGAGCCTTTAGTGTGTCAATGATATGTGTAAAGCGTTCCATTGCTTTGGTACTATCACTCCCTCAACGCAGTTTATTATTCCCCAACATGCGAATAATCACTCGAGATTGTACCGAACTCACCAGAAAAATCTACTATTGAGCCTGGTGGAATTCGAACACTCAGCGCCTCACTCTGACACAAACAGAAGCAGGCTTTCTTATCATTGGGCCACCGAGCTGTTCATTATATTAATGAATAATAAACCAACCAGCGCTCCACATCAAACAATATCTTGGTCTGTTGGAAACTCTTCCACTGTGATCATTAAAATTACACAAGAAAGTTGTTGTATTTCATCGAAACCTTCTACTTCTTGCTAATAATTCTTGGTGTTATTTATTTTACAAGTGCTCCCCTACAGGAATAATTCTATATGTATTAAAATTTGGGTATATGCGCAGACCATTCATTAACAATTTCATAATGGGCTGGCGACTCTATAGAAACTATTTGATTTTATAACGCTATAAAAGTTGTCCACAAAACATAAAAGATTTAAAAACTTTCGCGAATGAACAATATTGAAAAAATATATGTGATATATATATAATATTTTCTCGTAGGCAATGCTGCAGGCCACCGTACGCTACTACAGATAAAAAAAAAACTGCTACTCACCGAATTTGCCCAAAATTTAGTAATCGGTGCGGTGAAGAACTCGTACAGCTTCTTCTTCACTTTAAGAGGTCTACTTCTTGTACGCGGTTGGGTATCCGCATACGGATATGCCTTATTGTCATCCATTCCATATACCAATTTCGCATCGGATTCGCGAAATTCCGGAAAGTCGAATTCTGGCAGAACTTTTCCGTTCTCGTGGACAATAGTATCCCGTTGAATAAAATTGTCCGTCAATAATGCCTATAAGTAAATTAGTTCGCTAGGTTTGATTATGTAAGGATCTGTTAAGATTGACGCAGTTTCCCGTAAGTGGCACCTACGTATGTGCTCCCATCAAACTTGGAATAATTTCTTAAGCTTGTTTTGAGATTCGCATTCGTCTTTTTCTATGTAATTGAAGAGTGTTTTGCCATTTTTATGAATTAATTCAAGTCAAGAAATGTAAGAAATTTATTGTTTATGACATTGTTAACGAATAAAAAAATCATCCTATTTTTGTTTTCATTACATTTTTTTACTTTATTTTATACTGAATGTCGATTCCGACAAATCGAGTAATATTTCCTTTTTTGTAATCTGTCAGATTACAAGAGAGTGGATTCTAAGGGTATCATCATTTTAACGGCAATAGCTCTTATCTAGTTTCATTGGCCATGGAGCTCAACGAATCCGACACATACAAAAATTAACTAGTTGTAAGCAGTGCTAATCTAATCTACAATGGTGCAGAAAATTAGATTTTGGGAACACATTACAATTCTGTAGTTGTTAATAAATATTATTTTTACAACATGTACGTGATGTAATGAAATGGCAACCTGGCAGTAATACAGTAAAGCACAATAAACTTCGTTACTACCTTATTATTATTATGATTAAGGGATTAAATTAAATGTATTAAAAATAGCTACCTAGCTATGAAAACAAGTTAGAGGCCAAATAAAATTTTATTTTTCAACGTAACAATTATTAACACTAACACACTTATTCCAACGTTTTCCTAATAATGTTATGTCTCCGAAAAAGGATCTTTTGGTAGTTCTGCAAGATACGACTCCATAGCATTCTTCAAGTTATCATTCGATAAAAAGCAACGTCCTTTCAAGTGTTTTTTGAATTTTGGAAAAAGTTAATAGTCACAAGGGGCGAGGTCAGGACTCTAAGGTTGGTGTTGTAATTCTTCAAAGCTGCATTCATCGACTATTGCTTGAATAATTCGTTCTTTATGCACTCTGCAGTTGTGCAAAAGCAGAGTTTTCTCAGCTCTTTTCGCGTATAACCGCTTTCAAGTTCCTAACTGTGCCTTTGTAGACATTCTGCGTTATTGTAATCTCTTTTGGCACATACTCAATGAAGAGAATCTTTTCCGCGTCCCAGAAAACTGTGGCCGTCACTTTCCCCGCAGAGAATTGCGTCTTCGCCTTCTTGGGTGGTGGAGACACCTTATGAATCCATTGCATCTTGGGATAAAGCTGTCAAATTCTCTTTACAAATCTGTCGTCTACACTCGTTTTCCTATTTCTCTTGTAATAACTCAAACTTTTACTCGGCGGTCAGTCAACACCAAATCTTCAACTTTGTTGATGATTTTTTCAGTTCGTGCTTCAAAAGGTCTTCCAAACTTTGGGTCATCAGGAATGGAATCCCGGACTATTTTATCACATGCATAATCTCCGGGCTACTGCCTTCTTTCGGTAGAAATTTCATGACGCTTCTGTGTTCAAGATTTAAATCACTAATTTTCGCTTTTTCGTGTTAAGTGATGGGAACCAAACATAGGAAATTATCGCGATAGCACATTGTTTTCATAGCTAGGTAGAACATAAAAGTCTCCCCTTTTAATAAAGTTTCATTTGGAATTGGAGAAGGCAAGTCTCACACAAATGAGCGTGAAATATTTATTTTAAACTATCATAATTGCAACCCGGAGATCAAGTTAGATAGGACAGTGGTTGAGGAAATCAACATGGCAGCAATCATTCTAACAATAATATTTTTTAACATTAGCGGCTGGTGGTGACGTAAATGGAAGTTACAATGCTTCGATTGCATAGCATGTAAAATGAAATACACGAGGGAATCGACATTTTGTCCTTGAACTCCCATTTATGTCATCATTAGCCGCTACTGTTTTTTGGTTGCAACTATTACCATTATTAAGACATTATACGTACTTGTTATGGATATTGTGCTTTACTTTATTGCCGTACATCATTCTATGCATTTTTAGAAGTGAAATAAATAATAAATTGCGAAACAAAGCATATCTTGTGATTTAATTGCAGGTTTTACTAATACAGTTGCTTGTTCTATATGTTTGTAATAATATCACCTGTCCATAAAATATTGTTCAGTTGTAGAGGTGAAACTATTAGATAAGTGAGTATTCATAACTTCATTTTTTAAATATTTCTCACGTGTAAAATAGCAAGAACTCTTAGAAGTAAAGGAATAATAACTATCGTAGTTGGGTAAGTATTTGTCCCATCGTGGTGTTTAGACAGCGTTTGATTTAATGCCACACCTTCGAAAAATTATGCACTCCTGAGTTGTTTAGATGAGAAGGTTTTAGTTTTAAGGCGAATGACTTTGTTACAAAGAAAATATGTCCACTGTAAATACATCGAAACTCAAACATCAATTCTAAGCAATTAACAGTCCTGATAGCTACGACTGGCCAAGACGATAGTTAAGCAATAATATCCCTTCACTTGCTCCACATACACATTATTTGAATATTAGTTTTTAGTCTTTTGTTCAAATAGATTGAAATTATAAATCTAGTATATACTATAAGTCAGACTAGTGTAGCACATATATGAAAATAGTACTGAAGACTTAGTCGAAATAAGCCCTCTACCCACCATAAGCTTAGTATCGGGTAACGATCGGCTCGTTATGCCTTCTATATGTCGCCTTCCATTGTAAACGATTTAGCATAAGCGCTCAATTTTGACGAGGTTGCCGATTAGATTAGTTACTAAGCAGTTCCAATTATGGTGGTATTTAGACATGTGTTTTCTATTTCAGATAATCTTATTGTGAAGTGCTACAACTAGTCACAACAATGTTTTCAGGTAAGTCACGCTGAAATTGCGCTGTGCAAAATAATTTACGAATGTGATGGCCTCCTCTTTTGACGAAAATCTCTGTCCTCCGAGCGAAATTTTGAGCATAGCAAATAGAAAAAAGCCGCTACGGGACAATGAATAGGGTGAGTAGTCTATCAATTCGAACCCCAATTCGTGAATTTTTGTCATGGCGACAACTGAAGTATGAAACGGTGCGTTGTCCTGGCAGAACAAAACCATCTTCTTTAAATCTGGCCGATTTTCCGCAATTTCTGCCTTCAACTTATCAAGTAATCATGCGTAGTATGCTCCCGTTATTGTTTTCCCTTTTCAAGGTAGTTGATTAATACAACTCCATGACTATCCCAGAAAATAGTCACCACCACATTCCCGGCCGATGGAACAGTCTTCGCCTTTTTTGGACCCGATTCACCCTTTGCAGTTTACTGTTTCGACCGTGCCTTGGTTTCAGTAGGGTACTGGTGTATCCAAGTTACTTCTACAGTTATTGATCGATGCCAAAACTCCGACTTATTTCAGGTAAACTGCTTCAACATGGCTTTGGAAATGTTCATTCGAGTGGGGTTTTGGTGAGCAATCGTGGCACCCAATACTCGGTTAGCTTTTTCATACACAAATCTTTAGTCAATATATGACAAACACGTTCTTTCAAAATGCCCACGGCCTCTACTGTCTCTAGTCTTAGTTCGACTGTCGTCTTTAATTTGCGTAGGCGTTTCCAATGCAAGAATTTAATGACAGCTCGATATTCGATTCTCTCTATTTTTACAGCAACAGACATTGACTGACGTATCTTTCAACGTATGCGCAATTATATTACCAGAATACTTTTGACGAGCAACACCATCTTGATGTTGAAGCTAGAAACTACTACTAGCTAGACTACCCTCATACCCATGTCCTTGAAAAAATCCGGAATGCAAATACATCTTAGCCTAACTTTTTACGAGATTAAATTGCGCATTGGGCTGTCTAGACATGATATAAAACGCCTTCGAAATATAGAGGGCGTTCAGTATTAGAACACCAAATTGCCAAATTCAAAGATCAAATGCGTTATTTTTTAGTATGGCACCATTTATGTTTTCTGTATCCACCGTGTAAGAAATTTATATCTATATAATGATGCATACGTCTAATATCGAAAGTAAATGAAATGTTTAGGGTTAAACGTGGCTCCTGCACTTAGAGATTGCATTCAAGTGGTTTCTGGTGTTAGTATAGCTTGGTGGCCATGACAGCAGTGAATAAAACATACAGGCATTTCTGTTCTTAACTGTTAATTCGAAATTTTAAGCCTAAGTGCGATAAATTAATTACGTATAAAAGTATTTATACATGTGATTTATGTATGAAGTTAGGGATAATGTATGTAAACGTTCCGTAGTGCAACAGTTGGTGTGCTAAGAAAAATGCGGAACAGTTTTTACGAACGTTCGCGCAAATGTATCTAGCAATCCCTGTAGATAGATCAATAAGTGGATGGCTACCAATTGTTGTAATAAAAACTACAATAAGAATTATTAAGATTGTTCATAGTGTATTTCAATAGTGTTACGGGTTATTGATTTCTTTTACACTTATTTATGTTTACATCACTTATTGTTTGCCTGTTTTTAAAAATATTGTTCCCTTTGTTCCTTTTCGCTAAAGAGGTGCATTAATACTATAATTACTTTTTTTTATTTCTACATCAGAAAACTGAAGGTTGGTTTCCAGTAGCATTAAATCTTAGCTTCAGCTTAGCAAATGTCCTCGGTTGTGTAGATAGTCGATCGGGGTAGCGGAGCTTATGCATCCTACTGGATAAAATACACCATTACCTAACTCTTTTTCTTTACTTATCTGCAAAATTTTGAATTAACAATTTAAGATCGTTAATATTACTAAGTTTTGCTTACTGTTGTCATTACAACCAAACTATAATAACATTAGAAGCCCTTGGGATGTAATTTCCAAATGCAAAACTCACCTTCGACTGCAAGAAGCCACTTGGGCTCAAAATTTAAATCATTAGTTCAAAAACGTCAACGTAAGTATCTTTTATTTACTGCTGTCATGGTAACCAAACAATACTCATACCAGAAACCATCTAGATGCAATATCCAAATGCAGAACTTAACTGTAAATCTGTTTTACTTTCAACTTATTTACGGCGGATACAGCAAAAAATGTATGATCTTATTTAAAAAAATTATGTTTCTGGTGTTTGATTTTGGTAAGCTTTAGTGTTCGCCACTGCACACCTACACGTTACAAAGGCGTTTTAATACTATGTATAGATACAGCCAAGTATGTAATTTAACCTTGTAAAAATTTACGCTAGCGCTTTGTGTTAAAATCTGCATTACCGACTGTGAGTACTATTCTTTAGTCAACGTCTGTCAAAATTTCGGAGAGATTCATCGAGTAGTATTGTTCTGAGAGCTGTTGAAAGTGAGCAAGTTTACGTATTTGTGGAATCATGAAAAAAGGACAAGATCCGTCAGTGAGTCGACTTCTTTTTTTGGATAGGAAAACGTGTGCAGAAATCAAAGAGAAGTTGGATACAATTTATAAGGACCATGCACCTTCGATGACTACTATCAGATATTGGTTCCATTGAGTTGACTACACGGACGACATGATCAACAAAGTTCATGATTTGATAATATTAGCAGATCGCCGCGCCGGGTGAAGACTAGAGACACCGCTAATGTGGTATACATCTGAACTGAACGTGTGAAAATATCATTCACGAAAAATTGAGTATGAAAAAGCTATCGACAAGATGATTGATTAAAAACGGAATCGCGTGATAACTTCAAAGCAATGTTTGGACATACTTAAGCGCAATATGAAAGAGTTTCCGCAGCGTTATGTAACTGTAGATAAAACATGGATACATCACTGCACGCTAGAAACCAAAGGCCATTCCACAGAATGGGTTTTTCCCGGCGAACGTGCACCAAAGAAGGCGAAGACGATTTCATCAACCGGAAAAGTTATGGCTACGATTTTTTGGGGTTCGCAAGACATAATCTTAATTGATTATTTGGAGAAGCGAAAGACAATCACGCGACAGTACTATGCTGATTTATCGGGCCGACGTGACGCTGATCTAAAGAGAAAAAGGCCCCACCTAGCGAAGAACTGGTCCAGTTGCGGTACGAATTGGTGTCTCATTCACCATATTCACCAGATTTGGCCCATGTGACTTCTTTCTTCTTCCAAATTTGAAGAAATGGCGGTTCTCGTCAAATAAAGAGGTCATTGCCGAAACAGAGGCCTATTTGGCAGAGTTCGAGATATCCTATTATTTGGATGGCTTAAAAAGGCTGGAACATCGCTATACTAAGTGTATACATAGATGGATATTTTCCGGTACTAGTGGTGTTGGAATTTACAGTAGTATACAACGTAATAATAGTAATAATAATAATCATAGTAATAGAATAATAATTTAATACAACAATAATGTAACAACACGGGAAATGTATTTAGTACACTCATGACGAAACACTCACATACTCCACTATCCCGGACCTACGGAGTCTGCGTGCATATCAAAGAACTCCTGTATCGTATAAAAGCATTTGTTTTTTTTTGAATCCCTATAGGCGAGACTTGACCCGTGCGAAGGAACCCTGCCTCAACCCGGCGGGAAGATAATTATATATACGCGTACCCACGCAAATGTATATGTTATAGAACTTGATCGTCTTAGCTACCTTACAACGTATATGTACAGGGTTGTCCAGAAAGATGTTATCATTCATATGGTACTACATAATTTTTGTAATTTTCTATTGTTGCAGACTAAATATGACCACCCGACTTACTTTGGAAGAGAGAAGGAAGGTAGCAACTTGGATGGAAGTGTTTGGGTCACCCTCAGTAATAAGAAAGAAGTTTCAGCAATGGTTTCAGAAGCCGTTTAACTATCCGTCGACTTCATGAGAAATTTGTGCGCACAGAGTCTGTGACCTATGACTGTAAAGGAAACAGTCCCAGGAGTATTCGAACGGAAGATAACATAAATGTTCAATGTACAATGATTAGGAGCTCAGGAAAGTCAAGTACGAGATTAGCATTGGAAACCGGAATCGCGCGGTAAGAATTCTCCACTTAGATCTGGGAATGAAGCCGTACCACATTCAAATGATGCAGGCCCTTTCTGATGCTGATAAAATTGATCGTGTACGAGCTGCAGAAGTGTAATTAGAAATGACGAACATAGACCCTAATGTTGTGTTCTTTATGTAGGATGAAGCCACATTTCATGTCAGTGGCAAAGTGAATAAGCACAATTGCGTCATTTGGAATACAGATAATCCCCATGAACTAAAAGAGCACACTCGATCCTCTCCGAAAGTTAACGCATGGCGGGGCATTTCGAAGTTTGGATTACTTGGTCCATATTTTTTTAATGATCAGACTGTAACGGGAGATTCTTACCTAGATATGTTGCAGAATTTTGTTGCAGACAATCTTCCCCTCCGTATCATAACATCTGGTTACTTTCAGCAATTATTCCTTAGCGGTTCGACATTACCCGGATGATACATTTGGTAGACGCTGGATTGGAAGAGCTGGACCTTTGCCTTGGCCAGCACGGTCACCAGACTTGACTCCATGTGATTTCTGGCTGTGGGGAATGGTGAAAGAACGTGTGTATGCCACTGACATTAATGACCTTAAAGAACGCATAACAACGGTTGTGCGCTCTATACTTAAGGAAATGTGTGAAGGAGCCGTGGCCTGTACGGTGAAAAGACGTAATATGCGGCACTGTGTAAAGTAGTCTAAATAGAGTCTGATTCACGGTACGTATTTTATAATTTAAATAAAATACTAGTTAACACCACGTTCGTATGTTCGGTTTGTTTAATCAAACGGTTTATTAGTTCAAAATCGAAGTTGTAGTAGTCATTATTAGTTTCTCCCATTACTAACAACGCATCGTTTTTAGTGAAGTTCCGGATTAGATTTTGCACATCTTCGGTAATGTGCTTGAAACCGGCGTTCGGCTTAAACACAGTAGTAACAGCGGCATTCTCCGGCAATTCTTTCTTTAGAAAAGTAGTCATATTACGTCCGTGGCTGTCGCTCAAAAGTAACACATTTTTCATATTTGATTTACATAATTTAGAATCTATACATTTTCCAGTTCGCCCTGCTACGGAGATTATTTCTGGTTTTTCGGTTTGCGTTGAGGTAGACATGAGGGATATTTTTTTCGGAGTACTTAATTTATCAATTGTTGCTTGTAACTGACTTATTAGTAGTTCCTGAGTATTGTTTTTTTTCTGTAATGGACTCTATTTTATGTTTTAGGCATGTCTCGTTTTCCCTGTATTTCTCTAGTTGTTCTTTTAATTCTATTATTTCATAATCCATTCTAGCTATTTTGTTACGCATTTCATCAACTACATCGATTTCGTTTTTTGGGTTATTCGAGTGAACTGCTATATCTCGCGAAATTTCTAGATAGCTATTATTGCTCTTCTTAGTCACTTTGTCCGTTTTTAGATTAGTTTTACTTTGCTGTGATCTAGTTACGGTGTAGATAGCTAATATAAAATCAAATAAATAGCCACAAGGATGAAGGCATAAAATGAAAAACACACTTCACGTCGGCGGTGCTCGTCGCGACGACTTTCGGACAGATAAATAATGGGCAACGGAAGGAATCTCGGAACAGAGCACAAAGGACAGTTAAAAAAGAAAAAAAAAGGCGCAAAAAATCGCTAAACGAAAAAACGTTCGGTTTAAGAGCAGAGCTGCAGCTGTTTGCAAAACTTACCACAGCGAATATATAGAAAATCACACGCGCAACAACAATAATGAATATACCACTTAGCACAGAATTACTTGGGCTTTGCAATGATGTAATGATTATTTATTTCGCACCGAAAGACTTGAAAAAACGTGATTTTGTCAAGAGCGAATATTACTTCAACCGACAACCAAAAACGAAATCATGCTCCGCACTTATATGCGGCAGCTTCTAATATAAAGAGATTGCAAACTGTTGGGACCCTCAAGCCAACGAAGGAATCCCTACAGCTATCCATTGAAGTTAACCCTTTAGGTATCCGTATTGCTTTCGTATGCGTAGGTGAGAATTTGAATGAGAAAAGTAGATAATTTTTAATGTAGTGATGTCACAAGTATTTCTTACCTTCCTTAATATGTAAAGGCCCTTAATCAGTCTAGAAGTTACAGTATTGATATGCTTATTCCAATTCAACATCGAATCTATAGTGAGTCCCAACAGTCTGCAGTCCGTCGCATTTTTATTTTTTGTATAGAGCTACAAGGAGACTATTCCGAGAAATAAATTTACTAAAACAATTGCGTTTCTTCCTTATCACGAGTATTTATCATACCATCCTTGTACCTATGTTTAGGTGATTGAGGGCAAAGTTATAATTATAAATATAGCGGGCCAAATCGGTCCCCGCAATAAAATCGGAGTCAGACGCATGGACCGCTTATTATAAATAGCGTATATGTGACTCACAGCAGACATGTGATATTTTGAAAAATTGAAGCCGACGCAATAATAATGTTTGGTAAATACATGCACACGCTGAGGTGTTTTTATTGTCATTATTTTTTTTTGTTTGAAAACGGTATGTGTTGTAAATGTGATGTAATAAGGTAATAACTGTAGAGAATAACCAAAGTAGTTATTCAAAAATCTGTTGTACTTAATAATGTAACAATAAATAATAATATAAGAAATAAACGGAGCTTCTTAATAAAGCGGATAGGCTTGTTGAAAAAGTTGCACCATCAGGTATGTTTCCACATTCGCCTCGGTGAAGGATGTTCGCCGCGATGAAAAAATTTACTTATATTTCGAGAAAGGCCGTTTCACGTCTGTCGAAGTAAGACAGGCATAATTAAAATAATCTTTAGTTAAGGAATCTGCAGATGCCCCACCATACATTTGTCTTAATCTCGTGCAATCGGAATTCTTTCTTAAAACACTGTCGAACTTAGTTAAAAGACGACCACTTATTGCGTCGTTTATACCGTGTAGCAATGTATTAACTTCGTCCACGATTTGCACTGACTCTACCAACGACAATCCAGTATTTTGTAATTTTTCTATTGCGTCTGCTAACCCTTTGTAATTGTTGCTAATACTTTTTAAATCTGTTTCAACAGAAGGATCTAGAAATCCTTTCTGGCTCTCCTTAATAGCTGTAGCTTCGGCAGGGTCGAATTGCAAAATCACAGATTTCACTTCTTGGAAATATTGAGAATAATAAAAAGCGGCTTGCAACCACGTTCCCCAACGCGTAAGAATAGGCTGTGGTGGTTCGCGAATACCAGGACCAAACCTGTGGAATGCTCCAATCCGTTTAGGACTTTTGAGAAACACTTTTTTTGTATTTGCTATTAATGCATCCGCCTCCGGGTAACATTCTCGAATAGTTTGCGCCACAAGATGTAAAGCATGGACTTTACACGTAACATGTAAAAGTCGCTCACACTTTTTTTAAGAGAACGACCTACACTACACATTGTCGCTGCACCATCGCTCATGAACATCAACAGTTGACTAGTTGACACTTGGAATTGTTGTAACGTATCGAGCGCTATGACCGTAATTGCTTCGTCAGTACACTCTTTTAGTCTTTTGCTAGCTAATAAAATTGCAAATTTCGGTTTAACAGGATCTAATACTCGTACTATAATATTCAAAATAGATTTTTTTTTGCAATCTATCGTCTCATCAAGACATAGCCACAGCTGTTTATCTTTTAAATCCGGTTTTGATCCTATTTTCGATATCCTAACGTATACGTGGTAAATCTCTCCGTAACGCTGTCCGTGATGGTAAGTTCCACTCGGGATTGTATGTACGCCAAAACTGTCGAAACGCTTCTTTATCAAGTACGCGAAGCGGTAGACCACATACAATAAACATTAAAAGTAAATCCAACTAAAATTGGGTTTGAGGTGGGACGCCATTTTTCTTATTTTTGTGCTGTACACTATTAATATGTCTTTTACAGTTGCGTTTGTTCCAGCACATTAACGGTGTTTTACAAGCTCTACACAATATTTTGGTTCCATTGTAGTTTAAATCCGGAAATTCACTGATAAAGTTAGTCACTTTACTAGCTAACGGCCGATTATTTTCCTTGCGTACGTGAGACATAGTTACATATATAAATTATATTCATCTATAATGAATACGACTAACGCTGCGAAGGGTTGACGAGAGACTTTTGCAATAAATCAGTAAATTGAAGGCCATGCCGACTCATCTGTATACATACATATACGTCATGGGCCCGGCAAACTCATTTCTAACCTGGCGCGGGGCTCTCTTGGCCCGCTCTAATTATAAATATCTCTTTACACAATAGGCGTAATTTTAAAATTCTAGAAGGTTGGGGTACCTGTATATACAATGGAAGCGAAATGCACTTCAATAGTATTCTTTCTTTTGTTGTTAATTAGCTTTAAGGTTATTATAGCCCATGTGCATATTTGTAAAGGCCTACCTTTAATTACTAAATAGACAAGTATCTTAACTTTCAAATGTAATACAGGACTTTTTTTTTAATTAAACACATGCCTTTGGAATTTAAGATGTAATGATTTAGGTTAGATTGGTAGGATTATAGTTGCCTAATTAATATATAACAATAATAGAACTCGTTTAACAAATTGCAACAATAATAATTTGGATAAACGAGTGATAATCTAATAAACCTAAACAAATTTCAACGCGATTTGGCTCACTAATACCATTTGCACTATTTTATCCGTTGTTTTAATTCCCCACATCTGAACAATTTTCTATAGACGCTTTGTTTATTTCAAACGTATTTAATCGGCTTAAAATGAAAAACGTCGATGTCAAACGAACACATGCGAAAACTGAATCACAACAAAAATAGCAGTAGAATAGTAGAACTTGAGCAAATATAGCTACACACATACAATGAAATTTAAAATACATGTACTATGTACTACCTTAACACCTTGCTGTGCCGAAGATTTATTGCGAACACTCAAATTTTTACTACGTTTCTATAAGAAAAAGAAGAAATAGTATATGGAACTCTGCACTCAATGTATCTTTACAATACATTTCAGACAGCAATTATTTTAACTTTGGCTATTTAAATGGTCTCGCGTCGCACGAAAATATATTGTAAAGATATCTTTCTGAAAAAAGTATTAAGAAAAACAATTACAAATGGCGTTATGAAACTAAAAAGGAAGGATAACTCATAAAAACATGTGTACAATAGTCTTCTGTTAGAAATAAAAATGAAGAAATAATAATAAAAAAAGAATTACACACCTCCGCATCTATGGTTTTGTCAGACTCGGATCTCAGATCGTCGTCATCATCATCATCGTCATTCACTAACTCTAAATGTTCGATGGCAGTTTGTGGCATAAGTTGTAATTCTTCTTTAGATTTAAACTCTAATCGTAATATATATGGCGGAAAGAGTAGTCCCAAAATAACCTATTCGTGTCCGGAAAGACGAAACAAAAGTAAAATGATGAGAACTTAAATGCATATGTTTTCGCAGTAGAGTGCTGTTTACCTTTAGGTTTGTGTTCTTTCTAGTCCTTAGACCTCCCATCCATAGATCAGCCAGGATTATTTGTGAGCATGGGTGGGCTAGCAGAGCGCGATGGTTAGCGGCAACAGCTAGGCTCAAACAAGTTTGCCCCGACCAATTCTGCAGCTCGCACGTTAAAAGTTGCTGGGCTACATCATCGTCTTGCCGATAGCAGTAATCCAATAATTCGAGAGCTGTTATAAAAAGAAAGAAAAACATAAAGCTTATCACAGAAATTCCGAAATGCTAAGAAAATATCTTAGTTAATTTATAAGCATCATACGTTACTGTTTTTACAGCAATAAGAAAAAAATGTAAATAGACGTATGAAGTTTAAACAGTTAAGTTTACAAAAAATTTCCACACAAAAACATTAAACTACTCAATAATGTACTTTTTCACCTCCAGTTCTTACGATTGCTTCCATTCTTCAAGGTATTGCAATAAAGTACGACCAGCTGGTATTTTAAATCCATTCAGATTTAGAATACTTGTAAACTTAAGAAAAAATATTTAATGCAATAGAATTTATTTTTACTGGTGTCGAAGTTACAATAAACAGTAGCGTAAGAAAATTAATTTTTATTATCGACTGAAACCTGCCATAACGTTTCTATTACTTATTTTTTGTATAACTTTTATATTACAAATCAGTTTTCAACATAAAAAAATCCCATATCCTATTAATAATTGCATTTAAGTCGCATTTTTAAAAAATGTACTTTTTGTTGTAATAAATAAGTTTCATGAAAACTCAAATGTTTCAAATGTTCCTAGATTTTGATGATTTGGCTGCAGTGTAATATGTGAATTTTGCTTTGCATAAACTTATCGAATAAGAATCACTAGTTCTGACGCACAATCGTCATTTTCTCTTGAATTAGCGTAGAAATTATGATAATGTCTATAGGTACCTATACAGATAAACACAGCTTACTGCGATAATAGGGAGACATAATTGTTCGCTGCTTTCTGCTATATTGTAATCTTATAAAGGGTGGCCCATAGGGTACGTCGTATTTAATTTTAAGACGAAACAAATATCATTTCTTATTGATTTATAAAGTAGGTACATAAGTTGGTGATATGATGTCGGTCAAATGGCCGCCGCGGTTGTGTTGGCATACCCTTGCCCAATTGGTGACATTTTTTAAGACTTTCTCGAAGGCAGTCTGTTCAATTTCAACAATAACGCGTTGACTTCCTGTCTCCAGTTCCTTAACAAAACTCCAGAGGAAAAAATCGCATGGAGACAAGTCGCAAGATCTGGGCGGCCAATTAACGTCCCCATTTCTGGTAATCACACTATCACGAAAACGTTGTCTTAACAAATCGATGGGTTCTCTTGCTGTACGGCATGTGGCACCATCTTGTTCAATTGATCCCACAAAAAGTTCGATATCACGTCACGATATCGTACATTTACAGTTAAAGCTTGACCAGCAACAAAGAACGGTCCACTTACACCTCCAGCTCATAATTCGCACCAAACAATAACTCTTTGTGGGTACATCGCCTTTTCATGAATGGCACGAGGATTTTTATTGCCTCAAATCCGACAATTCTGCTTACTAACAAAAAATATTCAAATGAAAATTATTGCTAAAGATGATGTTTTAAAAAAAATCATTCACTGTTTGGTTTTCTATCACTCAATTAACGAATTGGCTCCGTTAGAAGTGATCTAGTCTTCAGCTCTTCAGTTGCAGTTCTCGATATCAATTAAAACTAGAGCTGATTAGAACAAATAAACTTTGACAGTTCACTTATAAATGCTCTTATCTCTGCTCACCATCACTATAAACCCTTAGGGTGTGTTTATAGTGAAGCTGTGATAGTCGATGGCGCATAGCTCCAATATAAACACCAGCATGCAAACAATGTATCTCATCGCTTCGCTCTTATCGAGTATCACAACTCGCTTCTGTAACCATGGTTACGAAAAGTTACAGCGCTCACTGACTGGCCCGTTTTGCTAACGCAACGCTCTTATCGACTATCACAGCCTCACTATAAACACACCCTTAGTCAAGTTACTGTTTGTGTTTATTTAAGTTTTGCAATATTGTCGCGAATAAGCGCTTTGCTTTTACTTTTAGGAAAGACGCTAACTGGACATCCGCTGCTTTGCGTACATCGTCTATGTTTTTTTGTATTGTAATCATTCTTCGATCGGTGACCGGTCTCGACAATTGCTTTGTAAGATTATGATCTTTCGGTCAATTCGAAGACATCGAGCTTTGATGCTGCCGATCAAGCACCGGAAGGACAGTTAGCAGAAGGGATTACCTAGTTTATAAATATAAGTAATTTGTAATTATGAGGGACTTTGGCAGAGTCTCTTGGAAGAGGTCTGTATCGACTTGTTGTAGTACTTTCTGTTTTATAAATAAAGAGTGTAAAGTGAAGATTGTAGTTGTGGAGAATTATCTGGAATTTTGAATACAAGTTGCGTTGGAAACATCTTCCTTTATTTTAAAATTTGTTTCAGGTTAAAATTTATGCAAAGTGGGAAAATGACCTGACACCTGAATAAAATTTTATTTCATGTTTTAGAAGTTGTAATATCCTTTCTTTATAACAATGGGATAATTTTATTGGGCTTTGTAGAGCTATCTAACAGAAGCTACATTTATTAACCATGAAAAATTCATTGGGATAACATATTAATTACATAACGTTGAGAATTTGATACCTTTTATTTACAGGATACTCGTTGAAAAACATCCAAAATAGTTTTTCCTACAAAATGAATGGAGTTAAGTTCTTTTTAAAGGTCTTCACAGCGTCCTCAACATAAATAAATCCGAAGTATCAAACCTTATTCGATCTTGCAAAATACCGGACCCCAATGCTGTAACTTAAACACATAACGGAGGTAAATTCAATAAATTGGAAATCGGAAGTAGTCCCGGATGATCCATTCAAGGGTTCTTTTTAAATGTATTATGTGGCTATAAAGACGTTTTCTTTGCGATGGTCTTTTATCGATTGTGTTTACGTAGTGCTATTATATTCAAAATCACAAAACCATTCTAATACATTAGTGTTGTATAAATTGATAATTGAAAAATTAAAATAAGTAGTCAGAATTTGATATTCGGATTCAAGCATAGAGATATATGAAATATCTCTATGCTTGAATATATCGTTTAATAATTACAATTAAATAAGATGTAATAAAACAAAAACCGCAAATTTTCAATTCTTTCATGTCGCTACATACTCAAAGATTGACACATTTTTCAAAGCTACTTGATCAGGATAGTACTACTGATGTGGATAGTTGATGTATCAAATATGAAGACTGTATTAGTGAAATTGAATAAAGTGCACTTTTGAAGGTATTTCGATTTTAGTGCGACAGTGGATTCAACTTCTTGTATTACAGTAATTATTGGATAAGTTTCTTGTAACCATTTTTCCGTAAATATCTCTGGCCTGAGGATGTGTTGAATTTACACGAAACCGGTAGTCAAGTTTTATTTATTTTATCTATTAAGTTATGACTAATGAAGTGGCGATAGATTAATTTGCTTTCTTGCTTAACGCCATATTAAAAATCAATGCAGTGAACACAATGCAAAAGTCTTGTCAGGGTAGTGTCATTATTAGTTGCTCACTAGCGCCAACGAGCAGTGGCGGAGGTTCGATACAACCCTCAGTATAACTGCGAGTCTCAACCAGATCTGTTGTGTATACATGTACGCTGCCGTAAATACTATTTCGTAGTTCTACGTTTGTCTTAAAAATGTTGCCTACGTCGCGAAAACGAGCAATGTTGGACAAAGTTTACAGAATTTATAGCAGAAATGCCTGACCTAAATTATGATGGCGTTAAAATTCAATGTGTAGTTTGTAATATTCCTTTAATGTGTTGGTTCAAAAGGGATTGTCTACATCACGTAAATAGTAAACAGCATTCTTCAAAAAAAAAAATTGCACACGACACTATGACAAATTTAAATTTAATTTATGTGTTACCTTTATTGCATGTAATCTACTGTTTAATTTACTAGACAAGGAAGCATATGTCTTCTCTTGGAATAAATATTTGGACTGCAAATTACCAAGTCGGGCATCGTTACAAAGAATTGTGCCATCTGCTCGTGAACATGTTGAAAAAAGAATTAAATCGGAGTTGAAAGATAAAAAATTGTGGTTAAGTGTGGACGAAACAACAGATCGTAAAAAACATTCTGTGATTAATGTAATAGTACGTACAATGGAACCACATCAATCGTCACCTTCAATTCTATTAGCTTCCAGACGAGTACAACAATGTACCGCCGAAGTAATTTCAATGTTAATGTTAAATACTTTGGAAAAGTTTGAACTTTCAACAAACCAACTGTTGATGTTTATGAGTGATGGTGCCGCAAACATGCTTTCTGTAGGCCAGTCTCTTAAAAAACATTGTGCTAACTGGTTACGTATTACGTGTAAAATTCATGATTTCAGTCATGTGTTATTCCGAGGTAGACGCTTTAATAGCGTATACAAAAGCAGTGTTTGTCAAATCCCCAAAACGTATCCGCAAATTTCACATACTGTGGCCCCCGTATGCCTGAGCCACCAGAACCTATTCTTACACGTTGGGGAACATGGTTACAGGCCGCGTTTTATTATCATAAATATTTTGAGAATATTAAGAACGTGGTTTTACAATTCCATCCAAAGGAAGCTGCGGCGATCAAGGAAAGCCAGTCGAAATTTCAAGATAGTCAGGTTAAAACAGATTTAAAAACTGTTCAGAACAATTACTTCGGACTAGTAGAGGCAATAGAAAAATTACAAAATCCTTCGGTGTCGTTAGTGGAACCTCTGCAAATGGTGCAACATGTTCACGCACAGCTATGCGCGGTAGAAGACGCAAAAAATGTTTGTGTTCTAGGAAGGTTTGAAAGTGTTTTGGAGAAAGATTCTGATTTTGGCACATTAAGACAAATTTGTGAAGGTGCATCAACAGAACGGTTAAGTTGTTCCAAAGATTATTTTAATTACGCAAATATAACGTCACTAGATGTAGAACGTTCGTTTTCTGCATACAAACACACTTTCCTCACGTCGCACTCGGTTTGCCGAAACAACTGTGGAAACATATCCAATGTTGCAGATATTTAACAGACATTATTCACTTTGTGATTTCAAGGAAGACTCTTAAAACGGTAAGTGTTTGAGCACGTATTATATTTTATTTCTGACCATTTATTTTGTGTAAACTTTTATGCGCCCGCCACTGTTTGTTGACGCAAATTGAGCAACTCTCATCATTATCATATCTCTACCAGTACCAATAACACTTTCCTCTGTAAACGCCGTATTACATTCGTACAGTGACTCATTCTCTAATACCTGGATGATGAAGATTTTTGAAAGGTAAGCTGTATTTCAAAAAGCCGCAGGATATTCATGGGTTAAAAGATTTCATGGGGCTGTAGCTGAAATTTTGCTAAAAATTTCAGGAATAGTGCAATCTCAAGAGCACATACTCTACTTATGTACTCAATAAATATTTAAACTTAAAACTGAAAACTGTCTGTTTAGCTTCTCGTATTTGAGTTTTAGATAAAATACCAATCCAGCTATCTCAATCTACTTGTGGTAGCACGTATTTGTATATTACTAATCAACCATTTATATTTAAAGAATGATACTTTACCTATATTCTCAAATTCCTTCGCATACGCCCGTAATTCTTCGTAAACCTCTGTTTCCATATCATCTTCCGCGGCTTCGTGGGCCATTGCTTTGTATAATTTGCAAGCAATTAGCGCCTTGGCTAACGCTTCCTCGCCGTGTTGCCACATTAACAACGCCATTTTTTGCCTCTTCATTAAAACCGCCCATATCTACAATGAAATATTTCGTTATGCTTTGCGATCGTGTTGGAGACAACTAGTAACTAACAAGTAACTCGTTGAATGGATAATCGAACAAGCAGAATGCTTGGGGATTAGGAAGAGCTTCGGCGAGTAGACTCAACGCGTTATAATGTCTATTGCTTTGGTTCATTACTTTGGCGTAGATTGGTCGGAATTTTCTTCTCGTGTAGAATGCTCTGCAAATATCACATATCATTTGCCAAAAAGTAACGGTTAACATTATAACTAAAATTATAGGCAAAAGGACCGTTCATGCTGGTGCTATGTTCGAAAGGACGTATGACGAAGAACATTTTGTTGTATTTAGCAAAAATTACGACTACAGTTATAACTAGTCTGGGCAAACAGCGGTAACAGTCAGTGTAGTAGATATGTGGTGCGAAGTCGGCGATTATTTGTTTCACCCGTTCACAGCGTCAGTACTAAAGCGTTGCTGTATGCCAATAGTTTTATGTATATGTAGGCTGTTGTGACTTATTTCGTAATTGTACGCTTATGTTTGCTTTAAAAATGTCGCAGTTAGGTACGTCGCGGAAACGATCAATGGCAGACACAGTTAAAAGGCTTATAGTGGACATGCCGGACTTAATTTTTGATGGCGCTAAAATTCAATGTCTAGTTTGTAAAATCCCTTTAATGTGTTGGTCCAGAAGCCATTGTTAACGTCACATCGAAAACAAACAGCATTCTTCTGAAAAACGTGGCATACGAGACCAAGAAAAATGTACATTTGATTTATGTGTTACTCTTATTTTATGTAATCTATCGTTCCGTTTACTAGACAAAGAAGCATTTGTCTCCTTCTGGAATAAATATGCAGACTGTAAATTACCTAGTCGGACATCGATACGAAATGTAGTGCCATTTGCTCGTGAACATATAGAAAAAAGAATGAAACCAGAATTGAAAGATAAAAAACTGTGGTTGTGTGTGGACGAAACAACAGATCGTCAAAAGCATTCTCTGGTTAATGCAATGGTACGTACAATGGAACCACATCGACCGTCATCCCCCTTCTTACTTGCTTCCAAAAGAGTTATAAATTGTACTGCCGATGAGATTTTAAAGGTGGCGTTGAACTCATTGAACAAATTTGAAGTTTCAACTAAGCAACTTTTAATGTTTATGAGTGATGATGCCGCAAACATGCGTTCTTTGGGCCAATTTCATAAAGAACACAGTTGTAACTTCTTACATGTAACGTGCAAAATCCATACTCTAAATCTTGCGGCACAAACGATTCCCACATGTTTTCCACTAGTAAATGCATTAATTGCTAGTACAAAGGCAGTATTTCTAAAGTCCCCGAAACGTACCCGACTATTTCACAAACTGTGTCCTGATTTACCTGAACCATCACAGCCGATTGTTACACGTTGGGGAACATGGTTGCAGGCTGCGTTTTACTACAACAAATATTTTGATCAAGTAAAGAAGGTAGTTTTAACATTCAATCCGACAGAAGCTGTAGCAATCAAGAAAAGCCAGGAAATATTTCAAGATAGTCAGGTAAAAAAAGATTTACAAACTATTCACAACAATTACTTCGGACTAGCGGAGGGAATAGAAAAATTACAAAATGTTTCGATGTCGCTACTGGATTTTGTTCAAATTGTGAACGATGTTCAGGTACAGTTATGCGCTGTAGAAGGCGAAACAAATTGGTGTGTAATACGAAAATTTGAAAGTGTTTTAGAGAAAGACTCCGATTTTCTTATATTAAAACAGGCTTGTGAAGGTGCGTGTGAAGATGCATTAAGTTGTTTCAAAGATTATTTTAAATATGCAAATATAACATCGCTAGATGTCGAACGGTCGTTTTTTGGACATTAAAAAACATTTATTCCGCACGTCGTACTCACTTGACTGAAACAGCTGTGGAAACATTCTAATGATTCAAATATTTAACAGATGTTACCCAGTTTGTGATTTCACGGAAGTCTTTTAAAACGGTAAGTGTTTCAGCACGTTTTATAATTTATTTCTTACCTTCTATTTTATGTGTAAACTTTTATGCGCTCGTCACGCCTCTGGCTGTTACCGCATATTTGCCCAGATTAGTTATAACTGTGTACCGGATTAGGACAATTTTATGTGGTAAGAGATATGGACAGTTAAATTAATTGTTCTATGTGATTTTAGCTATTTACATGCTAAAATAGCTCATTGACGTTACATGACACTGCAATACATCTCCATTACTTGCAATGCAATTTGATAATTAACTGATAGAATTATCCGCAATAATGTCGCATTGGATTATTGTTTCAGTTTCTACAAAACAACATTGAAACAATGTAAACTTTCGTAGAGCCAACTATAACTTTGTTTTACTCTAACCGGGAAGCATTACATCGATTGCCAAGTTACATTCTTCTATGAAGAGATAATTCTGAAAAATGGTGTATTGGAGCTCAATATTTGCTATTGTTACGCGATTTCCTAGGTAATATTGATTTTATATCACAAAACAGTAAGAAAATTGGAATTCTGTCGGGGATAATAAAACGAAACATCGCTTCTTTAAAATGTGAAGATTGAACAAGCGTTAGATATTGTAACAAATTGTATACATCGAAGGGATTGAAACGATTTCGATTTAAATATTTTCGCTTAACGAAAATGGTAAATAAGCATACATATACAAACAGCAGCGGATCGCCTTGAATTATTCTCAACGGTTGCATTTCCCTGCTGGCAGTAATATTCGAAGTTTTGCTATAAGCTATAACTTTCTGTTCTCACATTATTAACCCTAGATTACCGGACATTTGTCAAATTTACGACGCCCGAAATGTTTCGATAGATTTTGGCGACTTTCGGTTATGCCAACGCATTAAGCCTTTGAGTACCTTCCTATTTAGTTGGAGACTAGATTATGGTGAATGCAATCTTCATTAATCATTGGTGTTAGTAGTTATTTTTCGTTTGCGTCGTAAATTCTACGACGTCTCAGTATTCACGTATATTTTATATTTTATTTCAATATTTGCATCTGTTGGGTTTTGAGTTATATTTTGAAGGTAAGTTAATGTTTTAGTATATTTTCTGTTACTTACAATGAAAATCATTATTTTTAATTATTTATATTTTCATTATTTTGGCACTGGTGAATATATTTATTTCAGTTAACATGGCCTCTAAGAAGGTGTTAACTCAGAAAGAGGTAGAGCGAATTATGAAAGAAGAGGAAACTGATCTAGAATCCTTCAAAGACAGCACCAGTGATTGGGAGGAAGATAATTTGTTGGTCGAATCAGAGGAGTCAGATGCTAGATATATACTGAGTGAAAATAAAATTATAGCAGAAAACGAAACAGATGATGAAGAAGAACAATTTATACGCGAAGATCATCTCCCACTTGATAATCATGTAATGGAAAATGAGAGAAGTGAAGATGATGAGCAAGTTACGAGTATATACGAAGACGATCTCCCCCTATCTGTATTGTCTCGTGAGTTGAAATATATAATAAAACCAAATAAGAAAACCTGAAGGGCAAAGATGGACATAAGTGGTCCTCAGAGTTACCGCAAAGAAGCAAGAGGACAGCTACTAGATACATAATACATTTTGTGGCAAGCCCTAAGGATAAAGCTAAAGATTGTAGTACTGTAGATTAATATTTCTTACATTTCTCCTCTCATCACATACCTGATATTATATTACAATATACAAATGAAGAAATTATCAGATAAGCTCAAAATTACAATAGTCATGCTATTATGTCGCAAATAACGAAAAACGAACAGAAGGCCTTGTTTGCAATTTTGATACTTTCTGCTGCTAAAAGAGACAACCATTTGTCTTCAAACCATACGTTTGACAACACAATATCTGGTTCCTTTTATAGAGCCTGCATGAACTGTGCCCGTTTTACATTTCTTCTAAATTTCCTAAGATTCAATAATAAAGAAACTCGTGAAGAGAGAAAATTAGTAGATCCGTTTGCACATATCCGGGAAATTTGGGAAATCTTTATTGAAATCTGCAGAACTTCGTATACCCCATCGTCATACCTTACAATTGACGAGCAATTATTAGCATTTCGAGGAAGATGCCCATTCAAAATGTATACCCTAAGCAAACCTTCAAAATATGGGATAAAACTAGTAATGGTGTATGATTCTTCATCAAAGAATATGATTGATGCAAGCCCTTAATTGAGTGAGAAAACATTGACGAATGGTTTACCATTAGCTACGCATTATGTCAAAGAACTTACAAAATCAATCTACGGTACTAACAGAAATATTACCATGAACAACTGGTTTACACCAGTCACACTCGCAAATGAACTGCTGCAAGACCCTTACAAACTAATCGTTGTGGGAACTTTAAGAAAAAAATAAGAGGGAAATTCGTCCAGAGCTGTTAGCAGCAAAGGGCCGAAAACCGAATGTTCTGTTTTGATCAAAAGAAAACCTTAGTTTCATATATGTAAAAAACGCGAAAACTGGTACTACTCCTTTCTACACTTCACGAAGGAGCAGAAATTTCACAAGAAACCGGAAAACCAGCAATTATCTTGAATTATAATGATACGAAAGGTGGCGTCGACACCTTCGATCAGATGTGTTCTAACACGACCTGTACAGGAAAATACGGAGATGGCCTTTATGCCTATTTTATGATTTGGTAAATATACATATAGCCAGTATCAACTCATATGTTCTGAATTTTTTCAACACAATTAAGATGGGCAAAAAAACAATTTCCCGATATCAATTTAGATCGAGCTGAGTCATGGTCCTGCTGAACCATGGGTGAAAAACCGGTTAAGTTGCAAAACTTTGCGAAGAAATATTTGGCAAGACATCAGCAGTATCTTGAAAGCTTCCGTGGAAGATTAAAGTAATGCAGCTCAAGACAAAAAACGGAAAATATATTTTTACTGTCCCAGTAACAAACGGCGCATGACTACCATATATTGTGAGCAGTGCAAACACGCAATTTGTGGTCAGCACCGTGAGAATATTTAATTTTATTTAAATCCTTTATGCAAAAATATTCCTAAAAACGTAAGGAATTCATCATATATATTTTTTTATTTTTTTAATAAATCTTACTAAGCTAAATTTTGCTTTTATTGGGAAGTAATATAATTTACGATAATTCAGTGTTTACGTTTGACAAAACTAGTCCAGCAATCTAGGGTTAAATAAAACATAATAATAACAATATTTTCCTTTTATCGATTCGGTTAGTTTAGATATTCTCGGCAAGAATCCTGGGAATATTTGGCGTGAGGTAAACAAATTACAAAGAAGTTTTGGAATTCAATATTTCTTTTCTTCTTCCGCGAAGAGTTAATTAATAAACTTCTGAAACTCTGCATTATCATCCTTACCACAACACTTCACTGTTGTATCCAATGTCATCTCCGATGTCGAATACGTGATTTAATAAACTTTTATTTATTAATATATTCGTACCTAACTCGACTATAAAAAGTAAAGTATTACAGAATTAGGAAAAATAAAATAAAATCAGATATCCGGTCAAAAAATAATACATACTTTGTTTCTGGGTAAACATTTACCAAAATCTGGTTAAGTAAAGTTTTCAATCTTCCCAACAAAGAAAGAACTTTTGCGTTTTTTTGTAATAAAACTGCATTACAGTATTTCATTACTAAATTTAAAGTTTACAGATTACACAGGTGTTCAGAAAGAGAAATATTTAACATTTTATTATTTCGACTTGCAATAGAAGAAACTAGAAAGGTATTATCACCGTTTGATGAACAGAATTAAAGTATAGGTGTTTCCATTTGTCTAAACAATATCAGAATCTAGGTTGTGGCAGTATTGATTAATTAAGGTCTGTTTAGTATACAAAAATATGCGGTGCTTTTTTTAAAATGTAAAGTATAAGTAAAGTACTACAATAGAATTATAACCATTTTGGAATCTAAAGGTTTTGATATCAATAATTAAGTAATGACAGTAACCTGTAATAAATACAACTGATCTTTTGCCTTTCAGTATACCACCATACAAAAATGTAAATAAAAGAGCGACTTTTGTAACAGGATGTCAATACATAGTTGTTACATGTAATGGTCGTGAAATTTGCAAATGAATGGTTTCATTTCTTTGCCTTGAGATTAATATAATTTGTCACATTTTTCTAGAATACTAATTTTTCCTTTTGCATTCAGCTATTTTGTATTTAAAACATCTTACCTGAAAAAAATCTAGTGTATCACGTGACTTTATTATAACGGTGATGTGACTCGATTTTCAACTACTGACTGTCAACATACAGCCAATGGGTTAAATTTATATTCAATAGCTACAAGAAGTTTATTAATAACCACTGATGAAAACATGATAACAATTACCGAACTCGTGATAACAATAAACAGAAATATTTGCTTATCTTCGTATATTGTGTGACCGTACTTGATTAAGGTCTAAAATAAAAGATAAAATCGCAACCACATTAAGCGGGACACACTGTATGTGAACTTGAGATAAATACATACAGAGATAAATGCAAATAATAATATGAGCTTAATAGAAGTTATTAAGACAATATATATAAAATATATGGTTTTAAAAAATGTGTGACAAAATAGGACGCAAGCAATATTTTTACACGGGACAGGAAAATCGTGAAAATATAATTTTAAGATAACACGTACAAATTTCATTCAATTTGTTGAAATGCGAAATAAAACGTTTTTTTCTCTCTTTTGTTTGAGTTATTTGAATATTTAATTCTATTGACATAGCGACATCAGATATGACAGAACATGAACCAACATGAATTACTCGAACCACCTAGTACGTGTTCGATAATTCCTTTCCTGAGCAATTCAGAGAAAAAGTTTTCAAGGAAAAAATATGTTTAGATTTTTAAATGGAACGTCCTGTATATTATTACGATTTTAGATCCTCTCTTCAATTCATGTCAACTTTCATCAACATTTTCTATACCTATCTATCTTGGTTTTTGGAGATAATGTACATTCTTTGAGATTTTTTGCGAAATGTCGCTGTTTCTTTAACGCCTGATACCTTAAACGCCTTACACGGTAGGGCGGTGATTCAAATTTTAGTCGATTGAGTATTTCTAGGAGTTTCAGGCAATACATCGAAAAGTTTTTTTTAAATTGGAGTTTACAAGATGGCACTCGAAATCGTTGCCATGTTTGATTCACGCTACTTAATTTTTTTTTAATGGAACACTCTGTATATTTTCCCGCGATCTGATAGAGAAACTGTAATATAATTTTTTATTTCCCTATAACGAAAGTGTGTCGTTCTTTAGTAAATTAAATATGAAGTTATGCAGACAGGTTTTCTGGTACAATCCATAGAGTGCTGTGACGAAATACAAATACTATAAACTTTTGTTTTTCTAAAGATAATTAAAAATAAACTGTAAAATGTAATTTATGTATACAATCTCACATCTATGCGAAGTGAACACCAATTTACTTCATATAGACTGTAATGAGATTCCTTGTATTCTATTGAACATTTATTAACATCTCCAGAGTATTATTTTGTGTAATGTCCATATTATGCATTGCCTTAAGAAATTCATCCAGGAAGTTTTTTCGTAAATATTTCTATTCAGATGAATTGCGCAATTTTTTAAACAACTTTCAGTATGTTCTTATTATACGAGGGCGCTTTTAAATGTTCGCGAAATGAAGCACAGATGGCAGCATCAGTTCGATTAAAACATACGTAATGGATGGCTCCATTGTTTTGTGTACAAATGTCAAATATGATATTGTTCTGTCAAGTAATATCAATTTTGTGCCGTTGTAAATAAAGCTAGTTGTGTGAGTTTTGCAAAATGGATAAAACTGAAACGCGCGCTGTTATCAAATATTTTGTGAAAAAAGATTGGAAGGCAACAGAAATTCATAAAGGTATGCGGGATACTTTAGGAGATTCTGCTCCATCATTTACGACTGTGCATAAGTGGGTGACGGAATTTAAACATGGTCATGAGAGTCTAGAAGATGACTCGTACAGTGGACGACCAAAAAACTGCCACGACGCCTGAAATCGTCGAAAAAGTCCACGATATGGTTATACAGGATCGTCGATTAAAGGTCTCCGAAATTGCTAAGGATATACGCATCTTAGATGAAAGAACATTTCATATCCTAACTGTGGAATTATGGATGTAAAAACTTTCGGAAAGATGGGTGCCGCGCATATTGACAATGGATCAAACCCTTCAGAGAATGAGAATTTGTCAAGAGAGTCTAGACCGTTTTAATTCAAACAAAACCGATTTCATCCGACGATTTGTTACAATAGATTAAACTTGGGTTCATTATTATACCCCTGAGCAAGCAACAGTCAAAACAATGGGGACGTGGGTGTTCTCCACCACTAAAGAAAGTAATGTCCGTGAAATCAGCTGGAAAAGTTATGGCGTCAGTCCTTTGGGATGCTAAGGGAATATTACTAATTGACTATCTTCCCAAGGGCCAAGCAATAAACGGTGAATTTTACGCTAAACTTCTAGACCAAGTGAATACAAAAATTTATGAAAAAAGACCTGGCTTGCATAAGAAGATCATTTTGCATCAGGACAATGCACGTCCCCATACAAGTACGATAGCAATGGGAAAATTGAATGAACTGAAGTACGATCTATTGCAACATCCATAAATCCAACATCCATAAATGTGTTACAGCTCACGTTTCACGAGTGTACATGTGCTGTGCTATCACTACTATTTTGCTTTTTTTTGCTAATAGTTGGTTTCTTTATTAATTTTGATTTATACTACCTTATAGCCTAAAGAATTCTCTACAAGAAAGAGTGGTTGTTTTTGTATTCATGTGATCAATAAGTTCACAATAGGCTGGTAAGTTACAACATTCAACTTCCTTTAAAACCTTTTTCTGCCGTATTATTCCTTTTTTTTTTGTCTCTTACTTCTTGTCGGTCCGGCTTTTAACTTTACATTTATAAATATACGAGGTGTGTTCATTAGACTCTTGGCATTTATCTTTCGAGTTTGTATTCCTTTTCTTTCCTGTTGTTCAAAATTTTACCTATCCGTTGCCCTCTAACCATTGTGCGTGTCTTAGTTAAGCCGCCGCGACGGGCAGAGCAGGCGTGAAGTGTGTGTCCCCGTCTTATCCCACTGTTTACAGTTTTCTTCATTAGAACATAGCACTCACTTGTTGGTCGTTTATTTATACATTACACAACTCGTTATTACATAACACCTTAACATTATGAACGCGTGTGAACATTGCGGAAAGTCTGAAGCTCCACATCTTATGGTAAACTGTTGCGTCTGTAACAAATTCTATAAGATTGATTGCGTGGATATCTCTAAATCTGAAGCTCGCAAGATTCATTCCAAATCGGGACTTACATGGACTTGCAGAGCCTGCGCTGGATTGGGGAATGATCTGAATAGCCTTAAAGCTGCGATTGTTGGACTCCAAAAGGAGATAGCTGAACTTAAATCGAAGCCTGTTAACTCTGACGTTTCCTTTACAAGCTGCCTAGAAACGGAGAAGATTATCCAGGAAATTGCTGAGCGTGATAAACGCAAACTAAATGTGGTGATATATGGTTGTACAGAGGATAATACCCTCTCGAGGAAAGAACAGATTGATTCCGACACTGCTGTTATTACTGATGTTCTTTTGCATCTAGGTGTTCAGGAGCAAAGTGTTCCTCCAGTACGGTTGGGACGGTTTGATGGCACGAGGGCTGACTTGCGTCGTCCGATAAAGGTGAAGTTGTCTTCTGAGGAAAACGTATACAAAATTCTGCGTAATAGTCACAAATTAAAAGAGACTGAGCGCTGGAAAAACGTTTTCGTCTCTCGTGATCGCACCGTTATGCAAATGGAATTACATCGTAGCATGAGACGCGAGTTGAGGGAACGTACTGACAGGGGAGAATCCGGACTAATACTTAAATACAAGAATGGAATACCTTCAATTGTGAGTAAGAATGCGGGAAACTGAAGGTGCCCAACAAAACACCTATCGAGCTAAACATATATTACCAAAACACCCGTGGTTTAAAATCTAAATCTCATCAATTTTATGTAAATATCTGCGAACAATTGTACGATGTCGTCATTATTACCGAAACATGGCTTAACAGTAACGTTATTTCGAGTGAGCTATTTCCTTGTTACTACAACGTAGTCAGATGTGACCGTAAGTTTGACATTGTCGAACGGAGTGATGGTGGTGGAGTTCTTATTGCATTTGCCAATAATGTACGATATGAGTTGGTCGATACGTCCCACATTGCTAATCTTGTACCGCTTATCGATCTAATCCTTTGTAAATGTTATTTTGGTTGCAATGTATACCTCGTAGCTGGCATTTACATTCCTCCTAATATTTCTAATCAAGACTTTGAACTCTTCATTGATGCATTTGAGATAGCGATAGTCAATCAATCTGTACTAATAGTCGGAGATTTTAACTTTTCTGACTATGTCGATACTGCTTCTAATATTCACAATAAAACTAAATACTTACAATTAAATGATCTATGTAATACAATGGAATTGCAACAATACAATAACATCAGAAATATTGATGACAATATACTTGATTTAATTTTTGCAAATCATTGTGGCGAACTCACTATTTCCCGCGAAGAGTTTCCTTTAGTTCCTGAAGATAATTATCATCCTGCTTTAGCGATGAGCATCCAACTCGCTGGTTACAGTAAACCAGACTTATTTCCGTCTGCACAAAATATGCGCTACAATTTTCGAAAAGCAAATTTTGCCCAATTATTTGAAGATCTAGCTCAATGTGATTGGTCATTCATTGAGGATGCATCAACCATTGATCAAGCTGTCGATGAATTTTATAATGTTTTGTACAAGGTAATTAACCGTTCAGTTCCTCTATACAGTCAGAATAGTTCTTCTCATCCTCCGTGGTTTACTACAACAATTCGACAAAACCTAAAAACTAAAACCTTCTATCATAGAAAATGGATACAAACTAAAAGTGAGATTTTTTACATGAGGTTTAGAGATATCAGGAGATTAGTTAAGCAACAGATTCAAGAAGCTTACAACGCTTACATGTCAAGAATACAAAACACAATTAAGCAAAATCCGAAAGAGCTGTGGCGGTATAGTAATAGACTAAAAGGTGTTTCACGCATACCAAACACAATCACTGATGGGGATGTGGTATATCAGGATCCCCAGGAAATTGTTGACGCCTTTGCTAGTAAATTTTCTTCTGTTTATCTGCCACACTCCAGCAGAGTAATCGAAAATGTATTTAGCAACATACCATCTTTTGACGTCAAGCCTTGGTGAGTGAGACTGACCTGCTAACTATAATGAGTCACCTAGCAAATACGGACACAGCTGGTGATGACCTCATCCCTAGTTTTTTAGTGAAGGAAGCACGCATAGTACTTGTCAAACCACTCTTGCTTCTTGTCAACATTTCTTTGAGATCTTCTACCTTTCCTAGGCGCTGGAAACGAGCAAGAGTTACGCCAGTTCTTAAGAAGGGAAGCAGCACTGATGTGACTAACTATCGTCCTATATCTATTTTATCTAACTTCGCCAAGGTATATGAACAACTTTTATATTTTTTTATATTCAACAATGTACAGCCGTATATATCTGCGAAGCAACATGGTTTTATACCTAAAAGATCTACAACAACTAACTTAGCGACAGTTACACAGTTTATAAGTGACACACTGGATGATGGAGGGCAAGTCGATGTTATATACACGGATTTTTCTAAGGCCTTTGACAGAATTGACCATGATATTATGCTCTTTAAATTAAGTTCTTTTGGCATGTCACCTCGCCTTCGAGATCTGATGGAGTCCTACTTAAAAAGCGGTCATGTTATGTTTTCTATAATGGCTTCAGCTCATGTGAATATGCTATTACGTCAGGTGTTCCACAAGGATCCAATTTAGGACCTTTGCTCTTTGTGCTTTTCCTCGACGATCTGCTGGAAGCGTTGACCTGTGACACCTTAGCTTATGCAGATGATGTGAAGGTGTACGCAAGAATTGATTCCATTAATGATATGGTTAATCTGCAAATGAGTATTGATTACGTATTCCACTGGTGCCAAGAAAATAGTCTTATGTTAAATGAAGCAAAATGCACGTATGTAACATATACTCGCAAAGTAAAAAGCTTGCCTACTACGTACAGTTTAAGCGGTTACCCGCTGCAGAGGAGCGAGACCATAAAAGACCTAGGAGTTATCTTTGATAGTCAACTATCCTTTAAACAGCATGTTTCGCAGACGTGTTCCTCGGCCGCAGCCATGTTAGGATTCATCATACGATCTTCGAAATACTTCACGAATCAACATCTTCTGAAAACGCTGTATAGAGCATTTGTCTTAAGCCGGCTAGAGTATGCTTCCATTGTATGGTATCCTTACTATCAATCCTACGAGGATTCTATTGAGAGAGTACAGCGAAGGTTCCTGAAATTCCTATCTTTTAGGATCGACGGTATATATCCAGTGAGGGGTATAGACTATGCCACATTATTGGAACGACATGCGGTCCGGAGTATTTCGGAAAGAAGGCAAATTTGCAGTGCACGGTTTCTCTACAAACTTATTGACAATCAAATCGATTGCGCATATCTGCTGTCAAAAATTAATTTGAACGTTCCTCGTTTGTCTTCGCGTAGTGTTCAATCGTTTCGGCCTTTAACTGCAAGAACTAATGTGCTGCTGAAATCGCCAGTTCAAAACATGTGTGTGAATGCAAATAAATATTATGCAGATATTTTTGTCGGTGACGCTATGCATTAATCGGTCGAGCATATATATATTATTTTTTTTTCTATTATTTTTCAGTTATCTTTTATTAAGTATTATATTTTATTTTTCTCTTTGTATTATGTGCACATGTATTCGTATTATTATTTCGTCCTGTAATTGGGGTATCCTGTTGGGCGAATAAAGTTTATTATTATTATTATTATTATCCACCTTATTCATCTGATTTGGTCCCTTCTGACTTTCATTTATTCCCACGATTAAAAATGTTCCTCGGGGGAAGAAGATTTTCCACAGAAGAATAAGTAAAAGCAGCTGTGGACGACTGTTTTGGAGGACTTGAAGAATCGCACTTTCGTGATGGCATAATGACTTTGGAATATCGTTGGATGAAGTGCATTCAACTTAAAGGAGATGATGTAGAAAAATAAAACGTATTTCAAAAACAATTTTTTTCATTTTCCCTTTTATTTAGCGAACATTTCAAAGCGCCCTCGTCGTTTCTTATCTGCACAGCTTCGTATTTAATTTACTAAAGAACGCATTTTAAGTATAGGGAAATGACGAAAAAAGAATCTAGAAGAGTCTCTCTATTATATTTTGTGAAGATATACAGGGTGTTCCAACTAAAAAGATTGAAACAACATGAATTACTAGGCTCTCATCTATACCATTGGAATCTCTTGGCCCCTGAACTTTTTCAAACTATGAACCAGCCATAATTTTCGGATGAATAACGTTTATTTATTGATTCTTCGAAAACATCTATGAAGCCAGTGCTTTTACGTAATGGAAATCAGGAGTCATTTATTCCTGCTGTTCATGTTGTAAACTGCAATGAGTCTTAGAGGAATCATAGAAAATTTACTAGGACTTTTTAGAGTATCAAGAACACAATTGGAAGGTTTTTAGATATCTGAAAGTAGTCGGTTTATTGCTGGATTTGGGAGGTGAATATACAAAGTATTCTTGTTTTCTATTCTTATAGAACAGCGGAACTGAAAAACACCATTACGTTAAAAAAGTGTGGCCGGTTCGAGGTGAATTTATTTCCCGTAGTTCCAGCAAAAATATAATTTTACTTCCTTTTCACATTAAGCTGGGCTTGATGAAAAACTTTTATTTAAACAATTTCAAAAACTAAGTTGGCGTGAATTGAGGCGAGACATTCAAAAATTTCATAATTGTAGGATGTTCCATTTAAAGGAAGAAATTTGTGTCGTTTGTAACGGCAACTGAACATCTTGTATACTTGGACATAATTGTATGTTGCGCAGAACTTGTCTCCGAATATTCTTTATTTGAAAACCTTTTTTTCTACAGTCCTTGGCCATGGAAACAGGACCACTTGGGCAATATTAAATTTATAAGAATATTTATTAAATATAAGTTTAATTTCGAAAATCAATAAAAGCATAATTGTTGTTTGAGTAATACCCTAATACGTTATGGTAACAGATAATTGCTGGTTATAAGAATAATGCTTAGTGGTGCAATAAACCGATTATACACGCTAAGAATCACGCCTCTTGCCATTCGTACGTACAAGAATTATGTTTAGTTTGAAATGTGTCGTTCATTAGTTCGTTAGTATCATTAAAAATCATTAAAAGCAAAAACAGTATTTTTACCAATTTTCCAAAGAACTTACCTATTTTTCAAAGAGTTTCAATTTTAATTGTGTCCGTCGATTTTCAGGTCAATTATTATCATAATGGGAAAGAAGAAGGATACAACAATAGAGAAAAAAGAACGAATGTCTACTCTTCTAGAAAGTTCTCTTAACGTGAAGTTGCACATCAAACTGTAACAAGTAGTGGCAGAACATACTGTGCCGGCAAACGTAAAACAACTGTAAGAGATGATCGTCGTATAGTAAAAGTGGCCACAGAACATCGTTTTTTATCCATTAAAGCTGTTTATAAAATTCTTAGTGAAGAAGGCATACAAATATCAACCCGAACACTCCTTAGACGTTTTCATGAAGCAGGCTTGAAATGCAGGCGTCCGGCAAAGAAGTAAAGACAAACATCTAAAATGAAAGTGACACGATTTCAGTGGGCTAAAGGGTATAAGAAATATACAGTTGAAGATTGGGGAAAGGTAAGTTTCATTTATTATTTGTATTTCTGTTCAAATTCATCCTCGTAGTTCGCTTATTGGTTCTCTAATTTTTTTACTTTGTCCTAGATTATTTATAGCGACAAATCGCGGCTAGAAGTGCTAACGGAGAGAAGCCAGTTTGTTCGTCAACGTCCTTTAGAGCGTTATATCAAATCTATTAAACACCCCCCATCTCTAATGGTTTGGTCGTGTATTACGACAGAAGGATCGGAACCACTATATTTCGTTAACGGAACAATGGAACAAAAACAATATAAAAAAGTTTTACAAAACTATTTAATACCTTGTATTGGTTCATTGTATCCGACTCAAGGACCATATACTTTGATGCAAGACAATGCACCGTGTCATAAGGCAAAAAGTGTAGTGCGATTCCTTGAATCTAAGCATTTACGTGTAGTACCCTGTCCAGGCAATTCACCAGACATAAACCCAATTGAAAATGTGCGAATTGTTATGAAAAACATCGTAAGTACAGGAAATTCAACTACAAAGGAAGAATTACAACAACATATTGAAGATGTATGGCATATTAGCGACGAAATTTAAAAATTTTAAAAACTGCGTTGGCAGTATACCAAAAAGGATTGAGGAAATAATAGAACACAGAGGAGGAACAAGCAAATATTAGTAAATTCTATGTTCAAATTATACTTACTTGTTATATGTAATCAAATAATAATATTGCCAACATTACCAACTGTTTTTTTTTTTTTAATTTTACCCTAAAATCATAATATTTTTAAGAGGTCCTAATTCGATGGCCAGGGACTGTAGATTGCTCAAGAAAGGAATTATCTTCCGCCCACGTACTAGGTGGAAACGCTGTATATTTTAAAAATGTAAAGTGGTCGAAGTTTTTGACAATAGCTTTGGATTTAACGATCTCAGAAAATTCCAAAATAACTCTGCGTTATTGGGGAAAAAGCTAGTAAACTAGTGTTTATTATTGATTGAGTTAAAATGAGGACAAAAATTATCTTGGATTCAAATTAAAAAAATACTAGCTAAGTTTAAAGAATAAGGTTTACATGTTCGACTAAACTATGTATTTATATTTATTTTCAGCTTAAAGTTAAAAATTACTCGCCGTTCTATCATCTTCAGTATTCGTGCTAGCAGATGTATAATATATTTACAGGCAGTCCTCGTTTTTACGTCATGTTAGGTACCAGTAATTAGTGACGTAAAACAAAACGACGTAAAACGAGACACATTTTTCCATACATTTGTATATACAAAATGTAGTTATAAGTGAAAAAATACAGTATTATAAAAAAATCAATCAGTTTTATTTATAATGAAAATGACATGTTAAAGAAATATAATACACATACATACACAGAAATATGACAATTATGTTTTTTTTTGTGAAGAAGTCCTCTAAACGTATTTGTTTTACTTCTTTCTTTCTATTATCGTGAATTTCTCTATAACATTCATAGGCGACAGAAATGTTATTATTAATTTCAAAGCTTCTTACAAAGTTGGGATCATTTGCTTCTAATATTTGCATTGCAGCTTGGATGTGATTAAAAACTTGGATTAATTTTTTTGAAGTTAATTGTTTAATTTCGATGCTAGAAAAATCTGACACTACTTGATCCTTCTTGCTTTGTGCTTCTAGCTCAATTAAATTTTCATCAGATAATTCTTGAGAATGTGAAGCTAATAACTCGGTAACGTCATCACTCTCAATATCAATTCTTCTTCGGTAACTTGTTTGCAATGCTTACGATATCTTTAGTGATTTCACTTACAGAGGAAAATGAATTAAAATCTTCCTGGACGGTTTCATTGAAAAATTTTCGATAGACTTTCTTCCAAACATTTTTTACATTGCTTGACTTTATTTCATTCCATGAGGTAGCAACATTTTTAATACAGTCTAATATGTAAAAACTTTTCCAGAATGTTTTTAAATTAATCCCGTTCTCATCATTTGCATTTACTGCTTGTGAAAGGCATTTTCTTAGATAACAAACTTTAAAAGAGGCTATGACTTCTTGATCCATTGGCTGAAGAAGTGCTGTAGTATTAGGTGACAAGAAGACAACTTTAATTTGTGGCGATTCTGCTTGGATGACCTGGAACGTTATCTATTAGCAATAATGCTTTATTTGCTAAATTATTTTTAGCACAGTAATCTTTCACTGCCGGTATAAAAAGATTCTTAAACCATTCTTCAAAGAGACTCGCAGCGACCCGAGCTTTTGAATTAGATTTCCAAATGACAGGAAGATAATTTTTATTGTGATTCTTTAATGCCCTTGGATTCTCCAATCGATACACTAACAAAGGTTTAAGTTTGAAGTCGCCTTCAGCATTACAGCCTAACAACAATGTGAGGCGATCTTTAGCAGCTTTAAAACCGAGCATACATTTTTTTTCTTGAGAAATATATGTTCTCGGGGGCAGTTTTTTCCAAAACAAGCCAGTCTCGTCAACATTAAAGACTTGTTTTAGAGATAGTGATTCTTCTTGGATAATTTGCCATAAAGTTTTTGCAAACTCAGCGGCCGCGTACCTGTTTTTGAAACGCATAAACCACCCACGACTTGCCACGAAACTTAATGTTTCCTGATCATCACCGTTTTCTTGCTTCTCCTTTAAATTTTGGAACAAACTGAGTGCCTTATTTTGTATGAGAGCAAGACTAAGTGGTACACGTCGTTGGGTTTGGCCTTGTATCCATATAAAAAGCAATTTTTCCATTTCTGGAATCAATCCTTGTTGTTTCCTAATTGTTGTCGATTTCATACTAATAGCATTTTCTATAGCTTTGGTTATTTTATTTTTTTCTTTTACAATGGTTTGTATCATTCTGCGTGGTAAAATTAATTGATTTGTTATCGGCGATGTAGTAAAGCCTCTACTATTCATTGATAAAACTTTTGATTTTACTTCCAGCGTAATTGACTGTCTTTCGCGTTTTTTCCCGGTCACTTTACTTTTTGCTGGCGACATAACTTAAATTATGATGTGTAAACTATTTGCATATTTGAAATTAGTCTCTAACAGGTAATATAAATCATAGACTTAAATAAAACAATACTTTCAGACAAAATGTGACGCACTTTTTGCTTATAACTTTCGTATGTATATACCTGCACACCTAACTTACGAAACGATGCGAACTAAAACAAACGAGCGCTTCACTTTATCGTTTGAATTTGTTTCTTTCCGCCCCGCCCTTTACCCGCCAACAGTCAACCCCCGCTCTACTATTTTACCGCCTCCGCGGCGTTCGAACCGCGCGAAACAAACTTGTTATAACATGCTCATCTAAGGCGTAAAACGAATCATAGACGTTAAAACAAGGAATGGTGTCTAAATGTTGACTGACGTAAAACGAAACGCCGTAAAACGAGGACTGCCTGTATATTATACGCCTGTTAGTTACAAACACCTTCAGTACGAGTGCAACGTTATACTATACCTATAAGCGCCACCCATTAATTTATTGATGACTAGACCTATGTCGTGAAGCGTATGAACGTATCCTCTAGGTATATGAGGTCGTACATCCCTCAGTATATATCCCAAAGTGTTGCTGGGACCCTGTTTGGTGTTGTATAATTCTTCTAGCCTGGGAATAGTTAAGAATTTTCGCATGCTCACGCCGTTCTCAAGGAGTAATTTTACGAAGTCTATTCTATCGTGTTCGAGTGCCTGCATCATCGCTTCGTTGAGGGCGCCATCGGGCCATTCCTGGCCGTAGATGAAAATTTCCGATCTGGCGATGTCCACACGATTCCACGTCAATGCCAAGCTCAGTTGCTCAGAGGGCGTCAGATGCTGCGCTCGAAATAATGCAGTTAAAATGGTCTGATCGAGTTCCTGCGTAATTGGATCCGCACGTTCGGATATCCTAAATACAGTTATCTACACAAAGAAACAAATTTTAGATATTGCTATAGTATTGTTAGTATTGCATAAAACGATGAACATGATGAAATAAAATGTTGAGAACTATGATACAACGTGTATCGTTTCTCATATATAATCGCTAACTTTTTAATTATAAATAGCTCATTTCTTATATTTTCATCCCATAATTTAAGGTTTTAAATGGCTATCCAAATATGCACTGACAAAATAACTAGCAACTATTCGTCTTTTAAACTGAGAATGCTATCGAAAGATAGCGAAAAATTGCAAAATTTTTCATTTGATTTCAATTCCTCCAAAAAAAGTAGTCCAGCGGCGTCAAATCTAGAGATCTACCTGGTTTTCGATAACACTTTTCTTTTCAATCAAGTAATTTGAAAACGGTACATCAAAATATTCACGCATATCACATATAAATCAAAGAGGGACTAATTCATTTTAAGAAACCAGGATTTTTATTACATCGATTTAACATTACTTGACTTGCATTCTGTAGTCTAGGTGGTCTTGCTGAATTTATGCATGAAATCTACTTTAAAAGACAGACTTCGTTCTTTCATATCCGTTTTCATCATCACGAAGAAACGCACGACAGAGTGTCTTTGCAATTCATACCAGGACATTTGTACGAAAACTCAATTTATAAAAATTACAAAAAGCTGTTGTAAAGCAATTCTGAGATAATTTGCCTAGGCTCAGAACAATGTACTAACATTGGCGCTCAGTCATTGTTTCCAATAACAATTATAAAGAGCGAGCATAAATAAATAAACTTCCAAACGCTGAGTGTAAAGGCAAAGCGGGTGCATATTATCAAAGGGGACTAATCACGTTTACTTAAAAATTTAATGACAAAAACATCCAAAACGTCGTTTCTGTCACTTAAATACGTTTTTCCAATTCCTATGAATAAAATGCTCATTTTATATATTAAATCTCATTTTTAAAACAATAGTTTAATCAAAAGGATTAACAAAATGTTTACAGCAACACTTTATTTACACTGCTATTGACAACACGAATAAAGTAAAACCTTTGAAATTTTCGTTGCTATGGATGGCTTGTTTATAAAACATGTGACACTTCGCGCAAATTCTTCAATTTGCCGATTTAAGAGTCTGAAGGTTTGTTTGAAATGGCAAATAACCAGGAAGAAAGCATACCACAAGATGTTCTGAACCAAGCTGCGATTGCTGTGTCCAATTTATTGCCAGAAAAATAAAAATTAGTTTACGAAAAGGAGTACAAAACATTTTGTGAATGGAAGACAATAAAAAATGTAAAAACTGTTAACGAGGAAATACTGCTAGCCTATTTCTTAGAAAAATCAAATAAAGCAAAGGTGTCCACCTTATAGTGTCGTTACTCAATGCTCAGAGCAACGCTATCTATAAATGAAAATATTGATATTTCCAAGTAAGTAAATCTAAATATTCTAAATTAGATCTAACTATTATGGAGTTTTGCAGGTTTTCGAAGCTCATCGCTTTTATAAAAAGACAGACTTCAGGTTACGAACCAAAAAAGTCTCGAACATTTGAAAAAACAGGTTTCTACAAATTTTTTTCCGATGCCCCTAATGAAATGTGTTTATGTATGAAGGTAAGAATTTTTATAATCATCCTTGAAATACGTTTCCAATTTTTCATTCTTTGTAGGTAGTTTTAATTATGGGTGTAGCTGGCGGATGTAGAATTGATAAACTATACAAAATTCGAGTTAATGATATTGATGAGAAAGAGTCTGTTCTAATAATTTCGCTCCCGGACACTAAAACAAATAAGAAAAGCACATTTACAATTATCAATGAAGACTGTCAAGTCAATTTAATAGAAATTTACAAGAAGTACAAAAATTTACGTCCACAAAATGTACCACACAGAAAATTTTTTCTCTGTTATCGGAATCAAAGATGCAGAATACAACCTATCGGTATCAACGCTTTTGCAAAAATACCACAAATGATAACGAAATATTGGAAGTTACCACATTTTGATATTTATACCGGGCACTGTTTTCGACGGACTTCCGCAAATTTACTAGCCAATGCAGGAGCTGACTTATTAACTCTTAAAAGGCACGGAGAGTGGAAGTCTTCTACAGTGGGAGAACACTATATCGACGAATCAGTTGCTTAAAAAATATCCACGTCAAGAAAAATTTTAGCAGATGTAAATTCAAATGAAAGGCCTGGAACTTCCACTGCACTTGACCCCGACGAAAGCAGAGTCAACTTTCCTTCTTTAAGTCTTCATCACATTAGTAATAGTACAATTAACATTTATGTTAATCGCATTTATGTTATCGCACTCGGCTAAACTAATTTTTCGTGGATAAAATTCGTCTTTCTTCACTTATACCACAAATAGTTATTTTTGGAAAATGCAAAAAACAAATCATTATAAAATAAGTTGGTTATATGCTTATTTAATTAAAAATTATGCTGTTTCCAATGTATGTGGGTTTGCAGAAGTTATTGTTATTAATATACTCCTACCATTACTTTCGTAAAAATCTGGGACAAGCGGTACTATTATGACATTATCCACTTTAAACACATCCTTTGTAAAACATGACAATCTTATATGAAATTTTCTGTCAGTGTCAATCGTAAATGGACAAGACATTGTCACAAGATCCAAAAAACGTCAAAACGAGCTCATATGAGTTGTCCCAGATTTTTATGAAAGCAATGGTACATATATTTTTCTGTTAATAGTTGCTTCCTTTGGACCAACGTGATTGCTATTATTTCAGTTTCCAACGCAATACAAGCTGGTCAATCAAATGCTTCTATAAAAAGTACTACTAAAACGTTCTCCAAAAATCTGCATCCTTCAAGAAAATATTCGTTCGCTGTAAGGCGAATGGTAGGTTTGCAGCGAAGTGAGTCTTGGCTTAAGAGATTTACAGAATGGGTGCTCTTCTTATTCAGTAACAACTTGAGGAGTAGTAGAGCAATAACTTCATATGACATAGAAACGTTTAACGAGATGAACATTAGAACAAAATGCTAACAATAAACTACAGCTGTCAATATAAAAAAAAAAACAAAAAATTAAAACTTCCCGCTTAATATAATTCATGTCAAAGTCGGAAACTTTTGTCAGTACACGCAGAGAAACATTTACTTGTATCAAGGCTGTCCGCCTCAATTCAAGACAATTACTGTTTCAATTATCCGCAATACAATAAATGTTAGTATAAGTAACATTAATAATAGTAATATTTTCTTAAGGATAGTAAATAGTTTTCTTAATTCAAGAAAGCGTTTAGGTATTATTCATAAATCGATAATTTCATTTTCTTAAAATAAAGTATTTATTCACTTGGAATTCCTGAAATGCATATTATTTATAGCCACATTATCAGTTGCACTTACCTTGTTTAAAACAGTACGACATATTCGTACATAATGCTCTAAATTATTCTCATTGCTTGATGCTAAAAAGACTACGGTAGAGGTTATCTACAGAATAATGTTCAAACAAAAGTGAATTTAATGTAGAAGTACACAGAAAAAATAATAACAAGAACAAGAAACAATAACCAAGATAATGATAATAAATAGCTTATGGTATTGATGGAATCACTCCCGGCAAATACAATGTGAGAAGAGAAAAGCAATAACGCTCTTTGCTCCTACCTACATTGTTCTCCATCTCTTAGTTTATGCCACTAATCTTCAAAAACACTCACTGAAATATTTCCTGGCGCCACTTACTTTCAAGAAATATAGTCATGCCGTCCTAGATAGTAACGACAGAAACCCGAACACAAATGCCATACTTACCCATGCAATGATATAGCCTTTAACGTACAAAGTTTTATAAACGTTTTCAAAAGATACCGGTTAATGTAATAATTTTTTTCTTTTTATTACTATTTACCACTTGTACTTAAATATTAACTCATTAATTACTAAACTACATAAAATAATCCCTATTTAATTACTTTATTAAAGAAATAATTTAATTATGCTGTAACCAATAAAAAAAAACTTTTTCATTAGTTCATTCACTTGTAATTTTTCTTTTATTGGATATCCTTGTAGCTGGGCCTGATGATGTGTTTTTTGAACATGAAACCGGTCGCCTAATTTCCCAATAGAACTGCGTGATCTGCACCATTTTTTCATTCTTACCTTTAATGTGAATATTTTCTTAACTTAATACTAAATGATTTACTTGGAAGAAAGATTTTTTTGTCTTGGATTTTCTAACCCTAAGAAAGTATTTATTTAACCCAAATAAAATTTCGAGAAAATTATTTTCTTATATTATACATTATTATAGTCTTGAAATAAAAATATTTTCTTGAATAGAGACTGGTTTTTGCAAGAAAATCTACTTTCTTGATGCAAGAAACCATTTCTCTGCGAGTACATATGGACGTTTTCTAAGAAATTTATGTAATACTAAAATAAATCATGTTTAAATAGTTTCCTAGCTATGTATTTTTTTAAAAGTATTCTATTGGGAGTAAAAAATAGCAATTTCCTCATAGAATTCAAAAATGAATCAGTGTGTATCGTGCCAAACCGGAAACCGTAATGCTTGTGGATCGTTGTTGGACACACACTTGCTATTTGATACGACGTGTTCCATCGTAACGATGAAAACGGATGGAAAAGAACGAAGTATATGGCAAGCTTTAAGCAAAAAAATACGTTTTCCTGAATTCATCGATTTGAGCCATCTGAGAAACGCTATGTTTTAAACATTTAAAAAAGAGCAATTAAATCTGCGAAACTGTATACATTGCATTACACGTAGTAAACATTCAAATAAACCGGGATCTAAAATACACAAATGCAAGATATTGCTGACATCTGTCAAAGCATTATAAAGATTCCATCGCCACAAAAATAGTGACAACTAAATTGTGTGACTGTAATTTAATAACCAAATGATATACTTATTTATACATACTAGATTTTTCTTTCGTGTGCATTGAAGAAGTTCAGCATACAGACATTCGGCCTGTTCGCAACCAACTTCGAAGGTTCTTTGAATTGTACTAATAATATAATCCTTCATTGATTCTAGCACTGGTTGTTCACCGGTTTCTGAGTCTGAGGCGTATCTGCGTAAGAAATTACAATTAGAAGTTCGAATATATACATACGTAATTTAAAGGAAAACAAGAAAACCAAAAGCTAATTTCGTAATATAAGCTCTAATTAATACGTATTATGTATGTTACTGCATGGAAGATGATTACATAAAGTATACAGAAGTTAGTATTAGTACAAAACATTTCTCTTGGTTCCTATTAATTAATGGTTGCGACCACTACATAGAACCTTGATAAAATGTAGATGCAACGGTAATTAATAAAAGATTTGGTAAAAGGTCGGATTGATAGTTACATGTTTCTATATTTCTACTCTTAACTCTTTTCGTGAACACCACGATTTCTTCATATTAAATTAGACCTAGTCGATATGTATACTTAGTAGATACGAGGGTTGTCTTTTTTGTTTTGCATATAGCCATAACAGGAAACAGTAGATCGACTTAAAATGCTTCATTATTACCTTTCAAATCAACTATTAAAGCAATTATGCCAGTCATTACTTGGAACAGTAAAAATTGCCATTTTAAAGGCATCGACTTCTTCTTTCGACGCTGGAACCGTTGATCACGTAGCTCACTCATGATTCTAGAGAACGTAAACAAATCGTTAGGATTTAGGTAACGACAGGATGATTTAATAATTCGACGTTTTGCTGGTCTAAAAACACGGCAATCACTTCTCGTAAACAGACGGTTGTATACCAATCGCCATCGTTCTTCGACCTTTTAAAGGAATTGTAGCAACATGACCCGAAATTAAGAAAAAAGTTGCGACCATTTTCTTCGACACACTTCGGGAACGGATAGCTTTTGTTGGCTTCTCCTTGCTAGCCACCTTTCTGCTTCAGTTAAAAGATGTGAGATCCAACCGGAAGTTAACTTTCTCAAAGCCAATTGATTGAAGTCTTTTACAGTTTGTGCGTTATAGGATGGCGAACGCTTCAGATGCGCGGTGGAAATACAAGACCGCTCAATCTAAATGTTACCAGTGGCGTAGTAAGGAGTTATGTTTACATAATACATACTTTCCTACTGTATTTCGAAGAATGTCACATTATTTATGCATCTATTTTTCTATTATTTGTATTGACTTGAAGGGTTTTTGTACCTGCATCTTAAATATGTTATTTACATATTATATTAATGTCATTTACATATTATATTAAGGTATTTATGTTATTTATATATTGTATTAATGTTATTTAGTTAATGCAAATGAGGGTTTAAATGAACATTAAATTGCTATTAGAAGAAAATGTTACTGTTCTATCATCGCCATATTGGCGAAAACATGCACTAAGTTACTCAGTTGTAATTTAGTTTCCGTAACGAAAAATGAGAGCGAAAACGCTAGCCTTAAGTTTCATTTTCGAATACGCTTGTTGCAAAGAAATGGCATTAACAATCGCTGCAAATAAAGTGCTTCACAGTCAAGCTCGTGAAATTGTGTATAATGTTTTCAATTATTTCAAAACAGAAAGTGATAAAAGTTTGAGGGAAATAAAAAACATTGTATTTAGGGCTACATGTGTATCAATAAGACCCATTGAAAGGATTGTGAAAGACGGAAATAATCCACGACATGAAAATTGGCCTATTTTATAGTCGTTTTTTATTATGCTAAAATAATTTAAAAAATAAGTCGAGCTACGCCACTGCATGTTGCATTCAAACTCGAATTTTCCCGAACGATGTTCGACAGTACCTTCGGACAGCGCCGGAACTCGCCATCCTACAACGCGAGACCGGTAAATGCCTAAGGATGTCTCGTCAATCTCGCGATGTGTCACATTTTGGTCTTCGTTCATCAGTTGGCGCACAGCAGCGACGTTTTTTTGAGTGATTAGTGTCTTTGGTGGCTCTGTCTTGGGATAGTCATTGACACTGGTCTGGTGCTTCATTAGCAGAAACAGAAACCCAATCGACGAGACATTGTTGTTGAAATAATCGTCTCTGAAAGTTTTCTCACAAAGTTAAAGTATAATTTTTAAGATAAAATTAATATATGTTAACGTTTGGATGCACAACCATATGCATAAATTTCATTTACTCTAATTACCTATCACACATTACATAGCCAACAATTGTTGATATATAGAATGCGTAGTTTTTATTTTTATTTATTAATTTGACAATTTCCTTACTACTACTTTTAACTCGAGCCTGAAGATGGGAGATTAGTCCCGAAACCGGTCGCTCTTTCCTATTAAATTGAGTTATTGTGAGAAAGTGGACTTTTCTTTTCTTCCAACTCCATTATGTATTCCACACGCAGAGCCGCATTAGATCAATTAAAATTTAAACAAACCTACCATAATGAATTAATTACAATAAAGCTTGATAAAGTAAAAAAAAAACAACAGTTAACAAAACAAGTTAAAATGGGAGAAAATAACAAGAGCAAAGAATGAAAATATGACAAAAAACAGGATATAATAATAAATAACAAGAATAATAATTTATGCTTTTGGAATTGAGATTCGACAGTTTGGCAATTGTTATGATTACATTGCTTAGCAATGAGCTCTTTGGATCAATCCAGCGTCACAAAAAACAATTTGGTGTTCTTTCTTAACCAACTTTGCGTAACAACAAAGACAGATTACTGAAACCTTTATTCCTGCATATCGTCACATGTCTAAAGTGAAAGTACAACATATGTGGTAGTGTTATTCGCCTTTCGATTACCTTTCCAAAAACATAGAAATATATAGGGTATTCTGTTTGAAATAAGAAAGTTGATTTCACTTCCGGTGACACGGAAAATGCAATTGAATTGTCAATAACGCCAAAAGTTGGTTCACAAAAAATAGAAATTGACTTATTTTTTCCAAAGATGTGCTTCTGTCGTTCAAAAGTTAGTATGGGGGAGGGACATGTTAGTACCTCTCTGTATATACTGTCAACTCATTATTTTAACATAACATCTACACATATCAGCAGTGAAGCATGGATGCAGAAAATAATCTAACTTTGGAGACTCGTCTCTTTTACAGTTTGCCGAAAAAAATATATATAATTTTTATAATTCCAATGGTATTATAAAGACGTTAATTACTTAATGTTTTCAAAAAGGATTTTTTTACATTACATTTGTAGTGTACGTCATGCATCTACGATTTGAATATAGTAAAAACTATTTTTTTTAGACAGTAACGTTCGAAGATCTTAATGACTTGGCATCATCAAATAATGATGATTTCGGTGTACCTTCAACTTCCCGAGTAAACGATAGTGTTTATGATGACTCATCCGAAGATGAACTTGATAATTTAATAGTAGAAGTCGAAGATAATACAGAAAAAGACGAAATTTTTAGATGATGTCTCTAAAAATAGTAAAGATGAGATTAGTTTATCAGAATTATGAGAATGAATACCTGGATAGTTAAAGATTATGAAAGAGGTCCCGCAACAATTCCCTTATTTTTAGGCAATTCCAATATAAACGCAAACGTGAATTCTATTGTTAATATATTCTTCTCCTTGGTATCTGATGATACCATGGATGATATTGTGTATCAAAATTACTTGTATAGTCAACATAATGAACAAAAATCAACCTCACTAAAAATAAATTTTATAATGTCTTTATTGGCGTAAATCTAATAGTGCTTATCAATCGTCATCCACGTGTTAGATTGTACTGGTCAAACAGAGACGACTTACGGATAGATTTACTTGCTGATGTCATAACTCGATAGGTATGAAGAAATTCTAAGGAACCTTCATTTTATTTAAAACCCGATCAGTGGAAGATCACATATTACAACAAAAAACTGTGAAGACAAACTATGGAAATTACGACCTTTTCTGGATAAACTTCAGAAGAACTTTATGAGTGCAATGGAACCCGAAGGCTATCAGTCTATAGACGAACAAGTAAAATAATAATGGGTAATAAATTACTGGATAAGGGCAGATGCAAATGGTTACATGTATAGGTTTGGAATTGATCAAGAAGCAAAAAATAGCTGCCGTAAGCCACCTCGACGTTTGTGCAAATGTCATTTTATGATCGTGTGATGGTATTTGGTCATAAAAACCACAGTTTTTTTTTGATAATCTGTTTTGTGCAATAGGTCGTTTAAATGATCTTAGAAATAATGGAATATACGGCACTGGAGCTTTACGGTCTAACAAAATCCAGGAGTACAACAGATTTCACGTACAGATAATCTAATGAAAAAACAACAAAGAAGCACTTCTGTTGTCGCAACTAAAAATGATATAATGGAAATCGATCAACCTTAAAATTTTATAACAAAAATATGGGTAAAGTCGATCTTCATGATCAATGCTTAATCATGTGCCTGCGACGTAAAAAGAGACGATTGTACATAAAAGTGTTTATATAATATTTCGATGTTTCAGTAATAAACGCTTATATTATTTACAAAGAAAGTGGACATAAGGATAAAAACTTCTTACAATTTAAGCAAGAAATGTCCAGGCAATTTAATCTGACAACATTAATTCAGGTGCTTGAAGCGGATATCATAGTCGATTTTTGTATGAAAACCCTTAAATACATTTAAACTTTCCCATGGCATTTTCAACAGATCATACGTAAATAAAATATTAATTTCAATCTACTTAAAAAGGTTAAAAAGTTTCGAAAGAACGTCTTAAGATAGTTCTTTAATCTAAATCACATTTAAATTTATTATCTGGTAAATATAATTTTTTTGAACAGCGTTTTTCTGACCACCGCCATATATGAATTCTACAAAAGAGCTTAAATTAAAACTCTATTACTGTTCTGGATCTCTTACCTTAATTCCTATATACTATCTAAATATCATTTTCATTTTCCAAAGCACGATTTTACCTATGCTACTGCTAAATTAAATTTTTTCTTAAACTTACTATAAAAACTTTTTTGACAAAATGTTTCGATCAAGTAGACTTATGTATCAGCAGATTTCATCCAATCAACTTTCGTAGGATCGCTAACGTTTTAAAAGAAAATACGAATAGAAAGATACTCCCTCTTTTAATTCCCTTGGTGCTTCAAGAGCGATATTTAGGAATGCCGCAAAGTCGAAGTGATATTGAGTCTTCGTGCGAGTTTTCCGAGGAGAATTTATGAATTATTGTTACCATAAGAGTCGTGTTTGATAGATAAATTGTTTGATCCTTTTCTACTAACGTGTCATTAATTGATCCTACTACACCAAAAATTTCAAATGTCTATCTTGTTTATTCAATATTTATTGATTTTAATCTGTAGCAGCTTATGTTTATTGAAAAGTTGTGGTCAGAACTGGGAAGGTACGAGGGCGCATTGAAAACTAATGCTTCCATGGCTATAACTTTATTAGTAATACATATATTGTTTACATATAAGTGTGAAATGATAGTATAAACTGTCCTCTACCTACCGATATAATCACTTTTCCACATAATCGCCAATGACAGCAATACATTTATGCCAACGTACTACGAGTTACGCAAATCCGTCGCGGAAAAAGTCTGAAGTCTTCGCACGGCACCATTTCCGCACCTCCGTTATCACCTCTGCATCCGAAGAGAAACGCTTGCCCTTGAGATCTTTCTTAAGCTTCGGAAAGAGGAAAAAGTCACAAGGCGCAAGATCTGGGCTATAAGGTGGATGAGGTAAAACGTCATGAAACCCAAGCTTCTCCAGTGCTATACGCGTTCTCTGACTTGTGCGAGGCCGAGCGTTGTCATGATGCAGAATTGGCACTTCGTCTGGACGAACCCTACAGAAGAATATGCGCATGTTGGGTGCCCCGAATGCTTACTGATGAAATAAAAGCCAATCGAAAACAAATTTGCAAACAACTCGTGACTCAATAAGAAGCAGAAGGTGATGCTTTTCTCCACAGAATTGTGACCGGTGACGAGTCGTGGGCACATCATTACGACCCTGAAATGAAACGTCAGTCCATGGAGTATAAACATAGTTTTCTGGGATTGCGATGGCATCGCTGATATTGAATTTTTGGAAAGCGGCTGTACTGTCAACTAAGTAGGGTTCGTCCAGACAAAGTGCCAATTCTGCATCATGACAACGCTCGGCCTCACACAAGTCAGAGAACGCGTATAGCACTGGAGAAGCTCGGGTTTCATGACGTTTTACCTCATCCACCAGATCTTGCGCCTTGTGACTTTTTCCTCTTCCCGAAGCTTAAGGTACATCTCAAGGGCAAGCGTTTCTCTTCGGATGCAGTGGTGATAAACGGAGGTGCGGAAATGGTGCCGTGCAAAGACTTCAGACTTTTTCCGTGACGGATTTGCGTAACTCGTAGTTCGTTGATGTAAATGTATTGCTGTCAATGGCGATTATGTAGAAAAGTGATTATATCAATGGGTAGAGGACAGTTTATACTATCATTTAGCACTTATATGTAAACAATATATCTATTACTAATAAAGTTATAGCCATGGAGGAATTAGTTTTCAATACGCCCTCGTATTTTCCAAATATCGCACCTTTACTTCAACAGTGACCCAATAAGTAATTTGCCAAGTTAGCCTATGTGAATTGAGTCATTAGTCATTAGCTCTGTAAAATGCTTTGCAGTTTTGGAATTGCTTTTAGCGACTTATCTGTTTATATAAATTTATAGTGAAATCCAATTATTTACAGTGGAATTTTTTAGTTTGGTGGAAATACATCAGAACATCAAAATTTGGACTTAGGTCACTATTCTAGTAAAAGCGCGATATGAGTTTATCGCCACCGCAAGTATTTCTTATGGAATTTCCTATTTGAAAGGGAATTTTGTAAGCATGTATCAGCTACGAGAATGATTGACAGAATTCATGGTATTCATAGCAATCGAAAAATTATTGTAAAAGTTAGAGCGGACAGACAATTTTAATTCTTATATGCCAAATACATTAATTAATGGTATATTTGCAGATAAAATAACAACTAGGTATTAAAAAGTGAACGTTCCTGACATAATGTCCCCGTGGTGTAATAGTTGGCATGCCCGTCCGACAAGCGGAAGGTGTCAGGCTCGATTGATTACCGGGGGGAAATTTTTTCAAGTATCTAAAATTACGGCGGAAATTCCAAGGAAATTACAGATTTTCATAATTCACCGACGGAAGCCGAAATATATTAATTATTTCATACAATTTGAACAGACTGTGTTATCAATGTTAATTCCGCCCCAACGCAACAATATGGGATCGTGTTAAATGCTTACATCTACTGAAATCTGTGAATGAACAACTACCTTGCGGCCGCTTAACATGTTATTTTGATTTTAATAAGATTATTGAATACCTTCTACATTTTTTCCAGATTGGTTGTTGCCTTTCTAATGGGGGGCTAGACATATAAACTAAATCGCTGATTTACTGTTGTGTTGTATTGCTGCTTACGGAATACACCTTACACTTCTAGGCATTAATTTCTGTGATCATTAACCCGGAAGGGCGGAAGGTACGGATTTTTACATGCCAAACATCACACTGACATTGGATCGATGGTTTTACTTCCTTGACCGAGGAATTGGCATACGCTAATGTTTATTCATCAGAGTTTGATCCCTCGTCGTTCGGACCGAAAGACAAGTACGAGGATGGTATGAGAAGTACCCGTGTTTGGAGACAGATAGCGCTTCGTGTCAAAATCTTCATTACCGATTGTGAATACTATTCTTTAGTCGACGTCAAAATTTCGGAGAAATTTATAGAGTAATGTTGTTTTGAGGGCTGCTGAAAGTGAGCAAGTTTATGTATTTGTGGAATCATGGAGAAAGACCAACACCGGTCAGTGATTCGATTTATTTTTTTGGATTGGAAAACGTTTAGAGAAATCAATGAGAAGTTGAATGCAGTTTATAAAGACTATGCACCTTCAATGACCATCATTCGATACTAGTTTAATGAATTTAAGCGTGTCCTGACATCTGTCCTTGATAAGGAGCGGCCATGTGGTCCCATTGAGGTGATTACGGACGATATGAGAGAATACTAATATGGTAATCATCTCAATTGAACGTGTGCGAAACATCCTTTACAAAAAAGTGAGTATGAGAAGCTGTCGACAAGATGGGTGCCGCGTCTGCTGACGATTGATTAAAAACGGAATCGCGTGATAACTTCAAAACAATGATTGGACATGTTTAAGCGCGATACAAGGGAGTTTCTGCGGCGTTATGTGACTGTAGATGAGACATGGATACATCACTACACGCCAGAACCCAAAGGTCATTCGGCAAAATGAGCTTTTCTGGGCGAACGTGTACCAAAGGAGACGAACACGATTCCATCAACCGGGAAAGTTAAGGCGACGATTTTTTGGGATTTGTAAGGCATAATCTTATTTGATATTTGGAGAAGGGAATAACAATCACCGGGACAATACTATGCTGATTTATTGGACCGATTCGACGCTGAACTAAAAATAAAAAGGCTCCACTTAACGAAAAAAATTCTCTACCATCATGGTAACGCTCCGGCCTACTCATCCGTAATTGCGACAGCAAAACTAGTTCAGTTACGGTACGAATTGATGCACCATCCACTATATTCGCCAGATTTGGCCGCCTGTGACTTCTTTCTTTCTCCAAACTTGAAAAAATAACTTTGCGGAAAGCCTGGCTTAAAAAAGATGGAACATCGGTGGACTAAGTATACAGATTTACAACGATGTCGAGAAATAAATTTACTAAATGCAAAACAATTGCGTTGCCCTCCTTAATACAGGCATCCTCGTATATTAAACGTTCTACCATTGATATAATTAACACATTTATAGGTTTTTGTTAGAAATCTTCTATTGTTAATATCCTAAGTAAGCTTAAATCGTTTACTGAATTTTTCCAAACAATTTTATCGCTGTATTAAATCGAACTCGATCAGAACGTAACTATGGGCATATACAGATTCCTATACATATACTTCCCCAACGATACTTGCAGTCTTCTGGTTTTCTATATTCATCTGTTATTCTCGGTGGTTCGTTTGAAGAAATGTACTCGAGTTGTTTGGCATCGAATGCATAGATAAAATAATTCAAAAACGTTAGCTTATCTGTTTACCCATAATGTCAATCGACGTTCGTTGTTTTTGCAAGCATTCTGCACATAAGACGTCCAGAAATAACTCAACATCGCCTAAATTAATCTCAAGAGCAAACGGATAGCTCTACGTAGATCCATACGTGAGTTATCTCGCTTTAGCGTAAATCTGCAAATAGCAATGTACATATATTCCAGGCATTAATTTCAGGTTTAGAGACATCATGACTGAATTACCCCGAAGGGGAGTGCAAATTGCGGTTAATACGTCACTAGGAACCTATTGGTGCGTATTCGAAATTTCTAACTGTTATCTAATTTTACATTAATCAAACCGTTTGGGTTTGTCACGGCGAGCTTTGGTTAAAATTATATGGGGAAGTGAGTAAAATAGAAATTTGAAAATTTACAAACACAAATTATTCTTTAAAGCTAGCTCAACCAAAATATTTACAACTGTCGGTGTCTCTCTCTTACACCGGAAGTACTTCCCTATTTTAAATAGAACGGTACCATTTTTATGTCAGATTTGGATTCTGTGTTGAATTTTAAAATTATTTTATGCAACATACCCTATCTCTAGAATTCACTCTTAAAGAGATATTGCATCTTTTCGAAAAAGCTTGACAGATGTGATGCATTACAGACTTTCAAATAACTTACAAATGTAATTCGCCAAAAAAGTTATTCCACTTGCTGGTAATGTTTATAAAACGATGTTTCCACAGCAATAGAGAAATTTGCTAAATTATACAGGGTGTGCCGGTAGGGAGGGGACAATGTCCGAGATATTTAGGCATTAGATTCTGCATCAATAAATGAAGCAAAAATGTATTGTAAATACTATTGCTAAAGTTAATAGTTTAAGAGATGTTTTATGAAAACCTCCCTAATCTTAAATATCGCATTGTTTAGTATCAGTTTTGGTTTGCCATGGTTAAACAATTGAAGGTAGCTGTCAAATGTACTGTCAACAGTAATAAACACAGTAGTGGTCCTTAGTAGTAATTAATCAGCATAATTAACTCTCAATTATTCATACTACAGTACAATTATTGAAAAAATAGAACTTTCAAAAATCGACCATTTTATTAATAAACACAAAAAAAAAGAAAAAAAGGCATGAAATAAACAAATGTATAAATAACAAAATAAAATTGAATATGTATTTCATTATGATAGTAAACGCTCGAAAATACCACCATTCTGCTCCATGCATTGCTCTTCGCATTAATTCCTGATGTCATCTTTTGTACCAACTGGATCTCTGTATACAACGTTTTTAATGTAACCCCATAAGAAAAAATCTAGTGGGGTTAAATCCGGAGATCGTGGTGTGTATTTAAAAGGACCGTTTTTAGTGACCCATCGATCGTCAAACATTTCTGTAAGAATAACCGATACGCCACGTGCGTTATATGATAGAGCCCCGTCCATTTGGTACATGCATTCTCCGCTTCTTCTTCTGGTCTAAGACGTAATGATTCACGAATAACGTTATGTAAAATTTCCTCGTAACGCATTCCATTTAAATTGTGTTCATAAAAGTAAACAGACAGAATTCTATTGTTCTTCAAAGCGCAGAATACATTAAAACTCTAAGAATCTTGAAAATTTCGTTCTTTTATGACATACGGGTTTTCTAAAGCCCGAAAATTAACATTCTTACGGTTATACATTCCATTTCTGCAAAATTTGGCTTCATCGGTCCATATAATATTATTTAAATATGCATCATCTTCTTGTGTTCGATCTAAAAACCTTTCACAAAATTCCCTTCGACGTTCAATGTTCGTTAAATCTTATATTTTGCACCGTGCTAGGTTTAAAACGCTGCCACCTTTGTTTTACCAAAATTCTGTGAATTGTTTTGGACGATGTTCTAACTGCCCGATCTGCATCATGGATCGATGGATCAGGTATGCGGTAAAATAACCTAATGTCGTAGTTTCTGTATCTTCGTCGTCTAGGAGGGGTTTGGTTCTTTTTGATATTTTCGTAAATGAACCAAAAGATCTACAGTTTTTCAATAGTCGATTGATAGTATCTCGAGTAGGTTTTGACCTGTCACTAGTACGATATGCAGCAATAAAAGTTTTGATAATCTGTTTTCGTTATTATGCAAAGTTGGCTAGTTAAAAGCGCCAAATTATCTCCTGTGACGTCAGGTTGATCTAAGGAGCTCATTGCTAGACAGCCTAAACATAACAAATACGAAACTTTCAAATCTCAAATTTAAAACGTAAATTATTCTTGTTATTTATTATTATATCCTGCATTTTTCATATTCCCGTTTTCTTTATCGAGTTTTATCGCAATTAATTATAGTAGGTTTCATTAAAATAGCCACAATTAATATCTTTCAGTTTTCTTATGTTGTTAACTTTGCAATGACGAACGCATGAACTATGTAAGATAAACGTCAAGTAATTTTAATTACGGATAGCATTTAGGACTTCGCTGTATTATGCAATGTAACTAACAGAAATCTTTAGGCCCACAGCTTCATTAATTTATTTCACTTGATTCAATTCTGCGCATATGGTTTCTCCAGTTTGTAGTGCTCCTAAACCTATTTCATTCTTGGCCTACTTCATTTTCGTGTTTCTTTGTGTTCGTTCCGCTTCCATACCTTTTAGATGCCCTAACCAACTGACTTATTGCAGGTCATCCACAGCAGTTCAGGATACGTCTCTCAACTATGCAAGGATGGTATGATAAATGCCGGTGTTAAGGAAGACAACGTAATTATTTTTCATTAGGGCTTATCGAATTCTGCAAAATAGGCCTCTGTTTCGGCAATGACCTCTTCATTTGACGTGAACCGCTTTCCGCCAAGCCATTTTTTCAAGTTCGGAAAAGAAAAGAATTCACGAGAGGCAAATCTGGAGAATATAGTAGATGGGGCACCAATTCGTATCGTATCATGATGGTAGGGAATTTTTTTCTTCGCTAGGCCTTTTTGTTTTTAGTTCAGCGTCACATCGGTCCCATAAATTAGCATAGTACTGTCCCGTGATTGTCCTTCCCTTCTCCAAATAATCAATTTGAGAATCCAAATAATCAGTTAATATTATGCCTTGCGAATCCCAAAAAATCGTGGCCATAACTTTTTCGGTTGATGGAATCGACTTTGCCTTCTTTGGTGCACGTTCGCCCGGAAGAAACCATTTTGCTGAATGAGCTTTGGTTTCTGGTGTGTAGTGATATATCCATGTCATATCTACAGACACATAACGCCGCAGAAACTCACTCGTACTATGCTTAAACATGTCCAAACATTGCTTTCAAGTTCCTTCCTGCCGATAGCTTTCTCATATTTAATTTTTCGTGAAGGACGTTTTGCACACGTTCAATTGAGATGTTTACCATATTAGCAATCCCTCTAGTCTTCACCCGGCGGTCTGCCAACATGATATCCATGAACTTCATTGATTATATCGTCCATAGTCATCCCAATGGGACGACCTCGCCGTTACTCATCAATGTTTGGCCACGCTTGGCCACGCTTAAATTCATTAAACCAGTATCTGACATTAATCATCGAAGGTGCATGGTCTTTATAAACAGCATCTAATTTCTCTTTGATTTCCGCATACGTTTTTCTATCCAAAAGAAGAAATCGAGTCATTGACCAGTATTGTTCTTTTTCCATGATTCCACAAATACATGAACTTGATCACTCTCAGCAGCTCTCAAAACAACACTACTCGATGAATCTCTCCGAAATTTTGACAATCGTCGACTAAAGAATAGTACTCACCGCCGGTAATGCAGATTATGACACAAAGCGCCATCTGTCTCCAAACACGGATACTTCTCATAACATCCCCGTACACATCATGTTTTGTATCTATAATATGTCGTACAATACTTCATCTTTTTAGTCTGTTGTACCGACGGTGAGCTAGGTTTTATATATAATAATAATAAATTTCCTAATTTCATAATACACTTAGAGATACAGTAGTTACAGGAAGGAAGAGAAAAAAACAATTAACTATTATATCTACAACTAGTTAATCTCTTACATGCTCGACATATTTTTTATTCCATGCATTTCAATTAATTTCATAAATTTCAGGTTTCCGGTCTCCTTCAATTTTATTTCTAGTATTGCTCAAAAGATTCTGTTTTTTTTTTGTTGAAAACTATGATCTGAATACCCGGTGATAAAGTTATTTCGATTACCTCATTCAATTTTCCTATTTTTATTATTTTTTATATTTCCTTACAAAAACACAATAAACATATATACTTATATGTGGTTACTTGTTTTCGTAATCAATCGGAATAATCACAATTATTTACATAAAATATTAGTAAACAATATAGTTTTAAGTATAGATTTTTAACAGCAAACAACATCTATTTAAAACTTTTTCCATATTATTACAACACCCTGTATATCGCGCAATACCGCGTTACATAGGAACTTCCGATATGAGGTATCTTTTACATGAAAATATCACTTCATATCTCTTATCGAGAATTATATATAAAAAACTGAAAATTAATCAATTCTCGAAGGGGTGTTTCGCTTTGAAGGAGTGTTTCACCCCTTCAAAGTGAATTTCGGCCGATAAAAAAAAATCCCTTGCATATCTTCATGAAAATCGCAATTTGACACTTGGGCAGGTTTCTTTATTAGTTAAAGTCGTGCTTGAATATTGAAAATTTGACTTTTAAAATCGCCACATATAATTTATTTAAATAAATTCAGTTTTTGTATCTATGTCCCCTTCTGAACAAAAGCATTTCGATATTATTTTCAATACGACGAACCGTTGACTTTTGTCCTTTTCAGATATGCAATTTTTCCAGATACACTACTAAGGCGGAATCTTTAATGATTCTCAGAAGCGGATCATGCATATATGAATTTGTATCCCGCTACCCATTTAATGTATTTATGACGTACGCATAAAAGCAATATAGAAGCTCTGTTTTTTATAGAATATCCCACGAATTTGCAAAATATCGAGGTAATCAATGCATTTAAACTTTTTCTTGTTATCCGTTCAGCCAAAACGGAAAATGCCTACACTTTCAGTGGTGTCGGTACGGGGGTATATAAATTCTGAAGCTTGTCATAGCTTCAGGTGTGTTAATAGTAAAGTGTTCCATGGCTTTGTTACTATCACTCCCTCGCCGAAAAGGATGAAATCGTTGCCATAGTAAGAAAAGCACGTAACTCTCATTTTTTATCCAAAATGAGATTTAACTGCCATCTAATAATAGCTGAGAAAAGGTTGTCAGTATTATTATTTCCCAAAAATCATTGAAATTATTCTACAATAGCCTCTAAAAGAGACAATAGCCTCTAAAAGAGAAACAAGTGTTTACATTGTGATCATATTAAAACCAAACAGTTTTTTTTTGGTCTCCTGTAATTTCCTTTTAATGAAGCCACGCGCTTTTCTTACTAAAGCAATGAAAGTGCATTTCGTTAGAACTCATCAAAATGCGAATGGTGACTGGAAGTTGTATCGGACCCACCAGAAAAATCTATCACTTGATCTTGGTAAGACTCGAACGCACAACGCTTAACTCTCCCACAATCAAGAGCAGGTCCACTTACCACTGGGTTATCATCCCGTTTAGCAATTTTTTTCCAAAAAATAGCTATTAAGTGATATTTTTTTTATAAAAATGTATACAGCGTACCCACCTAGTGTGTGGGTGGAAATTAAATCATTTCCTGAGAAGTTTAGAGGAAAAGTGTTCAAATAAAAAATATTCTAAGACAAATACTGCACAACAAAGAATTATATTATACCGAGTGAGTCATACTTCTACATGTGTGAAATAACTTGCTTAATATTAGAGATAGAGGAAAATAGCATTATGAAGAATTGAATGGTTACACGGCTACAGTTCTATTTAATCAGAAGTTCTATTTAATCAGAAGTTTCCGAGCTTCAACTGTTTTGGCGTAGCCATCCCCCTTATTTTCTTTCAAATTGGATTACATCTATTTTTTTACACCATTTGATAGAGAATTACATATTTTCTCTTTCTGATGGTCTAAAAATTTCAACACCTGACAACAAAAATTTCAAGAAAAATCCAAACAAAATTTCTATCTCGGTAAGCCGTGGCCATGATATGAAAATCGTAGATCCGTGGATTTTTTCAACAAATCACGTTCAAAACGTGACATATTGAAATGAAAATGTTTATTACAGAGTGATATTTATTTGCTTTCCACATTAATTTACTTATGAATGCTGACAATGTACTTAAAACATTAAAAAGTGATCACAAAAACTAAAACGTATGTAATACATCATTCGCGTCATTCGCTTTGGCACATTCTTGTCAGTAAGTGCTTATGTTTATATCGATAACTACTATTGTTGTCAACGAACAATTCAATTTTGTAGAATGAATTATTCTAAAGAGGAGTTAGTTGACATGGCGTTTATTTTTGGAGAGTCTTAGGGAAATTTAGCTGTAACTACAGCATTGTATATCAACCGATATCCGAACCGTAGGTATCCCCAATGTTTCAGAAATTACACACAGATTTTCGGCAACCGGAAGCGTTGGTTATCGTACAGGTCTACGAAATCTAAACAGAAATAACAATGAATTTCTAGTACTGGCTGCTGTAGAGTGACCTGTTAGTCAAAGAGAGTTATCTAGGATGTACGACATGTAGCCAGAACACTGTCGGCAGAATATTATGAAAATACAAACGCCACGATTACCATATCTCTTTAAACCAAGAGCATCACGGAGACGATTTTATTAATCGTACAAATTTTCGTAACTGGGTGCTAGAACAGCTGCGGCCTGATTACGGTTTCACTTCTAGAATTTTATTTTCTGATGAGACGACTTTTAAAAGTAAAAGTGTGCTAAATCGCCAGGATATGCATTATTGCGCAACTGAAAATCCCCATTGGATGAGGGAAATAGATAATCAAAGGTTATGGTCTTTAAATGTTTGGAATGATATCGTGGACCAACATGTGATTGGCCCCTTCTTCCTTGAAGAATGTTTATGCGGAGACATTTATTAAAATTTCTTGCGAAATGAATTACCACTATTATTGTTGTCGGTCGCGCATAGTGATCATGGCGGTAGTGCTGAGCGAAGGTGGGTGCGATCCTACTCCAGTCAAAATTACACCGCATTTAGTGCCAATATTTCTGAAGAGGATTGGAGTGGGATCTACGATACTGATTGTATTGACGAGGGTTTCCAGTTATTCATCAACATACTAAATCATTATACTAACATCTCTTTTCCTCTTAAACAAGAATCAAAACGTGACACTCATAATGCTTGGATTACTGATGACATGCGTTCTGCCAGCGTTACATTAAAAAAATTATTTCGGATAGCTGGGTAGACTAAGTCGTACAAAAAATTTAAAAATGAATATAGGGTTTCCATCAGGCGGGCAAAGTTGACTTATCATACAAATAAAATGAGCGCAATGACAAATAAAAGTAAAGGTATATGGAATATAATAAATAACACTGAAAAATAATAATAATACAAGGACTCCTGTTGCAATTAGTGTTGACAATATAATAGTAAATAATCCCATTGATATAGCAAACAGTTTTAATATCTTTTTTACTAATAACATTGTGGTCACTGATCCAGACGAATCGCGTGGTTATACGGACATTTTTCTGCAGACTAGAAATTTTCCCACTATGTTTATTGCACCGGTAACTGATAATGATGTATATGCCACAATTGTACGGTTAAAATCATCGTATTCTAGTGGTACTGACAGTGTCTGTAGCAATGTCCTAAAAGCTTGTGTCGAAAATGTTACTCCACCATTGGTCTGTTTGATTAATAAGTCATTGCGTCAAGGTATATTTCCTGCTGTATTTAAAGCTAGTAAGGTAATTCCTCTTCATAAGAGTGGAAACAAGGAATGCATGAATAATTATAGACCAATTTCAATATTACCTACTGTGTTTAAAGTCGTAGAGCGGATAGTTTTTGTTAGAGTGTATAGGTTCTTGTGCAGGAATGGGATTTTGGCAGTTGAACAACATGGTTTCCGCAGGGGTCATTCTACTGATACCGCAATGCTGCATTTTATCGACTGTCTTTATCACCACTTGGATCGTGGTATATTCATGGATTTGAGTAGGGCTTTCGATCTGGTCGATCACTCTTCATTGCTACTCAAGATGACAAACTACGGCTTGAGAGGCGTGATCTACGATTGGTTTTCATCTTATCTTGATGGTAGGAGGCAGATTGTGGAGATCGCAGGCGTTCGGTCGGCAACAGAAGATATGGGGAGAGGTGTGCCTCAGGGTTCCGTTCTTGGTCCTCTGCTTTTTTTAATATTTATTAATGGAGAATATGAATCTGCAGTTACGACGAGAAATAATTTTTCAAGATGATAGTACACCACCCCACAATGCAGGAATAGTACGGAAATTCTTAATTGGCGTGTTAGCTACATAGGAAGAGGTGGTACAATACTGTGGCCGACCAGATCCCCGACTTAACACCACTTGACTATTCTTTGTGGGGCTATGTGAAAAACTGTGTTTATAGAGAGAGTCCAACAACCAATGGTCTCTCAATGAATTCTCGAGAATCTGAAGATTAGAATAAGAGATGCACATTTTCATTCCCTCACTGTAGTTTAATAGTCCTAAATAATGCAGTACGGCAAATTCTAAAACTAATTTGTTGAAAAAATCCACAGATGTACGATTTTCATATCTCCATGGCTTACCGCGACAAAAATTTTGTTTGCATTTTTCTCGAAATTTTTGTTATGTCAGGTCTTGAAATGTTTAGACTACCAGAAAGAGAAAATAATTCTTTATCAAATGGTGTGAAAAATGGGTGTCATGCAATTTAAAAAAGAATAAGGGGGCGTAGCCACGCCAAAACAGTTGAAGCTCGGAAACATCGATCATTGGTAGCCGTCTAACTATCATTCAATTTTTCTTAATGCTATTTTCCTCTATCTCTAATATTAAACGAGTTATTTCACATATGCAGAAATATGACTCACCCTGTATAAGTAGGCGTTCAGTTTCTATAGCGCACGATACTAGTTTGGTTTTTTAGATGGAATACCCATTATAACAATATATTTTTGGATGCCCCTCTTCAATTCATGTCAATTTTCATCAATGTTCCCTATACCTGTCTACTTACAATTAGTTGTTGAAAGAATTGACATAACTTCAGATATTTGCGAAATGCCATTGTTGCTTTAACGGTCGATATCTTAAACGCTCTACACACTGGGCTGATGATTCAAATTTCATTCGATTGGGTATTTCTTGGAGTTTACGGCAATACATGGGAAAATTTCTTATATCAAGTAGTGTCTACGATATGGTTGCCATGTTCGATTCACGTTATTTCAATTTCATAAAATGGAATAGCCTGTATATTTTCCTCTCAAATTACTTCAACTATCTCAAAAAGTAAGAGAGATAGGTATAGGGAATATTGAAGAAGCTTGACATAAATAGAAATATAGTAATATATAGGCCGTTTTATTTAAAAAACCAAACTTATGCAGTGTGTAACTGAAACTGAGCAACGTGTATACTTGGAAAACCAATCAATCAAGCAAATCAATCAATCAATCAATACTTGGGCATATTTTATGTAATGCAGAACTTCTCCAAATATTTTTTATTTGAAAATTTTTGCTCTAAACGGAAACGAATTATCTTCTGCCTGCAGACTGGGTGAGCACGGTGTATATATTTCTTTAAGAGGGGGAACAATCATGGCTTTATTTATATTTATAAACGTAAAACCCGTTCTTTTTCTATTTTACAACAATGGTATTTCTGCATCTACATGTCTCATCTGGTTTTTTTAACTAAGTTCAAGAAAACTTTTTCTAGTCTACAAATTTGTTTATTTGTTACATGTTTTCTAATTCTTTAAATTGCTATTTTCTCTAAAGCTTTTCAAAATCTGGGTGTATTCCATTAGAACTGCTCAAAAAGGTTGTTAGTGCTGTTTGGTTTTCTCGGTACACAAACCAGTCTCAAAGATTTTATTCTGAAAATCAATTAACGATTTTTGAAACTATTGTTGCAATAACAATATCTCTTATTTGATAGAAGGCCAGAAAGCCCAGCTATAGAGGATGCCCTACCGGAAAATGTAACCACCGAAAAAGTATGAATTGGAGAAATCTAAAAAATTGGTATATTACAAACATCAGTAAGACTAACTAACCTAAAATATTTACATATTCATTTATTATTTGATCAGCTTAAAATAAGTAAATTAGCTGAGAAAAGCCTACTTTAGAAAGTAAAATAAAGTGCTTATACTCCTAGTTAGATATAACGAACTATACCGCATGTGTGACGTAAAATACAAATACGTCAAAAAGGGAAATTCCATTTAAAGTTTTCCTTTTGCGCGGACTTTTAAATCACTTTACCATCATGTCTTATAGAATCGCTCTGTGTAACAAAAAATATACGTTGGTACCAATTTCCGGTGTTACCAGAAATGATAGACATCTCAACATATGTATTTTAAATCGGTTAGTTTCTCTCAAATTTTAAGATAATTGTAGTTTTCAGTGGGAGACTGTGCTTATGACCTATTTTTCATTACTTATAATATTATTCGTAATTTCATGAAAATTGTCTTAATTATCGTACGAGGGCGAATTAAATATTAACCGGACTTTTCTTTTTAACGCTCCCTAGGTGAAGTGAGTAACGTGACGTGTTGATATGATGAGGATGTAAAGTGGAGGGGAGTAAATCGGTTCGGCTCGCCAGAGCAGATTGGTTGTTAGTAGCATCATGTCTGAACAAGAGGTGCACACGTCTGTTGAGCAACGCGTTATTATTAAATTTTTATCGCGGGAGGGCGTAAAACCTGCCGAAATTTTGCATCGACGAACTGCATAGTTCGCTGAAAAAACGTTTTTAAGGACCCAAGTCTACGACTGGCACAAAAAATTTTCCGATGGCCGAGATTCACTGCAAAATGAGACCCATGCACGCCAACCGCGGACAAGCACCAGTGAGACGAATATTCTTGCGATTCGTGAGATGCTGCGTACTACTGTCAACTGCTTGATGAAGTGAAACTGGCCTATCGACGAAAAAGGCGAGACATGCCTACTGTAAGTGCGATTCTACTCCATGACAACGCTCGGCCACACACAGCTGCATTAACCTAAGAAAAATTGGACAAAATTCATTGGGAAACACTGGAACATTCGCCCTACAGTCCCGATCTGTCGCCGTGTGACTACCACATGTTTGGGCCACTCAAATAAGAACTGGGAGGTCATCACTTTGACGACGACGAGGATGTAGAAACGTTCGTACGCAATTGGTTACCGACGCGACCACATTCATTCTTTGATGACGGAATTAAAAAACTTCCGATTCGGTGGGAAACATGTGTGAATAAAAGAGGAGATTATATAGAAAAGTAAGGTGTACTCAAAATTTTATTTACTGTACCAATAAATGTTCTAAAACAAAAGTCCGGTTAATATTTGGTTCGTCCTCGTATTACGGGCAAATTGTAAATGACTAAATATAACGAAAAGCGGTATGATTGCACTCTGATTTTGTCGGTTGTCGATTTTTCGTTTTTTCTATAATAACGTGTGTACAAAAGAAAATAATCCAAAGCCAGCGATTGCGTTTTTTTTTTTATTTCCTGAACATTTCATCAAATACTTGTTTATATATTACGATCATAGGATGTGCGAGGGTAATCTGAAAAGATTCTAACCACAACATGAAGATGGCGTGACTCGTAAACAATATTCTAGCAATATAATTGCGCATGAGTTGAAAGATACTTTTGAAAATTTCAGCCATGTTGGACGCTCAGTTGTTGGCTTTACGGTCGTTTGTGTCAGTTGATGTATGTTTCTGTAAAAATTTAAAAATTGAATATCGAGCCGTCATTAAATTCTTACATTTGAAAGGCAAAACACCTACGCAAATTAAAGCCAAGATGGACGCTGTTTACGGGGTCGTACCAGCTCCGTTAACGATGAACGTTCAGAACGACTGAAGACTGCAACCATTACCAATAGCATCGGAAAAGTTTGTCATATCGACTGTCGAGTATAGCAGCCTTCTAGCTTTTGGTTGATTTTCGGATCGTGGTATCTTTGTGATCTAACTCCTTAGTTCTACGAACTTTTGTTGAAATCTTAGGAATAATAGTGGTCCAAATCCATAAAGTCCGTATTTTAGATTTGTTCTAACTCTCTTCGGCTTTAACAGAGTCCTAACTTTATTTGTGCTTACCTGTAAAATTTGCTAAAACGGAGTTAGGACAACATTATTCTTGACAGTCGATATATTGACTGAAGATTTGAGCATGGAAAAGCTAACTGTGCGTTGGGTGCCGCGCTTGCACAATAACGCATTCGACCAAAAATGCATTGGAATGAACATTTTCAAAGCCCTATTGAAGCAGTTTAAGTGAAATAATAAGGGTTGAAATTAAAGATGGCCTTGACTCACAAAATTCTATTTAAATGTAATCAGTGCGACCGGTTTCATGCGATGCGCACATCCTCAGGCCAGAATTTAGTAAAGCAGTAGAAAATTCTGGCCTGAGAATGTACGCATCGCACCAAATCGGTGGCATTGATTAAATTTAAATAGAATTTTGTGACTATCTTTTATTTCAACCCTTATTATGAACAACTCACACTCAGCGACCATGAATCATTTAAGTGAAATAAGTCGAAATTTTGGCGTCGATTAATAACTGAATCGGTGAGATCAGAAATAACATGTCAAGTTTTTTAAATTTTACAGGGGACCAAAAAAAAACTGTTTTTCTTTTAACTTGTAATAGTAAATTCTATTTTGATGGTACTATATGATTTGGCATAACATCAAATTTGATTTTATTAACATTTTTTGAACATATTGTTACCACTGTATCTTATTTTACAGTATAAATTACTTAGGTTCATGGTGTTTCTGCACTAAATAAGTTTCATATGTTGTGCTAATCAATTAGGAAATAAGAAAAACAAAAAATATATATATTTCAAAGTAGTATATTAGAAATGAAAGAATACTTTTACAGTTATTATTAAAACAGGTTCCTCGGTGTCTTCAATACGCCAATGATTTATTTCTCTATAAAAGTTTTTATATTCGTCTTCAACACAGGACTCAAGTTGATATATATTCACTTGTTATTGTGGCTCCTTTTTTTGAAGATCAATATTCAAAGTACATAAAGCTTGCAGGTGTAAATGACTGCTTCCGATTTTTAGGAATAGATTTGCCGTATGATTCTTTGGATAAACTATTTCTTTAATGAAAGCTACACCACCAATCTTTGAAATTCAAAACATCATTAGATTTGATACATTCTACTACAAAATTTTTACTGGCGGATTTAATAATGTCCTCGTACTGCTCAGGAATATAACAGCGTGGTATTAAAGTATGGAATATTTTACAAAAGAGCAAACTGAACCGTTTTTTTTTAAACGCTGAAACACGGCGATTGTAGTTTTTAAAAATACACATTAATATGTGTGATTCACCTTCCGACTTTCATTTGTTTTTGTTGTTATGACGTCATCATAAAAAATTTCAAATGGCAATATAGACTTTTAGTAGTGGAATCTGAGTTATTTGTATTCCCTTTATGATCATGCAAATAAATCTTAAGGTTGTATAACAAAAATTCTGAGAAAAATTCAGCTAAACATTTATTGTTGATATTGTGGTAATTCTAACTTATAAAACATACTAAACGAATAATTATGAATTAAAAAATAAAAATTAAGCAAATTAAATTAACACTACATTAAACTTTATGTTCAAAATGCCACCCATTGACTTCTTGGCAGTAAGCTAGTCTATTTACAAATTCATCTAAGACGTTATTAATAACAGTTCGTTCTACTTTGCATATTTCCTCTTGAATACGCTGTTTCAATACCCCTAAATTTTCTGGTTTTGTTTCATAAACTTTTGATTTTAAGTAACCCCACAGAAAAGAGTCTAGGGGTGCCAGGTCAGGCGATCTTGCAGGCCACTCTATCGGCCCTCGTCTGCCGATCCATCTTCCTGGAAAAACAGTATGCAGAAAATTACGAACAGGAAGTGTATAATGTGGCGGTGCGCCATCTTGTTGATACCAAAGAGTATCATTTGTAAGTAAGTACAGCCAGTGCTGGGATTAGATCATATTCGAGAAACTCCAAATATCTTTCCCTGTTAAGATTTCTCTCAAAGAAAAAAGTACCTACAATCCTATTATGCACTATTCCTGCCCAGACGTTTACTTTTTGTGGATGTTGAGTTCTGCCATTCAATGAGAATTCTCCCTACTCCAATACCTATAGTTCTGCCAATTTACTGTCCCATTTATACAAAAAATTGCTTCATCGGAAAAAATGAATTGGTGATGAAAACGTTCGTTAGCATGGTGCAAATGCATCATTGTTTCGCAGAATTCTAAACGTCGGTCAGGATTATCATCATTCAGCTTTTGAACGAGTTGGATCTTGGTTGGTATTTTTCTTTTGTCAACAACTTCAGTACTGGGAACTTACTTAACATCATTATCTGCTGCCAACTTGAAAGACGATATGTTTTCTCATTAAGTGTTGTAAACTTACTATTACCTGCTACTAACTGTCTAGGAGAACAGTGAGGATTTTCTTCCAATTGTAAAAGAATGTTCAATTTTGTGTTTTCACTTATTCCTGGACAACCGCTTTTTGAAATATCCTTAACATCTTTCATCTCCCTAAATTTGTTTTTGATTTTGCTAACTGTCGATTGCGTAATAGGACGATCTGGATATTTAGCATTAAACATATCACACTTCTTGCTGGCTTCTTGTGGGTCTCTCACAACCAAGATAAATTAAAGTTTCGATACGCTGCGTTATTGTTAAATTAACCATGAATGATAATATATTAGAATATTATTAGAATTCTACAATAAATTGCAACAGTATTGTCAAGATCGTTGATAATTGACAAATGTTTGTATGAGACAGTTCGCTAGATTTCCAATTTTTGTCACGGTGTCTTGATTATTTAGAACGTTGCAAAGGTTATAAAATAAAAACGAAAGGTACTTAAACAAGCAGTTTACATTCCGTTTATAGTCTGAATTATTTGTTATCTTCGATAATACTAACATGTAATCTAATTTTATGTTGTAGTGTTTTAATATTATCATTTAGAATCATTTCCTATTGCATTCGATAATATCGACATTAAATGTTTATCTGGATTTTTCTCAGAATTTTTGATATACAACCTTAAAATTTATTTGCATGAGCATAAAGGAAATACAAATCACTATCAGATTCCACTACTAAAAGTCCATATTGCCATTTGAAATTTTTTACGGTGAGGTCATAACAATAAAAACAAATGAAAGTCGGAAGGTGAATCGCACATATTAATGTGTATTTTTAAAAACTACAATCGACGTGTTTCAGCGTTTTTGAAAGAAACGGTTCAGTTCGCTTTTTTTTTTAATATTCCATACTTTAATACCACACTGTATATTCAGTCGTACTTTCTAAGCTTCTTTTTGATAATTCCAACATTTCTATCATTTGGGAGGAATGAATGTCCTCGAATGGTAAAATAGTGTTTTATTGTATCAAATCGACCCATATTTGCAAGCGCTGGACAGAACCTTAGTAAGGTATGGTTTTTGTTCTGGCCTGGACATCCATCAGAGAAAACGTGCAATTTTCTTGTTGTAGACAATACAGCCCTCTTGTGACTGCGTGCAGAAATAACATCAGTCATCGAGTTGTGTTGTTTCTGCACTCACTACATATTTTGTGGCTACGCACATTTGTGTATTCAAGCAAAAAAAATGATATTTCGTTATAACCCCACTTTAGAAAATTTTTGCCTTATGTTGTTTCTGATCCCCCCGATTCAACTGTAGATGAAACTTGTATATACCGGTATACTCCTGAAGTCAAGGCACAGTCGAAATAGTGGACTGCGAGGTGAATCGGGTTCCATCGGCCGGGAAAGTGACGGCGACTGTTTTTTGGGATAGTCATGGAGTTTTGTTAATTGGCTATTTTGAAAAAGGAAAAGCAATAGCGGCGACATACTGCTTGACAAGCTGAAGGCAGAAATTGCAGAATTTTGTTCCTCCACTGTCTCACACTTCAGTGATCACCATGGCAAAAATTCACGAATTGGTGTTTGAATTGATAAACCACCCACTTTGTTCACGAGATCTGGCCCCCACCGACTTTTTTGTTTCCCATGCTTCAAGTTTCATTTTCATCGTATGAGAAGGCATCACATTCGTAAGCGCCTATTTTACAAAACAAGATGCCAACTACTATTTGGGCGGATTAAAGAGGTGGGAGTATCGCTGAGAAACGTGTATAGACTTACAAGGAAACTATGTTGAAAAATAAAACTGAATTTGACAAAAAAAATACTCGTTTCTCTGTTAGGCTGAAAACTTCCTCGTACAATATATCACAAAGTTCGTCAAAACGTGTGCGTATATACAGCGGATATTTGTAAAAATTGAAAATAAATATTTTCGCGTGGTGAAGGTGTAAAGCACCCAACCAAAATTATATCCACCCATACAAAATAGTGATAGATAAATAGAATTTTGAGGGAAGCTAGCTAAGACAGAAAGATGGAATAATTAAATGCATTTAAATAAAAAAAAATTAGATATAAAATTCTAATACATAAATTCTCTTGTACGTGAAGTACAAATCTAAAATACGTATTTAGCTATTGATGGGTGTCAGTGGTCGTAAAATAGTAATATACCGTATGCATAAAAAGGCTATTACAATTTTAAAACGCTTTAAAAATGTAGTGTGTGAGCTTCCATTTTATACGAAACCTACAAATAATTTTATGGTAACCTGAAATCCGACTGCATAATAAAACTTGTACGTCTAGTATAAGCCATCAGAAATGGACAATGCATTTATTTACAGAGAGAAACCATTTTTAAACGTAATGCACAGAATGGATAACAAACATCAGCATTTCATTGAAAAGAAATAAACGTTAACGCCACTTGTGGAAGGGAATCTGGTAAGCATTGCAATTTCCGACTTTCGCACATAGTATATGGAAAATAGCTGACCTGAAAACAAATTGCATGACCTTTTAACGAGAAGAAAATTATACTGATGTCCATTTGTAACGGTAAAATGTTCATGCTAGTGTCCGTTCGTGGTATTTTCCTATGATTCATTGTTTTCTCCTTTACTTCTTAGTACGTGCTGCTTTCTGTGGACTATTTTCTTTACCTTACGGTGTTAAGTTGGTTGCCGGCACTCACTTGCGGTTGGGCAGTCGTCTAGTCTTCAGAACCACGTGTTTAAGCTTCTACTTTTAATTTGCAGTAATTGGATTTTATTGTAGCCGTTGCTGCTGTTTTTGATGGATTGCATTTATTGCTAGTTGCTGAAGTGAAAGATATAAGAGAAGTTCTGTTTTGAAGTGAATAAATGTGCATTTCTTCGCTAGTTAGCGGATTCAACAAGTGGCTTTTACCTGGTTCTGACAGATTTTACCCAGTTCTGACAGATTTTACCTAGTTCTGCCAGATTATACAGGGTGGCCCAACCTAAGTAGTTAAAATTTTCTGATAACTTAATAATAATGCATGCAGGATGGTCGATAATTAGCGAACCACGCATCTACTTTATTTTAAATAGAAAACCCAGTATATTATTGCGGTTTTAGTTTCTCTACCTAAAAAAAGTACAATAAGGGACTCATATGTTTATTTCTAACAGATTTTAGAAATTCATAATTTTGTCCTCAATAGCTTAAATGCAGGGATATCCATTTCATTCAATAAACTCGAAATGAAAATACATTTTAGCGTAATTTTTTACTATAAGTATTAAATTGCACACTCGATTCTATCTAAACGTGGTATCAGAACCACTTTGAAATATACAGAGTGCTCAGAATTAAAGACCAAACTTGGCTAAATTCAAACACCGGAAGCACACTTTTTTTAAATAGCACCATATTTTTTTTTGTGGTCACCCTATAGGAAATTCATATCTCTAATATTTTTGTACAATAATGCATATGTCTAATATTAACATTAAAAGAGATGTTTATAGTCAAAGCTGAATCTTGCATTTGAATATTAATATCCAAATGTTTATAGTGTCAGCGATGTTTGGTTGTCATGGCAACCATTACAATGTCTAAACTGTTCTTTCAAAATTTCGCAGAAGAGTTAATAGATATGATTTATGTATTAGGAGAAAGTGAAAGAAATAGTGTATTAGCTAGCATGATGTACAAGCTGCATTGTCCTGAACAATGGTGTCCGCAACCAAAAACATTTCTCAAACTGAAACGAAGATTTGAAGCTACTGGGAAAATCGATTACATGAAGCATCAATTTCAACATAAAAGGGCAATCAACAACGATAACTGCCTTAATGTTCTGCTAACTGTGGAAGAAGATCCGCACGTATCTGTTCGACACATATGCACATCCCTTGACTTAAGCCAGGCGACTGTAAATAGAATAATTGAGACATAAATTTCATCCATGTCGATTAGAATTACATCATTCTCTTAATGAAAAAGACTATCAGAGAAGAATAGAGTTCGGCAATACTATATTTGCAAAAATAAACGACATTCCCGATTTCTATAAATTTATATTATTTTCTAACGATGTCATGTTCAAAAGTAATGGACTTGTAGGTCGGCATAATATGAATTATTACCCCGCCCAAAATCCACATTGAGTACATCACGTAGATAATCACAATTTGTGGTCGGGAAATATTTGGGCAGAATTAATTGGGGCGTATGTCATGGGGCCATACTTCTTCAACGGTTATATTACTGGAAACAATTATTCCTTAAGAATGAATAACAACCTCTGCTTGAAAATGTAGATATCCACAAAAGAATTCATATGTGGTTACAACACGATGGTGTGCCTCCTCATAGTTGCCAAAATGTTAAGGCTTATCTTAACGACACTTTCTATAATGGATGGATTGGTCGCGTAGGTTCAATACCTTGGCTCGCTAGATCTTGTGATTTAACGCCAATGGGTTTCTTCTTTTGGGGTTATATAAAAGATAAAGTTTATGTCTCACAATCTACCACGGAGGAAAATATGAAGTTAAGGATAACTCAAACATTCCGCAGTGTAACCATCAATATGTTAAGAAATGTGAAGAACAGCTACAAACGATTGTATCGAAGTAGCAGGAAGGAATTTTGAACATGTGCTGTAGATAGACAAATAAGCAGATAATAATAATAATAATAATTTTATTTGCCAATTGATCCAATAGGACATAGGCTTCGTCGGAAAATTACAAATATGATAAAATAAAACAGAACACACATGCAATTACAATAAATAAAAAAACCCATGAAAAATTGGTATCCAGCAATCACAGGTGTACTAGACAAAGAATTCAGAGACACTATTGTAGCAATTCTCAAGAAGATGTTGCTTTAAAAGGTTTTTGAAAATATGTATGCTTTGGGCCTTGATTTGTTGAGGTAAGTTGTTGTAAATTTTTATGCACATGTACCTCGGGCTTTTTTCGTACATTGTTGTTCTGTGATTCGGAATTGCTAATTCATTTGCATTTTGGATTTTATATGTATTATTTATGTCGCCGTTACGTACAAACAATTTTTTGGACCTATGCGTAAATACAGCACATTCATATATGAAAAGACACGGCAAAGTCATGATGCCATAACGTCTAAACATTGGACGACATGAATCCATTCTATGTAATGAAAGCATTGCCCTTATAATCCTTTCCTGCAGCACAAAACTGCGCAAAAGGTGAGAGGATTGACCCCAGAAAATTACACCGTATCTCATCCTAGACGCAACGTGTGCAGAGCTGGGACACATGGTCCTGCCACGCCAAACACTCGTCAATGAAACAGCCGAGAAACTTGGCACTAAACATCACAGGAATCGCTCTGGGCCCTAGTCGTATCAACAACGACCTATCAACTACACTGCGGGCAGAATGGAAAGAAAGCATGCACGTCTTGGTATTGTTAATTATCAAGCCATTATCCCGGCACCACATAAGCATAGCACTTGGACAATTGTTACCATTCGCACAAAGATCTATCTCATTACTTCCTGAAAAAATAATAGTGGTGTCGTCCACAAATTGATACAGGTTATCAGGAATATGATAGTGAAGATCATTGGTAAATAATATAAATTGGAGTGGGCCCAGAACAGAACCCTGTGGCACCCCTTGTACCACACCGGCAGCCGATGACAAGGCATCACGCGTACCACTCCTAACCAAAGTGCATTGCGAACGGTCAGTCAAATATGATGACAGCCAATCCAAAGCAGAACCCCTTATTCCGTATCGAGAGATCTTATGTATTAGCATTACATGATTTACGGTATCAAATGCATGAGACAAATCAAAGTGCAAACCGCCAACTGGTTTCCCCTCGTCCAGGCAGCGATACACTACATCCAGAGCCTCAAAAATTGCGCCTTCAGTTGACTTCCCATTAACAAATCCGAATTGACTTTGCGCAATTAACTTGTTATGCGATAAAAATGACATTATTCTTTTGTACATTGACTTCTCGAAAATTTTGGAAAAGCAAGATAACACGGATATGGGTCTATAATTCGAAATTAACAGCTTACTACCCTTTTTATGGACTGGTATGACTTTCGCACCCTTCAACTCCCGCGGAAACACTCCATCAGAGAACGACTTATTTATTATTTGCGATAGAGGGTTGCAAATGTAATGTGCTACATGTTTCAAAATGTTACAGGTTATCCCATCTAAGCCAGCGGATGCTTTACCAGAAATTTCTAATATTATGTTAAATATTTCAGTTTCAGTGGAAGGGTAAAGGTATAGCGAGCCGGGAAAGCTAAAGTTGCTGCAGTCATTGGGAAAGTTACATTGAGGAGCATCCGAAATAGTAAAGTGCTTGCTGAACAGCTCACATAACACGTTAGGATCATCTACTATTTTGTGACTATCCTCCAACACAATGTGATTACTATTGTTTGGTTTTATTTCGCCATTAATAATATTCCATGCACACTTTGTTTTGTTAGTAGCATTTTGCAATAGTTTATCATTATATTTTCTTTTAGTTTCACTAAGCAAGTTCCTATAGTTGTTTTTAGAAATATCACACTGTTCTTTTGAAAGAAGACCAAGTTTATGCAATTGATGTTTATGACGTATTCTATCTGACTCTATACGAATTTCAGGTGTTACCCATGATTTTCCATTTGTGGTTGATTTAGTTTTAGTTAGGGGAAAAGCGTTATCAAAGTAATAGCAAAACTTATCCAGAAAATATTTAAAGCTATCGTCAACCGACAGATTACACGATAGCCCACCCCAACTCTCTAAGGAAATGCACTCAACAAAATGGGCAATATTGTCACCCACAAAGAATCTCTTATAAGCCACAGCATCCAATCCCGCACCGTCAACTTCCGAACCCAAACAACACAGAGACTGCGCTTTATGGTCAGATAGTCCAGTTTCAAACGTTAGTTGTTGATTATTGTTATAAAGATCATAACAACAGATATCTATTTACAGTTGATAGTGTATTTAAATCACGTAACACGTTGTTGTTTTAAAGTTTAGATCTTTTGTTTTGATTGTAAATGTATGTTTACGTATTTTTTACGTTTACTTTATTTATTGTTAGTCTGTATAGCCCTTATTAAAGTATTGTTTTAGTAAAACATAGTTTCTGATCCTTTCTTTCGCTAAAAACGTGTATTAATATTATAATTCTTTTTTTCTTCCTATATTAGTAGATGGTTTTAGTAGTAACAAATCCTAGATTTAATTTGACAAATGTTTTCGAATGTGGACATCGTCGTTCAATCGTCTAATGTCTAATACAAAAATCATATCAATTACCTAACTTTCCTTTTGCGAAATTCATTTTTCAAGTAGTTAAATTGAGTTGAAATTTTGAAATGACAATTTAAATACGTCAATATTTTGTTTACTATTGCCATGGCAACCAAACAACGCTGACACTACAAACATTTGGATATCAATATTCAAATATAAAACTTATCTTTGAATGTAAATCTCTTTTAATGTTAATATATATGTATATATATATATATTATTATACAAAAATGTTAGAGGTATGAATTTCCTATACGGTGAATATAAAAAAGTATTTGGTGCTACTTAAAAAAATCACGTTTCCAGTGTTTGAATTTAGCCAAGTTTGGTCTTCAATTCTCAACACCCTGGATGTTTCCGTTTTTGCGTTCTGATACCACGTTTAAATAGAACCTGGTGTTTAATTTAAACAGTAAACATTTACGCTAAAATGTATTTAAAATCTGAATTTATTAAAGGAAATAAATATCTCTGCTTTTAGGCTATTGAGGACAAAATTCTAAATTTTTCAAAATCTATTAAAAATAGACAGATGAAACCAATATGGCATTGATTTATTTTTAGATGGAGAAAATATAACCGTAATAATATATAGGATGTTCTATTTAAAATAACAAAACAGAAGCGTGGTTCGTTAATTATCGATCATCCTGTATATGCAAGAATATTTATAGAAGATATACTCTGAGATGTCTAATATGCTATCAGAAAATTTTAACTTTCTAGTATTTATAGTATAGGCGTAATCCTACAATTCCAGAAGGTTGGGACATAATACTTGTTTTTCTTTTACATTTGAACCGATCCTGAACCGTTCAACATAGTTCACCAATGCAAATCATGGCATAGCTGCATATGATATTAAAGTCAAAGCCATAGTTGTGTCAGATTTCACCTAGCAAGTAGTGTCAGATTTCCTTTTTCTTTTTAATAGTAAATACAGCGCTGATTGTACATATATTATATCTACGTTGCTTGCTTGATTTTAACCCACCTACTGAAAACAACGTATTCTATTCCTGATTTTGGTTATTCAGGTGGCGCCAATATTAGTTCGATCATTAGAGTGTTAACCCACTCCCTCCTCCTCCTAGTTGGAGACGCCTTACGAGATACTAAAAGAGGGAACAGCAAGTGAGCATGAGGTAGGTTTTATTCTTTTGTATATCAGGCGTCATTCATTCATCTAAACAGGGTTATATTTGTTTATACACATATTTACATTCAAATTGGTTAAGGTTTCCATTAGCACGAACACTTAAAATTAAAATACCAATGAAAAAAAAAGCGAATTATAAGAAAGAGGACCTTTTCTGTTATTTTATGCAGAACAATTATAAGCATTCATACAAATGGGTACTCACTTATGGACAAACGCAATTAAATCAGCGGCACGACCGGAGCCATCACATACAACTACGGGAACGGGGGGGTTGTCGGTGACATATTCTAATACTGCTCGTATTGTGTTTGTACCTCCTTCGATTACCAAACATACTACTGGTATACTACTGTGAGTATCTAAACGATAATGACACAAAAACATGTAAAAACGATACAGACCATAGATGTAGGTGTTCATGGTACGTACATGGTTGTAGCCTTTGATTCGATATGAATTTTTCTAATTTTCGCCTCAGAACAATTTCAGCGCCATAGGATCCATGTGTACCGTTGTCTACCAATAGGAAATACGCCAAGCGGTTATTCAGCGCAGCAAATTTTGATCTGTAACAAAAGTAATACAATTCGTTAATATAATTAGAAATATTACGTATGGATTAAATGCAGAGCAGACTTTCAAAATGCGTTTTGTTCTGATGTTCCGTCTTTCAGAGAATGAAATGATTGCTGTCTACTGAAAATAGATATTTCTTGGTAATAACAGCAAAATCTCACACATTTGAACGAATAAATATTGTAAAGTGAGTCAATGGAAAACGAGATGGTCGTATATACTCTGAGAAGTGAACAAGAAACACAATATTAATGTAAAAATACCAATCTTGGTAGGATATTAACTTTAGTAACCAAAAATAATGCTAATATAACTCCTCATGGTATTGATGAAATTACTCACGGCAAAAGCAGTGTGAGGAGAGATAGAACGCTAGCCAACGGACATGTTTCTGCCTGTTCCTGTAGATGTGAATAATTCCTACAGGCTTACCATGATGATAATAAGAGCTCATGCGCACGCTATCTCGTGTTAAGCAGTCCAAGAACTGCTCGAGAATACTTTCTGGACAACAGGCGTGTATCTCTTGGCACTAGATACCGCCAAAATATACCTGGCTCGTCGTTTCGAAGGATAGTAGTATAAGCCGACAGGCGAATAGCGGTGTTAGCAGAGAAAACGTTCGGAGCCGCGTTGATGACGCCGGGTAGGCATAAACATGTCCGCTGGTTAGAATTTTTTCTCTTCTCACACTGCTTTTGCCGTAAGTAATTCCATCCATAGCATTGATGTATTATTAACCTTAGATCCTAATAATCGTATTAGAAGTGTCAAATTGAACTTTCTATTTCTGTGTATATTTATTTTCGCACGGTTTTACCATACGTATTTATACAAAACGTATGGTAAAACCGTGCGAATATAATCAATAAAACGTATGCACCTAGTGTGAGCGGAAGATAATTCCTTCTCAGAGAAATTCAGAGAAAAAAATTTCAAATAAAAAATATTCAGAGGCTAGCCCTGCATACTACAAAATTATATTCGACTATATAAGTGTCCGATGTACAAGACAGGTTGGTTTTTTTTAATGGTTCACCCTGAATATTACTATGTAGCCTCTCTTCAATTGAAGAGTTAGTGAGTTAGATAGGTAAGGAGTAACTAAGTTGGATACAGAACTAATTTTTGAAATGTAATTCGAAATTTTTGGGAAATGCCAATTCTTTAACACCTGATATCTTAAATACCTTACGTTCTAGTAGGGTGATTCAAATTTTATTCGATTGAGTATTTTTTAGAGTTTCCAGGAGTGCATTTTTCCAGAATCTGATAGAGAATTTTTCCTAGAATTAATTTGATAAATTGTTTCCTCTACATAAAAGACGGGAGTGTTATGTAGACACCCTTTCGGCAGCTAAAAAAAATGAATTGCAAATAATAACGTTTTACAAAAGTGAAATTGATAGAATAAGAACTAATCTCCAAATTTGACGGCTACCAGGCCGCTCATTGGTAATGCGATACGTAAGCAGAACTCTGCCTTCTTTTGAATAATCATACCTGAATTAATCTTGTACTTGAGGTAAAATTTGTATACTACTGCACTTGACATTGCTGAATAATAAACACTTAGCCAAATACGGCTTCCCTCAAAAACGAGTCGAATTAAACAGGGCAGATTATCGCGGCGTCTTTTCGCTTCTTTTGTTACCGATAGAATTTATCAAAAAACAATGTCAATTACTATTCACGTTTCCCATAGATAATATTTTATATTCTTACAATTAAGTTTTCAATCAATAAAAATGTCTAAAAATATCATATTACCGCCTGTAATATACCATACGAGTTCGCGATCTAACCTCTGACGAGTTATATTTTTTGACGTTAGTGAGCAGCGGCAACTGTAAGATATGGAAATTTGCTACCGGATTTGACTACCTATTGCCGAGCGATATTTATTTTGCGATTAGATAGCAGTGACAAAATGGAATTTATTCTGTACATGTTAAAAGTTACATTAAAAACGAACATTTAGGATGTGAACAAAATAGAGCGAAGGCGAGTTATTTAGCCATTTTCACGGAATTATTGGCTGGAGATAGATTTACCTAACAAAACGCCAAGGACAAGGAGAGAGAGAGATCAGAGGCTATATAAACCGCTGTAGAAACCGAAAAAGAAGTCGAAACGGCTTAACCCCGGCATTGTTGAACATTAATCCACATAGTGCTAACGACAGCAACTTTTCATGTAGTACTTTTTAATACAGTAGAATATTTCCCTATACCCAAAATGCGTCATTCTTTAGCAAATTAATGAAGCTATGCAAATAATTTTTATGCTAAAATACAGTGTTGTGACGAAGTATCGTAAACTTTTATATATTTAAAGATATTAAAACACGTAAGTGTGACTAGGAACAATAGACAAAAGGAATTGATGGAACCACTCACGGCAAAAGCAATGTGAGGAGATATATCTTTTGCTGTCTTTGGAGATTAGTGACATAAGCTGAGAGGCAAATAGCGGTGTGAGGTAGGGAACCACTAGGTGCAACGCTGACGATGCCGAGTAGGCAGAAACGTGTCCGTTGGCTAGTGCTTCTCTCCTCACATTGCTTTTGCTGTGAGTGGTGTAAAAGGTGTGTAAGGTATAAAAGTTATTGTGCATTTACAACTCCAAGATCTATTCCAAGTGATGGCCATTTTTCTGTACACAAACTGTAATGCTGTATGTGTTGAAAATTTACTAAAATTTTGGGAGTTATATCCCGTTTAAAATCGGTGTTGTGCATCGCGTTAAGAAATTCATCCAAAAACTTAAATAGGAAAATATTTTTAGAAAAATTTCTACAAAGGCATTTTCAACAAATTCTGGATAAATATAGAGACTGTCGCATTTAATAAAATGAAATGATTGTTACACCCTAATTTGCATTCCTCAGCGAAAATGCATTTGAATTACTTTAAATAGCGTTATTTTGGCGTGTAACAATAATTCTAACGAACTTCTATATCCCTAACCGTTTTTGGTGACGCGTAGTCGTTCCCGCCCATGGATCATCGTATTAGCATGTGAGATGTATTTCATTGCAATGAAATACATCTCACGGCTAAATACTTCCGTTATGCCCTATTCTTACATATGGTAGCTGTTAATTCTCATTACGTTCATAATTCATTAATATATTATTTAGTTGTTTCATTCAGTAACCGAACGTCGTACACATAGTTTCTAGGCGCATGGAAATCTTTATTTCTCCTATTTTTGAAACAATATATAGTCTAATAATAGTCCTCGTCTTGTTCTACAATATGGTCATATTTAAATTGAATGTTATCCGTAGCTAATCGCTGTAATTATCAATTAATCCGTTTCTATAAGCACATCTCGCTTACGTCATAGCTAATGCATCTATTTCTGCATTATTACTGGTGTACGGAATATCGCGATGGGAGGAGCCTACGCGATTCGTAAAACACGTAAAAGAGGGCACCTCCCCGCTAAAATGATCATTCATCCGATAGCAGTCGAACTGTCGGCCGATTAAGAGCAGCCGTAGGTGGCTGAGTAGCTGAGAAACCCCTGTTACCCTGGAGTACTACACATTTGTCGTCTGACATAACCCTTCTAGGTGATATCTAGCACGCAAGGCCTATTTCCTGGCGATTATCTGGTTTGCGAATAGTTCACGTTGAGTCGAATGCCTAGGATACGCACTGAGGTGCGGTTTTGAATTGTTTTTTCTACCCTACGGATCCCGGTCGGGCTTCTACACTAACACGAACTTATAGCCATTGGGGAAAACCTCTGCCCGTCGGAACGCGTCTCATCCTCCCACACATCCACAACGTATCACAGCCGTACTTCCATGTGAATTAATCCTAAGCTTTTTATTTTGTATAACGTCACAAACTATAATTATATCTCTTGCTGTCTGTTTGAGTCGTTTTGTGTGACTAGTTGTTGTCATTTAGCGTGCGGATTTACTTATAGTTCGTAACCTCTACGTTAAGAGAATTTGAATTGAGCTTCACGCAGTTACTGCTAAATAACACAACAATGTCCAACAATGAAGATTTTTTTTTGCTCTCCGAAATAAAAATGGGTGTTTTTAAATGTTGAGTATGCTGATTTCAAATATAAGTCCGTTTTGCTCCATCACGTAATAATTTTTAGAGGCATATATTAAAAATGTTATATCTAAAGATGCAAACTGTGAGGTACCAAAATTTCGTATTATATATTAGATTCAAAATTAATAGGGGAAAGTGATCCCTAACACAACAAAAAACAACATAAAAAATGCAAAGGTTTATTAAAACATTGTAACTTTACGAAATTTACAAAAAATATACAAAACTGCAGTATTGTTTTGCATGCTTTAAGATGTTTTTTTTTTTGATCTTTCGGTTATAAGTAGCTTCCGAAACATCTCTGAGCAGTTGTCAGTAGTAGTCGGCAAGCATATTCACTATACTTTTCCCTTGGTACCGTTTCTCCATTTCTAATATGTCCTGATGAAACCTTTCACCATGTTCATCACTGACATCTCCTAAGTTCGCAGGGAAAAAGTCCAAATGGGAATGAAGAAAATGAATTTTAAGGAACATGTTACATCCCATCGATTTGTATGCGTCTAACAAGTCTTCTATTAAATCCCTATAGTTTTCAGCCCGATAATTTCCTAAGAAATTCTCGCAGACCAATTTAACTTGTCCTATACTACTATTGTAGTCTAAAAGGGATTAATAAAATTATTATTATTGTTATTAAAAGTACCTACTCCATGCTATTTTCTCCATCGGTGCCAAAGTTTCTTCAAAAGCAGCATCTCTAAATGATTTTCGCTTCACTTAATTTTGGAAATTTCTCCCTGAAATATTGAAATCCTCTTCCTGATTTGTTGATTGCCTTAACGATATTTTTTTATTAAACTCAGTTTTATATGTAATGGTGGTAATATTGCTTTAGAAGGATCAGCAAGCGGTGGATAATTGACATAATTATAATTTTATGAACAAACTAAAGCATTGAAATGCAAAGGAGATTTACCGGTATGATTTATTGCTAAATAAATAGCATACGTGTCATGTACTTAACACAGGTAGGTGATAGAGCAAAACCCATATTATTTTCGCGTTTCCTTCATAAAAAAGACAAAAACTAATAACCTAATAACATATTGGAGAAAATTTCATTGTTGGACAGTGTAATTTGTAAATTTCTTGGTAATGTTACTTATTCATTTTTATGTGACATCTATATTCTACTTGAATAACTTGGCGCATTTACTCATTATAATTTACTAGTAACAAAAGATATTTTAGATATTTCTGTGTCACATTTGCCTGAATTTATACTTTGCCAATATTAAATTTGCTGAATATTTTAACCTACTTTTGCTGAGTTCTTTTAACCTACTTTTGCTGAGTTCTTTTAACCTACTTTTGCTGAATTATTTTGAATATTCGTACGATTCCTTTATTTCATCTCCCTGAAAACTCTAAATGGTTTTCTTCGAGCATTTCAACATCGAGCAAGACGACGAATTAAACTCATTCAGTGGCGTCCTATTGAACATCGATTTATTTACCCAGGAGTTCGAATACCGGGTCGTCGTCATCGTGAAGAAACATGCGAATGCCACCTACGACTTCAGCAACAGTCTAATAAAGTTACATTTGCATTGTTTTATTACATCTTTGGTTTATCTTTCTTATCTATCGTACAGCCGTGGAATAAAATTTGGAGCACCATACTTTTAACTGTTTACTCTTGCAATGTATTTAATATTTCGAACTTGTTTGTATCATCTAGGCCTGTTAACCTCTTTTCTTTATCTTTAACAATAAATATATTTTATTTACTTATTGTCTCATGCTCCCTATTCAACAATGAAAACACTTAGCTAATCCATTCGTTAGTAACCACTTAGTGAACTGAAACTGTATCATAATATGAATTAACCTTCGCAATGGTTTCAATTGTCATCTTGTAGAATCTACCTCATATAAAATACTATTTGGACGTTCTGCCGAAAATTTGAATTGCTCTAGCATGTATAGCGTTTAAGAAATCGGCATTTAAGAAAAATCTCAAATTATCTCAAAAAGTAGGATCGATAGGTATAGGAAATATTGAAGAAAGTTGATATATTTTATGTTGTGCAGGACTTGCCCCCGAATATCTTTTTGTTTGAAGACTTTTTCTCTAAATTGCCCAGGGGAGGAATTATCTTCCACCCATGTGGTAGATGGACATGGTGTAATATTTACAATATACATGGGATTTACAATTTGAATGTATATTGTTAACATCAATCAAGTAATGAAGTAACAATCTAAGTCGCTTTTATTCTGTAGTATAAGCTAAACGTCTGCCTTCCGATACATAAACGTAATCTGTACAAACTTCCTCGCTGCTTGACCCGGCAATACCTATCTGCAACAATAACAACAGATACAGTGGATAGACAGCTTAATTATTAAATTTGATAAAGGAAGCAAGTAGCTTAATCATGTTCGGGATACAAACAATTTAATATGTCAAATTTCCCTGTATAAGATGTAATTACTGCAATATCAAGCTACAGTTAACGTTTAGATTAAGCCGCGAGAATATTCACATGTACTCTAGTTTGTTCGCTTTAATAATAGTTAAATTAAACATACATTGAGAGAAATGTAGTGGTAGGGCATACAATATATTTATACTTAAGGTGTTGCGATAGTATCCACCCCATTTATGGTTCTCGCAACAAACATACACGTAGATCTTACTACAATAAACGTAACATAAACTATTTTTTTATAGTTCAAGTTTTAATAGATTTTACCAACACGCAATATGGCAATGGGTGACATATTGTAGTGAGAAAAACAAAATATTTGCAGTTACTTACTGTGGTTACATACGCTACAATATTGTTATTGAACAAACATTAGTGCTACAGGCAGAGAAACGTTTGCTTGCATCAAGGCTGTCCGCCTCAATTCAAGACAATTACTGTTTCAATTATCCACAATACGATAACTGTTTTAAATCAAAAGAAATATTTCCTAAGCGTTTTTGTCTCCGCTTAAGAGAAGTATATACTTGTAATTAAATAATTGTATTTTATATCCACATTATTAATTGTACTTACCTTGTTTAAAACAGTACGACATATGCAGTAAATTCAAACAAAAGTCAACTTAATATAGAATCACACATGAAAAAATTCAGTAATCGAGATAATGTATGAGGGTAAGTCAAAAATTACTTACACTTTTAGTTCTACAACTGTATTAAACAAAGATGGGTGTACAACAGATACATTATTTTTCGATACAGTCTCCACCTTTAGCAGTGCACTTGGTCCAGCGAGCAACAAGCATCCGTATGCCTTCCTGGTAGAGGGTTTTCGATTGGTCGTGAAGCCACTTTTGCACCGCATCCCGAACGTCTGTGTCTGAAGCAAATCGACGACCTTTCAAAGCTTCCTTGAGCGGTCCAAAGAGATGAAAGTCTGAGGGAGCGAGATCAGGGCTGTAGGGAGGGTGTTTCAGCGTCTCAAAGCCCAACCTGTTGATAGTTTCTGTGGTGTTATGGGTCGTGTGCGGACGGGCGTTGTCTCTTTCTTTCGAATTTCTGGTTTCAGCTTATTCGCCAACAAATCACTGTACCTCGCACTATTTATGGTAGATCCCCTGTCCAAGTGTCGTCCAGTATAAGGCCTTTTCCGTCCCAAAACACGGTTAGCATCACCTTCCCAGCCGATGGCGAGGTCTTGAATTTTTCGTGCTAGGGGATCCTTTGTGTTTCCATTCCATACTCTGGCGTTTCGGTTCGGGCTCGTAGTGATGAACCCATGTTTCATCAAGAGGGATAAAAAAACTTAAATACCAACTCATTAGAGCTACATAAAAATAATCCCTATTTCATTACATTATTAAAGAAATAATTTAATTATACTGCAACATATAAAAAAAAACTTTTTCATTAGTTCATTCACTTGCTCCTACTTTTAATTATTAACTTTAGGTTTTTTTATTTTTCTTTTATTGGATATCCTTGTAGCTGGCTTGATGTGTTTTTTGAACAAGAAACCGGTCACCTAATTTCTCAATAGAACTTTCTGAGATCTGGACCATTTTTTTCATTCCTACCTTTAAGATGAATATTTTCTTAACTTAAAACTAAATGATTTACTTGGAAACAAATAAACTTTCAAGAAAAAAATAAAATTAGGAGCAAGTGAACGAACTAATGAAAAGTTTTTTTTTATGTTACAGTATAATTAAATTATTTCTTTAATAATTAGTTAAAGTTAGTATTTAAGTTTATTCATCCCTTTTTTATTATTATTTATTATATATTTAAAAAAAACTATAGTCAAATTAGTACACGTTTAAATAGTAATAAAAAGAAAAAAAATCACATTAACCGGTATCTTTGGAAAATGTTTATGAAACGTTGTATGTTATTGTATGGATAAGTGGCGTCTCTATTCCGGTTTCTTCTAACTAGAACGGCATGACTATAACTACCTGAAACTAGGTGGCGCCAGAAATATTTCAGTTGCTCTATTTGAAGATTAGTGGCATAAGCTGAGAGATGTGAGAATAATGTGGATAGAAAAAATAAGCGATTGTGTTTTTCCTCTTTTCATCGATTTGTTACCGTGAGCTATTTATTATTCGCATTATCCTGATTATTGTCTCTCTGCACCTTTTTTAATGTGTACTTTTACATTAAGTTCGCTTTTGTTTCAACATTATTCTGTTACAAGTAATAGAATAATGTACTGCAGTATGTACGGATATGTCGCATTTTTGAACAAATATAGTGCAATTAATAATGCATGTGGTAATGAATACATTTTGTAGTAATACATTTTAACGACAATTTTTACTATAAGTGTATGGTAATTAACCGACAAATTGATAGTACTTTTTTTACCATAATTTTATAGAGCTGTTTCAATTTTGGAATCCCATTTTTACTATATATATACAGGCAGCTATTTCAAAAAACTACAATCATAGGGTGTTTTTTCGACTTCGATGGTCATTATTAGTCTGGGCAATCAGCGGTAATAGTCAGTGTAGTAGATATGTGGTGCGGAGTCGGTGATTATTTATTTCACGCGTTCACAGCGTCAGTACTACATCGATGCTGTATGCGAGTAGTTCTGTGTATATGTAGGCTGCCGTAACTTATTTCGTAATTGTACGCTTTTGGTTGCTTTAAAAATGTCGCAGTTAGGTACGTCGCGAAAACGACTAATGGTGGACACAGTTAAAAACATTATAGTGGACATGCCGGACTTAATTTTTGATGGCGCTAAAATTCAATGTCTAGTTTGTAAAATCCCTTAAATGTGTTGGTTTAGAAGCCATTGTCAACGTCACATCGAAAGCAAACAGCATTCTTCTGCAAAAAGTGACATACGAGACTAAGAAAAATTTACATTTGATTTATGTGTTACTCTTATTTTATGTAATCTATCGTTTCGTTTACTAGACAAAGAAGCATTTGTCTCCTTCTGGAATAAATATGCGGACTGTAACTTACCTAGTCAAACACCGGTACGAAATGTAGTGCCATTTGCTCGTGAACATATAGAAAAAAGAATGAAAACGGAATTGAATGACAAAAAACTGTGGTTGTGTGTGGACGAAACAACAGATCGTCAAAAACATTCTGTGGTTAATGTAACGATACGTACAATGGATCCACATCGCCCGTCATCCTCCTTCTTACTTGCTTCCAAAAGTGTTATAAATTGTACTGCCGATGAGATTTTAAAGGCGGTGTTGAACTCATTGAACAAATTTGAAGTTTCAACTAAGCAACTTTTAATGTTTATGAGTGATGGTGCCGAAAACATGCGTTCTTTGGGCCGATCTCTTAAAGAACACAGTGGTGTCTCCTTACATGTAACGTGTAAAATCCATACTCTAAATTTTGCGGCGCAAACGATTCCTATATGTTTTCCACTAGTAAATGTATTGATTGCTTGTACAAAGGCAGTGTTTCTAAAGTCCCCGAAACGTACCCGACTATTTCACAAACTGTGTCCTGATTTACCTGAACCACCACAGCCGATTGTCACACGTTGGGGAACATGGTTGCAGGCTGCGTTTTACTACAACAAATATTTTGAGCAAGTAAAGAAGGTAGTTTTAAAATTCAATCCGACAGAAGCTGCAGCAATCAAGAAAAGCCAGAAAATATTTCACAACAATTACTTCGGATTAGCGGAGGGAATAGAACAATTACAAAATGTTTCGATGTCGCTAGTGGATTCTATTCAAATTGTGAATGATGTTTACGCACAGTTATGCGTTGTAGAAGGCGAAACAAATTGGTGTGTAATACGAAAATTTGAAAGTGTTTTAGAGAAAGACTCCGATTTTCTTATATTAAGACAAATTTATGAAGGTGTGTTAGAAGATGCATTAAGTTGTTTGAAAGATTATTTTAAATACGCAAATATAACATCGCTAGATGTCGAACGGTCATTTTCGACGTTAAAAAACATTTATTCCGCACGTCGTACTCACTTGACTGAAACAGCTGTGGAAACATATCTAATGATTCAAATATTTAACAGATGTTACCCAGTTTGTGATTTCACGGAAGACTTTTAAAACGGTAAGTGCTTCAGCACGTTTTATAATTTATTTCTTACCTTCTATTTTATGTGTAAACTTTTATGCGCTCCCCACGCCTCTGAATGTTACCGCATATTTGCCCAGGTTAGTCATTATAGTAACCGTCGATTGTGGTAGGATACACTACAATTGTGGTATAATTTGCTATACATTTTTCTCCGTGTACGTTCTAAATCTTTTGGTAAATATTTTGAAGAAAATTGATTTTTTTCTTGACATATTTAAAGATTTATTTATTAATTTCAGTTTATTAAAACACATCTATCACTCAAACGTACGTAGCTTCAATACTTAATGCAGTAACACGGATCAATAATTTATAGCATTTGTCTTTGAGCACGCAAGGTTTTTCATTAAGAGGAATGTGACCGTCTAAATGAAAAAAAAGGAAAGGGCTATTCATTACGAAATAAAAAGATTTAGTTGGCATGCAGAGTGATTTCTGCTATCTCAACTATTACATTTTACCTACCTAGCTGACTACCCTAATATTCTAAATGTTTGCAGCTGACAATCAATGCTACGAGAGTAGTTTGACATTAATCTAGCCTAAGTAAGAAAACGCACGATTTTTGTTCTTTTTCTCATTTATTTTTCAACATAGTCTCCTTTTACCTCAATACACTTGATAAGACGGTTTTCCAACTTTTTTATCCCTTCCGAAAAGTAATTTTGCTTGAACTCCTCAAAATAGTGTGAAGTTTCGATCATGATTTCATCGTTCGTTGCAAAACGGCGTCCTCCGAACCATTTTTTTAGGTTTGGGAACAGGAAAAAGTCGCAGGTCTAGCAAACACGGTGGGTGGTCGATCAATTCGTAGCCCAATTAATGCAATTTTGCCTGTGCAACGGCTGCCCTGTGAGCGGGTGCGTTGACCTGATGGAAGAGAACTTTTTTGCAAAGCCAAACCAGGGCGTTTTTTCGTCAAATCAACGTCGAAATGGTGCGTAATACACGCCAGTTTTACCCTTTTCCAAGTAATCAATGTGAATAATGCCTTTCGCATCCCAAAAAACAGTCGCCATCACCTTTCCGACCGATCGGGTGGTCTTGGCCTTCTTCGGTGGGCTTTCACCGCTTTTTCTCCACTGCTTTGACTGTTCCATCGTCTCTGGCGTGTAGTAATGGACCCACGTTTCATCAACAGTGACGTATCGGCGAAAACAATCCTTCGGATGGCGTTTTATCATTGCCAAAAGCTTATTCGAATCCGTCACACGTGTGCGTTTTTGGTCGACAGTGAGTAAACGCGGCACCCATCGCGCGGATAGCTTCTTCATATTCAAATGTTCGTGTATGATGTTGTGTACACGCTCAGTTGACATGTTTAGAGCCTCTGCTATCTCACGCACTTTGGTTCGATGGTCTGCCATGATCATATCATGGACTTTGTTGATGGTTTCTGGTGTAGTGACGGTTTTTGGGGCATCTGGATTTTTATCATCAAACACACTCTTACGACCACGAACAAATTCAGCTTTTCAAAATTTCAATGTTGCTAACGACGGTGCAGACTCGCCATAAACAGCATCCAGTTCGGCTTTGATTTCTGCATTGTTTTTCCATTTGAAGTGACTTTTTTCATTTTCAAAAAACACAAAAGTTGCTTGCTTTCGACGACTGTTAAAACCAAACTAATTGTGTTTTTTGCTTGAAATTTTGACAGACGTCATGTGATGGATGGCAGATGTCAAAACCGATCAGGTTGAAATTTTAGCATTTGTACCGCTCTTTGAAATTAAATATTTGAGAATGTAATGAAGATTAAGGAATTTACTTTTGTGGAACGGAATGGAAGGTTATGCGTACCACACTCATCGTTAGCGTTACTAAATCTTATACAAGCTATTCGTGCTTCTTCTAAGTATTTCCAAATATAGATATGTCTGAGAAATTCATTTTTTCCAATTGGACTATGGTATCCTTAACTGCACTATTGGATTGGAAAGGAAATTCTACATCGATTCGTACTAGGGTTTGATATATCTATTTTTTTATTCAAGAAAATATTTTTATTTCAAGACTATAAAAATGTATAACATAAGAAAATAACGGTCTTGAAATTATATTTGGATTAAATATTTTCTTAGGGTTAAAAAATCAAGAAAATCCACCTCCGGTTCGACCGAAAGTGTTTCATAGGCGAAAATTAATACGTCCGATGCTACCTATTCCAAAGCTTCAGAGTTCCATTCATAATAACATCAATAAAACTTCTAGCTAACGAGTTTCGTGAAATGCCCTGTATAGGGGTGAGGGAAAAGCAAGTATGTAGATATACACAAGGAGGAAAATGTCTCGCTATACGAAAAAGCGTACCTGTGACAACGGTAAACGCGAATGGGTGATTCATCACAAGCGGAGGGGTTAGCGGTAGTCGATGACTCACGACGGTTACCGATGTGGTTAGTTACGACGTGGACTGCATTATGTGCGGACGATCTTAGTAAAAATTTCTAGAATATTATTTTTTCTTTTATTTCATCAGAATCTGTTTTTATTTTCGTCTTTAGAATTCCTTACTAGTTTCGTCTAAGCTTCGTATCAACAACAGAATAAATATGCAAAACTCTCATTTCCAGGCGACCGCGACTTCAAATTATTAGTGCGTTCTTGCACACAGTAGGTCTACACGTCAACGTTGTTAGAAACCTACTAAACTAACACGCGACCCGCATCGAATCAATCGGATTCCACTCAATCCCCTCCTTACTCTCTCGTCGTACATGTATAGATATGGCTAATTTCACATTTCCGTAGTGTGTATATAGGTGCAAGTGGTATTTTCATGGAATTACTTGTGCGTATATTTTGCCCTCTTCCGTTCAACTCTCATTTCATAAAGGAGTGGGGACTAGTAGTAAGGGTGACATAGAGATCTACGCTAGCTTCGTAGATTTATAGAAGGCGCATTTGGGCGATATATGATTTTCTTTTTTATTCAGAATATCAGTGTAAATTGAAAAAATCTGCAAACCGTCAACATGTCAGCCCCCTAAGTGATGTTTTACAACACTCGGTGGATCCTACAAATCTGCAATCCGATCAGTGATTGACAACTTAGAATCTTCTCTTGTTAGGTAAAAGTACTCACCTAACTATTAATTTTATATGCGTTATGTAAAGCTTCTACTGTTGTTTTGAACAAACTAATATTTTTAAATATAAACAGTACAACTAAGACAATATAAAATGTGTCAAATCTATTACAATCCATGGATTGTAATGGGCTTTAGCGCACTAAAACTCGCAGCTAAACTAAACTCACCCAAATCTTAGCTAAATAAAGTTTCTTTTGTTAAAGTTACGATCAATACTGGCATTAATTGCATTCTTATTTACTTCTTTACTTTTCCCTATTATGTTATCAGTATAATTTCAATTTAAATTTGCTTTAATTACCTAACTGTTTTGATTTCTCGTAGTAATCCATCCTTTTACTTATTTATGATCTCAGGAATAAAAAAATATACTTTAGGCTTCTACAAAGTTTGCTGTTGGTAGACTGGTCGACAGCAAGTTCTTCGCTTTTAATAGCGGTATTTTTCTGACACGATTAACGTCGTATTAATTGCAGTTAACTCACGTTTCAATAGAATCCCCTAGTGGAAAGCCTCAAATTCAATTGAAAGAGTGCGATAGAGCGCATCTCGTGAGAATTTGACGAAGGTACACGGAAGTTGCCCGAACAGCACTAATTACGAATGTCATTAACTGTTTTTAGAAGCACGTCATCAAGTTGAAAGACCAAAAGTTGATTGAAAGATAAACGGGATAAAATGGAATGTAAATGATTGCCTAGAATTTAAAACGTCAAGCTTTGACAAGATGTGATAGAATGGTTTATTTATACATCATCAAATGACATTTCAAAATTATTGTTGTACATATCATGAACATTTTAAAATTATGTTGTAACGTATTCAGAAATAACCTAATCACCTTCAACATTTCATGCAACTGTCGTGTACCTTTCTGCAAAAACAAATTGGAAGGAAATGGCGCAATTACGTGCATCAAGAGGTACAGCCATAATCGTCCGAACAACCCGAAACTGCCGGAACTTCTTTATTTTCCGCATATATTCAGATGGTTGAACGCTAAGTATCGCTTAAAATATTTACAGAAAATGTGGGATCCGGATTTTTCGGAAGGGGCGTTCATTTACGGAAGCACTCACGCCATTTGCAAAATCACCGACATAATTAGCCGCGGTAAACCAAACGAATTGAAAAATCTTGTGGAAGTTTGGGTTGAAAAGAAACTTGCGCACGAAATGCGGGGTATATTATCCGATCAGCAAAAGAAAGCAATGAAACTAACACCTGAAGATATAAAATTATTAGTGCCGTTAAAAGTCCTATTCGATACAAACAACAACCAAAAGCGTTGCACTATACTGCTTAAAACGTTGGCGATGAAGTGGTGTCAAATCGGTGCTTCATTGAAATTAGTATTAATTGTACTTGAGACGGAGTTTAAGAGGGATTACACAAACGGACAAAATTCAGAATGGATCATAAGCTTATTCAACGTACTCCAATGCTCGTTAATCAACGACACCCCGCAACGATCAGCAAAATGACATTTGCGCGCCAAAATATTTAAGGTATCGCCTAATTAATAACCCACACATATTCTGTTGCAACTATTGTACACCAAATTGAATAATAAAAATTAAACCCACTCAAAATAAAATTGTAAACTCGTAATTTGTATGTATTGCATACAAATCAATAAGTTATTAGCACATACTAAGATCAGAACAGTGTATGAGTATCTTTTTGTAAATTATATTCGGCGCTAAACGCAAGGAAATATAGGAGACATTTCATAAACAGAAATGTACACATAAGTAGAGCCCGGTAACAGGGAGCCGTGCCATAGCCGTACCTGCCTAGTATAGAAAAACAATAGTAAGAAAATTGAAAAAAAGTAACAGAACTAATACATAATTATAATATGTGAAAAGTAGTGAAACACTCACCCATTTAAGCAGCCTTGGCTACGGAACAGTAAAAGTAGAAGCACCATTATCAGCATTAACAACATATAGATAAGAGTGGCAAAAAGTTGACATCATTAGATGTGTTTCCACAGTTGTCTCGGTGAGCGATATTCGCCGTGGTGAGAAAACGAGTTTATATTTTGAAAAAGACCGTTCAACATCTACCGATGTTATACCTGCATGATTAAAATACTCTTTGTACTTAGTCAATGGATTATTCGATACACAAATTTGTTTTAGTGTGCTAAAATCGGGATCTTTCTGTAGCACACTCTCGAACTTTTCTAAAACGCGATTATATTTTGCGTCATATAGTCAGTAGCTGTGTATGCACTCCGTCCATAATTTGCAGAGACTCCAATAATAATAACGATCTAATTTGTAATTGGTCTATTGCGTCAGCTAATCCTTTATAGTAGCTACGAATATTTTTAAACCTGTTTCAACGGAAATACCATGAAATTTCGACTGGCTCTCCTTAATAGCTGCAGCTTTGGCAGGATTGAATTGTGCAACAACAGCTTTTACTATTTTTAAATGTTCAGCATAATAAAAAGCTGCCTGCAACCATGTTCCCCAGCGTGTAAGAATTGACTCCGGTGGTTGACGAATACCGGGACACTCTGTGTGAAATGATCGTAGGCGCTTGGGAGATCTCAAAAATACTTTTTTTGTGCTTGCTATTAATGCATCTACCTCGGGAGAGCATTGTCGAATGGTTTCTGTCACAAGATGTAAAGCATGCACTTTACACGTAACATGTAAACACTTGCAACCATGTTCATGAAGAGAACGGCCTACCGAACGCATTATCGCTGCGCCATCGCTTATAAACATAAACGCTTTATCTTTTGAAATTTGAAATTTTTCCAACGTACTACAACCTTCGTAATTACTGCAGCAGTACACTCTTGTAGTCTTCGGCTAGCTAGTAACAATGGTAATGTAGGTTTACTAGGGTCAAGTATGCGTACCATAATATTTACAATTGAATTTTTTTTGCAGTCTATTGTGTCGTCAACACATAACCAAGGAAACTGTTTTTTCAATATGCGTTTCATTTTCTTTTCCGCGCCATCGCGTACAAATGCAACATGCTTACGTGCCGTTTTCTCCGTTGGCAACCGCAGCTCAGAATTGTATTTGTCCCAAAAGTCCTTAAACGGTTGTTTATCGAGTAAGTCTAGTGACAAATTACAGTTTATCAACATAAGAATTACACAAAAAAAATGCACTTCTGGGTGGCATGCCCAATTTTCGCAGGCTGCACGCCAAATAAGTACGCGGAGATGGGACGCCCAAAGGAAGTAACGTTCCCTTCGAATCTGAATAAATATCTCAGGCATTTCCCTGGATTAGAATATAGAAGTCCGCATATTTATTGCACAATATGCAATAGCGGATTGTTAAGTCGCGATAGGTTTGAATGTAGAAAACATTGTAAAAGTAAACGTCATGTATTGAATTTAAGGAACAGTATTCCATACTGGAAATTTATATATGATTTTATTTTTATGTTAAGTGTGTGCAACATCCCACAACATCTAGTATCTAATAAACACTTTCGTCTTTTTATGCTAAGTACGTTACCTCATGGAAGCTGCCAACATCTATGCAATTACGATACAATTTGCCACGTTTGCAAGGTACAGTAAAGGAATGTATAAAAGACGAGTTGAGAAATAAGAAAATCTGCCTATGTGTGGATGAAACAACTACTGCTCAGAAACACAGCGCCATTCATGTTGTAGCGCGTCCTTTAAAACGTGATGGTCCACCAGCTCCATTGTTGTTATCCAGTAAAAGGATTCAGAAAACTAGTGCAGAAACAGTTGTCAAGATAATAAAAGATTCGTTGAGAGAATTTTGTATCATAGGAATCCAAGTCACAATGTTCGTTACTGACGGAGTCGCAACATTGCTGAGAGTTGTTAGGGATGTTGAAAATATACTTTCCGACTCTTCTTCACATAACATGCCTTATACACGCATGTCACCTCGTAGCAGAAACCATTCGAAAGAGGTATCCGATGGTGGATAAGTTAATAGCATCTACCAAAAAAGTGTTCAACAAATCTCCCAAACACATCCGTGTATTCAAACAAATGTGTCCGAAATTACTACCACCACCTCAGCCTGTAATAACGCGATGGGGAACATGGCTTCAGGCAGTATCTTACTATCAGAAATATTTTTCACAAGTGAAAAATGTCATTTTGAAACTTGATTTAAATGATTCTGCAACAGTTCAAGATAGTCAGCAACTTTTTTCCAATTCCGACGTTCAACAACAAATAGATGAAATTTCCATGAACTATTCTGAAGTTGCACGAAAAATCCCGATTTACAAAAGGTTCGGTCTATATCTGAAAATCAAGAGTGCCCAAATGAGGAAAAGGAACATCTGATATTTCCAAATCTTACTTCACTGGATGTCGAACGAACATTTTCGAAGTATACGACAACGTATTCACAACATCGTCGACGGCTGAATGAATCGATAATGGAAGCGTTCTTGATGTTGCAATTCTACGCAGTTTACCAGGGCGGTTGCCAATTGCCACAGTGGACATCAAGACGACAGGAAAAGGTAACAATATTATTTTTCACTAATATTGTATATTACGTACCTACTTTTATGCGGTGCGCCACTGCTGGTGCCACCTTTTTAACAAACTCTAATAATCACTCCACTCTGGCACGATTAGTCACATGACAGCATGATCGGTCGCGTGATACAGATTTTGTAATCTGAAGACTTTAATTGGTCAGTAATACATTAACGTCAAAACTATTCTTGATAATTTTGTTATTTGCAGTAGAAATATGCCCATGAAGCCTCCATTGCATCAAGTTTAATGTATTTTGATAGCCCTTTAAGAATGCTTCTAGCCATAATAAGACAAGAGCAATACAAACGCATCTTACAGGAAGATGCAATACCCTCTGGTGTAAGAATATAGGTCAGAATTTTGTATTCCAACAAGACAATGACCCTAAGTTCAAAATTATGCAAGCAATATTTAGAACAGTTGGAAGAGGAAGGGACACTAATAATCATGAAATGGCTACCCCAAAGCCCGCACTTGAATCCCATCAAGTTATTATGGGAAGAGCTCGATCTAGAAATAATGAAAACTGCTCCAACTTCAGCAGATGACAGTTTTTTTTTAATTGTTTTTTTTAATTGTTAAGGTTGTATAACTATTTGTGTATACTTCAACCCCAGATACACATTTTTTGCCATTTAAATATTTAATGATTTACCCTGAAATTTGAGGTGCCCAAATATTTATGAGCGGTTTTGTAGGATGATTTCTTTATATACAACATAATTGAATAATTTTTTAATAACATTCAAAATCACAATTTTTTTTATTAATCAAAAATACATTTTTGTGTATGACAATATAAAATACTAAACACCACAAGTGCAATACATTACTATAATTTTGATTTGCGTCCAGCAATGTTTCACACGTGCCAAGAGTCGGGCAAAGCACACCAAAAATGAATTTGTTGCATCTTGTTCATATATTTTCGTGTACTATGGTTATCGTATCGACGATACCTTCGCCAAAACAGAAAAAGAGAGCTTTATTAGGTACATCCAATAAATATAAAAAGAGAAGAGTTTGGAGCATTTTATACTTTGTTTGAAGACCTGCCAGCACACGAAGATAAATGTTTTAACTACTTTAGAATGTCAATTTCTTCTTTTTATGAACTACGTGATCGCTTAAAGGGTACTCTAATATTTCAATATCAACCTCCAATGACATACTAAAGCAAATTTACGAATATAAAAGTATGGAGTAATGTCTTCTGCGAGCAGAGCCGACCTGGTGTGAATGCGAGTATTTCTATCAATGCATCACAACACTCTTAAGGTGCGTTCACATAGGGTAGCGTGAAATTATCGTTAGGATTAGCGCGAAATTATTTGCAACATTCTGCCGTAATTCTTAAAATAATTTCGTGACATAGTGATAACTGACATCTCTTTACTTTGTCATATCACAACCTTAATGTATCCGTTAATAATTTCTTTTGTAATGGATGAATGATACTTAAATGTAATATACTGTGTTTATGAGCAGTTTTTGCAATAATCATGACGAATAAATTTAAAAATAAATGTAAAAAGAGAGAAAATGTTGGCGGGTACGTTCCATCAACACTCAAAAGAAACAACAAAGACTGTTTAAATTTAATTCTGGAAATCTTAAATCATGATCCCGATTCCTTTTTCTTATATACAGGAATGAATGTCGATTTATTTTGGAATTTACTGAAAATAGTAAAAGCAAATCCGTCCAATATTTCGGGAGATTTAAAGTGCTGTGAACTGCACTACTAGTTTGTTTACTCACCAACACAAGGCATACATACATACAAATTGTAGTACGAATGCTAATGGTTTCTTAAATAACTGGCAGTCTCCTGAATCTATAGGTGCGATAGAAGACATGCACATTCACATAAAACAACCTAACAATTCTGGCTCTTTATTTTACAATTGTAAGAAAACTTTCAGTACTTTATATACTGTATGCGATGCAAATTATTAATTTGTATGTGTGGATACAGGAGTCTATGAATCTTCAAATGATGGAGGAATAAATAGCAAAAAAATCAAATAAAATTAAATCAAGCTATATTAGGTTGTATCAAAAGTTTCCGCCACTTTTCATACTTACCCCATAGCGAAAAGTGGCGAGAATTTTTGATACAACCTAATATAAACGACAACGATGTAAAGAATTTTACAATCTGATTTTTGTTTTATGCACATTATCATAGCAAGGAATAGAAATGAATGCGTACACCAAAAACATAATTTATTTAAATTTTATTCCATTTATCTTCATCGTAAAAGTATAAATGGAAGTTGTAATAGAAATGGCTAGTGTTTATCAAAAACAAATAATACTATGCACGTAATTATAAAATCAAACCAAAAAGATATCAAAGAATTATAACATTTTATCCTTTCTTCAATGATATAGTTAGCGAATGTTTCCATAGATTGACGCCTATTACATTGCTTATAAGTAGAGTTTGTTAAAAAGGTGGTACCGGCAGTGGCGCACCGCATAAAAGTAGGTACGTAATATACAATATTAGTGAAAAATAATACTGTTACCTTTTCCTGTCGTCTTGATGTCCACTGTGGCAATTGGCAACTGCCCTGGTAAGCTGCGTAGAATTGCAACATCAGCAACGCTTCCATTGTCGATTCATTCAGCCGTCGACGGTGTTGTGAATACGTTGTCGTATACTTCGAAAATGATCTTTCGACATCCAGTGAAGTAAGATTTGCAAATGTCAGATATTCCTTTTCCTCACCTGGGCACTCTTGATTTTCAGTTATAGACCGAACCTTTCGTAAATCGGGATTTTTCGTTAAAATTGCACCAAATTTTTTAACAACATCGACTCCTATAGTGTTCGTCAAGTTTTCTAGAGCGGCTTGTAAATTTGTTGGACGTCCGAAAAAAGTTGCTGACTATCTCGAGCTGTTGCAGAATCATTTGAATCAAGTTTCAAGATAACATTTTTCACTTGTGAAAAATATTTCTGATAGTAAGATACTGCCTGGAGCCATGTTCCCCATCGCGTTATTACAGGCTGAGGTGGTGGCGGTAATTTCGGACGCAATTATTTGAATACACGGATGTGTTTGGGAGATTTGATGAACACTTTTTTGGTAGATGCTATTAACTTATCCACCATCGGATACTTCTTTCGAATGGTTTATGCTACGAGGTGACGTGGGTGTATGAGGCATGTTATGTGAAGAAAAGTCGGAAACCATATTTTCAATATCCTACCAACCCTCAGCATTGTTGCGACTCCGTCAGTAACGAACATTGTGACTTGGGTTCCTGTGATACTAAATTCTCTCAACGAATCTTTTATTATCTTAACAACGGTTTCTGCATTAGTTTTCTGAATCCGTTTACTGGATAACAACAATGAAGCTGGTGGACCATCACGTTTTAAAGGACACGCTACAACATGAATGATCCTGTGTTTCTGAGCATCAGTTGTTTCATCCACACATAGGCAGATTTTCTTATTTCTCAACTCGTCTTTTATATATTTCTTTACTGTACTTTGCACACGTGGCAAATTGTATCGTAATTGCATAGATGTTGGCAGCTTCCATGAGGGAACGTACTTAGCCCAAAAATGACGAAAGTGTTCATTAGATACTAGATGCTGTGGGATGTTGTACACACTTAACATAAAAATAAAATCATATAAAAATTGCCAGTATGGAATACTGTTTCTTAAATTCAATACATGACGTTTACTTTTACAATGTTTTCTACATTCAAACCTATCGCGACTTAGCAATCCGCTAGTGCATATTGTGCAATAAATAGGCGGACTTCTATATTCTAATCCAGGGAAATGCCTGATATATTTATTCACATTCGAAGGGAACGTTACATCCTTTGGGCGTCCCATCTCCGCGTACTTATTTGAACTCTCGCGCGGTGCTGTCGAGATCGACTACCTGTTGAAAGTTTCCCCTACCCACACTGGTACCGCTACGCTACTGCCATCCGGTACAACCTTTTTAACAAACTCTACTTATAAATTCAATTGTTTCTCTTACATTTCCGTATACTTTAATACAGTTCCTTTGTAAAATGCATAATACAATATACGTACCTACATAAAGCTGTTATTTTGTAAAAATATGTTTAGAATTATTTTATATCAGATAATCAAATATATATTGTATTTATTTAGAAAAAACAAAATTCTATCATTTACATATTTAAAACATATCAAAAATTACGAAACTTCTCTCTTGAAATGTTAGCTTTCCCCTAGTAAATTTTAATGGCTAGAAAATTCTAACTTATATGAAGAATTTTAATAAATATTTCACTAAGAAGTTATACATGGTGGATTAGAAAGTCACCAAAGCTGTGACGTATATAAAACATTAATTGTGTTGTCTGACACCGCTAAATATTTTTCCAGAGCAAGCGTTATGTTTCAAAAACATATCCCATTTAGGTTGTTCCCAATTCATATGGATGCTTTTACGAAAAGCACCACAGTAAATTTTTAAGGTTAATATCGTGTACTTCCATCTTATGAAACACTCTGATTCCATCTTTATTGATGCAAAACAAATTAACCTCACTTCAATTATACGCGATATACATGCTCGAGCTTCCTCTTTATATAGATGAATATTTAAAGTTGTATACGATATCTGAAACAATCATTCGTATTAATGTCCTCGCAGTTGGTAAATGTAGTGCTTTGTCTACATATTCATATATCTTTGGTCCAAGAAATACAGATTTAAAGCAAATATCTAACTTTGCATTTTTGTGTTCTGCGTGAGACTTTACAATGAATGCTAATTCTTGAGATATCAATGTCACATAGTTGGTGAAATGTTTAAATCACTAGGAACACTTGTTGGAGTCTTCCGAGGCTTCGGCTTTGAGAGCTATTTTGAGCTTATATTTGCTAAGTGAATTTGAACTCCAGGCTTTGCTGATTTACAATCCCATGTCACTTGTTGCCGCATTATTGCTATATAAATATATATAGTGACATCAAATATTTTTAAATCTTCTTGATGAGCGTCTCTGACCATTATAGTTTCGGAATCCACTTATATCTGACATATGTGCTGTTTTGTTACAGGGAAATTAAAAGTTCAAAATTAATCAAGAGAATCTCATAACCTTAAAAGTATGCATACAAATTGACACGAACCGTCACCTGCACTGTGATTGGTCGGTTGTGTTAATAAAACGCCATGGTAGTACCATAATCTAACGTGTGTATAGTTTGGCCATACACCGATTATTAATTTTGCCTTACACCGCTGTGTGACCGGTCGTATTTAATTGCATTGTGCAAACATTCTTAATTCCTACCTTACCCCCGCGTTACCCTATGTCGCCCACTGTCCGAGATCCGACAGCCGAGCGTGTAGCGGATGTACTCGGCGACTACCCTGCAGCCGGATAGTGTCGGAACGTGTGAACGCTCTGATAAGAACAAATACAACTCGCAACCGGGTATTCGGTACCGATTGTCCGATTCCGGCACGTGTGAAACGGCTCATAAAACCTAGGTAATAAATTTCCAACAACAACTGATGATCGTTATTAACTGCCTGACCACCCGTTTCAAAAAGTTGAAAAAAAGCTTCTTTATGTTGAATATGTCCAAATAATTGACAAATTAGAGATGACATTATAATAAAAACTTTTCGTGTAGCCCATGTAAAGACGTAGAATAGTCTGATGTTGGTTGCACTGATTGAAGTCGGTAGTTCTTGATCCGTGTGCATTTACACCGTGAGCAGGGGTAGTAGATTAACTAATCGCAATTAGTAACTACCGTAGTAACGGCCCCTTACATCGTTTTTTGAGCAGGATTTGTAACTATTGCGATTTTATCTCACGATGTAGGCGTACTCACTGACCTTTGGAGAATGTTCGCGAACAATTCGCAGGGTTTTTATAAATATTTAGAAATCAAATAACTTAGTGTTAACGACATCGCTAATTGTAATTTCCTAATGCATTTGTAGTTATTTTAAGTATATGAAATGTACGAGATATCTAAAGGTCTGCGCTACCTTTACCTCTAGAATTATCCATAATCTACATATATCTTTTAACATTTATACAATAATAATGATCAGCTTACCTTGGAGATGATATGGAATGATATGGAACGTCTTTATTGATCCCTATTAGTTCTTGATTGTTTTCGACGATGCCCCAGGGCGCAATCCCAAGTGACACTACTCGACCACTCCGTTGGGTTCTCTCAGATAACAAAGCATCGCCTACCTGTCGCGTGACACCTGTAATGATTTTATAAGCATTCATAACAATAGCGTAAACGCCTGTAAATATAACGTCACGAATGTTAACGGTACGTTTTAGTTCTTTTATTATTTATTACATAACGCAAATCTTTAGGAATTTTCTAAATTCCAAATGGTCACAATAAATTTATCAGTTAATAAAAATGTCGATAAGCGACTCCTTTAAAAGTGTTCGAAATGCCGTTCAAGGAAATAACTTTCTTGAATCGCGCTAGAATATAGAAGAATAAAATCTTTGGATATTCTAAATATTAATGCTGTCAAAAAGTGTGCTATAGCTGAAGACCAAGAGAAATAGACCAAATTTTGCAAACAACTTCATTAATCAAGGTGATATGAAGAGAAGCATAATATTATCTGACGAAAAAGTTTTCCAGTCGACTCATAATGGGATTATTTGCCTACGAGGATGATAAATATCTTTGTTAAGGAAGCCATCGCAATTGTTTCGCATTTAATAAGTTTATTTCTCGACATAATCTCCTTGTAGCTCTATACACTTAGTGCAACGATGTTCTGATTTTTTAAGCCATCCAAATAATAGGATTTGTCGAATTCTGCAAAATAGGCCTGTGTTTCAGCAATGGCCTTTTCATTTGTCGTGTACCGTTTTCCGCCAAGCCACTTTTTCAAGTTTGGAAAAAGAAAGAAGTCATAAACGGACAAATCTGGCGAATATGGTGGATAGGGCACCGATTCGTACCGTAACTACACTAGTTTTGGTGTCGCAATTGCCGATGAGCGGGCTAGGGTGTTATCATGATGGTAGAGAATTTTCTTCTTCGCTAAGTGGGGCCTTTAGTTTAGCGTCGAATCGGTCCAATAAATCAGCATAATACTGTCCCGTGATTGTCCTTTCCTTCTCCAAATAATCAATTAATATTATGCATTGCAAATCCCAAAAAATCATCGCCTTAACTTTTCCGGCTGATGGTATCGTGTTCGCCTTCTTTGGTACACGTTCGCCGGGAAAAAAACACTTTGCCGACTGCCCTTTGGTTTCTGGCGTGTATCGATGTATCCACAGTCACATAACGCCGCAGAAACCTACTCGTATCGCGCTTAAACATGTCCAAACATTGCAGCAGATGTGGTACCCATCATGCCGACAGCTTTCTCATACTCACTTTTTTGTAGAGGATATTTTGCGCACGTTCGTTGTGTGCCATATTAGCAACCTCCCTAATCTTCAGCCGACGGTCTGTTAACACGATATCATGAACTTTGTTGATGGGACGACCTGGCTGCTCCTCATCAAAGACAGATGTTTGGACACACACATAAATTGATTAAACTGTCTGATGGTGGTAATCGAAGGTGCATGGTGATTATAAACTGCATCCAACTTCTCTTTGATTTCTGCACACGTTTTCCTATCCAAATAAAGGAAATTGAATCACTGATGGGTATTGTTCTTTTTCCATGATTCTACTTGATCATTCTCAACAGCTCTCAAAACAACACTACTCGATGAATCTCTCCGAAATTTTGGCAGAAGTTGACTAAAGAATAGTAATCACAGCCGGTAATGCAGACTTTGACACAAAGTGCTATTTGTCTCCAAACACGGGTACTTCTCATAGCATCCTCGTGTACAGATTTCCGAACAGTAGATACATGGAGCGTTACGTTCAAGAGTAGTCGTTGTTCCGTACCTATATAGGGTTGGATTCGTTCGGGAGGACCAGATGTATATTAGAAATTGGATGAGAGATTCACTAGTGGTTGCTATTTTGATATATTAAATAATACCATGCTATCATCTGCACACAATTTCATGACAACAATTATATATTCCAGTATAACAACTTCCCAATCCATACTGTTGTTCGACAATGGTTTGCCAATGACAACATAAATATATTACCTTGGTCAGCCAGAAGTGCTGACTTGAATCCAATTGAAAATGTTTGGAAAGAACTTCTATAATCGGTTATAGAGTTAATAATAGAGAAAAGCTTTGAGAACGAATAGAAGGAGCTTGGGAAAATTTAGGAAATGAATATATTAGAAACCTATTTTCTTGTGCATGTCAAACGATTTACAACCAAAAACAATGGTTCTTAGACAAAATATTGAATAGTGTAAAATATACAAATCAATAAAAATTAATTTTTCAACGTGAGGGTTGTTGCTTTGTTGGTTTCAAAACTAATATTCTCCGCTTATGTTCCACTTGACCATATCATAGACCTGCGTTTATATATTTATATTAGAATAGTGCTGATAATATTTCTAACAACAAAAAGGAACCTTTGGTCATGGGCCCTCTGAATTGTTGATAACATTTTATGCCAAGTATTCCTTATACGTAAACTTTTTACACATTTTTGTACACTGTGTGACATAAATCCCGGAACACTTTTGTAAAAATTGTTTAATAAGATGTTCAAATTGTACACCGTTAATAGTTTGACAATGAGCAAGTCTTTGATAAAAAGATGAAATAATGTTAGTCCATATTTGTTGTGAAATGACTTGTGGTTACCTAATGATACGTTGTCTTAAATCCTCAAGGTTTTCAGATTTTCTTTTATAAATAGCATTTTTCAAGTATCCCCAATAGAAATAATTAATGTACTTTGCATACAAGGTTTAAATTTATTTCGTTTCAATATGCGATCAACCGAAGAATGACTTAGGTATATTATTTTCTCGAGCATTCGGATGGAATGATGATTTTCAATAAAATTCCACACTATTAGAATAGAATTCTGAACGATCCTTAACGGACCTTGTACACTCAAATCACTGTACTGTTCTACAAACCGTAGATCTTGAAATAGACGCACTATTAGAATATCACTGAATAGGTGTATCGCTCCCTGATAAGATCTCACTCAGTCACCATATCCTTTCATCAGAATAGTAGTTCGTTCATCCTCAGTAACATACTTCATTCTGATCACAAGTAACTATCAGTACGGCAATGATAACCAAAAACGAAACAAAAGTTCAATTTTTGATGTATTTCCTAAAAATATTTTCAACTGGTACCCTTGTTTAAACCGGAAATGTACATCAACTTTTTTATTTCAAATGGTACACTCTATATATTACGAATCCTTTAAACAGACCTCTCAAAGACAAGTTCAACGATATGCAGTATCATAGATGTAGGATGTACCACCTTTGAGATATTACATTTTTTCTGAAAAATTTGACAAACGCAGAGTTTAACTGAAGCGGTCGGTATTACTCATGTTAATCAGTTTTGTTAATTCTATTGGCAACATAAAATTGTTCTTATTGCTAAAAATACGTATCAAAAATATCATACAGAGTGTTCCAAAAACTTAATCCAAACATTAACATTTTCAACTAAAGAAAACTTATTTTTTTGTTAAATAGCAACCCCCATTGTTGAGAATGTCTACGTATTGTAAAAAATAATATACAATTTCTAATACAACCACTTACAGCTTTGATCAATAGATCGTTTATAGACGGTATTTTTCCCAAATGTTTAAAAACTGCAAGGGTTCTGCCGTTGTACAAGAGAGATGATGAAGCAAACTTAAAGAATTGCAGACCCATTTCGTTATTTTCAGTGGTATCAAAAATAATGGAAAAAATTATTTGTGAAAGGTTGACATCATTCTTTGAGTTTTCCAACATCTTAAGTGTGTATCAGCATGGTTTTACGAAACATAGATCAACGGAGACCGCAATGATTCAGTTTGTCAATATGCTTTACAATGAATTAAATGAAGGGAAAGGTTGTTTAGGTGTCTTTATGGACTTGAGCAAGGCTTTCGACTTGATTGATCATCAAATATTGATACAGAAACTGTATATGTATGGAGTACGCGGAAAAACACTTGAATGGCTTGCGTCTTATCTAACTGCTAGATCGCAAGTAGTGGAAATTCAGAGACAGCGGTCAGATGCCTTGCTTCTCGATAGAGGTGTCCCTCAAGGATCCGTGTTGGGCCCCTTATTGTTTATTGTTTGTGTGAACAACTTGTTGACCACTGTAGCACATTCGAATACAGTAACGTATGCTGATGATACCAGCTTCCTCGTATCTGAATGGACTAGACCGCATTTAGTTCTGCTCACACAGAGGCTACTTGATGCTTTTGTTAGTTGGTTTAATAGCAATAAGTTATATGTTAATAATGAAAAAACCGTTTGTATGCGTTTTAGTCCAGGTTCTAATAAAATGCACGAATGTGACTTAATAAAAATAAATTCGCGCACAATCCAGCAGGTCCAACATACCAAATTTTTAGGGGTCTACTTGGACAAGGGTTTAACATGGGAAACACATGTCACAAATTTATGTAAACAGCTTTCAACATCATGCTATGTAATATATAAATTAAAGACTGTTGCTAGTAATGAAGTTGTAATGTCATACTATTATTCGTCATTTCAATCTAGAATAAAATACGCGATATTGTTCTGGGGTGCTTCTTGTCACGTTGGAAAGGTGTTGCGAATACAAAAATTGGCTATTAGAAATATGGCTGGTGTATCTAAATGTACTTCATGCCGCTCCTACTTCTCTTCTATGCATCTTCTTACCGTGACTGCTCTTTATGTGCTAGAGATTGCGGTGTATGTTAAAACTAACTTCAGTTTATTTACTAGGAACGCTAATTTTCATATGTACGATACTAGGAATAAAGATAGTTTATCCGTACCAAAACATGAATTGGTGACGTATGAGAGATCTCCAGTGTATATGGGGATCAAAATATTTAATTCGCTGGCTGTTTCTATTAAAGATTTAGAAAATATAAAAGTTTTTAAAAGTCTTTATAATAATGTTTTCTATTCGTTAAATGAATTTTTTAATTACGTTTCTACTTACGATTAGTTGCTTAGTATTGCTAAATAATATGCATTTAGGTAAATTGCATATGTTATTTTCTATGGGCTGCATGTTATTTGCACACATGTCGTTTTCTTTTTTCATTGATATTGTAAATCTATTTTTTTGTATATTTGTTTGTTGACTTATCTTATGCCGTATGGTCCACTAGATCAATAAACTATTATTATTATTATTATTCTATTCAAAAAACTGCGGGTAAAACATATTTTACTTCCTATAACTAAATTCGCCCGTTTCCGAGTTATTTAAAAAATCATGAAATCGATTATTTATTACCAAAAAACAACCAGAATTGATAAGGTAGGCTCTGTTTTGCTTAAGCTAATGACAAATGAACACTGTGACATTACATTAACATGTCAGTGTTTAAATTAAATAAAGGAGACTTGCAGATGGCGTACTCAATAAAGATTTTATTTAGGTTCAGTTGTTAAAGTAAAATACAAATTAAATTAAAGCTAAATATTTAATTGATTATTAGTAAATGTTTGATTAGTAACAATAACATAAACTGGAAAACGTGTGCAAAATATTTAAAATGATAAAAGGCCTAAACACAAGCATTCAAAGAAACTATACAAATTAAAAATATGTTCAAAACAATCTCCATCTAATTGCAAACATAACAGTATCCGACGGTCACACGGAATTTACTGCCTTTTGGATTTCTGCTCCGCTAAGGCTGATAGAAGCTCTCCTTACCCTATCCTCCAAGATTTTCCGATTATAAATGGGAGTGTCGTACGAAGTCAAGAGGAGTTAGGTCAGGGGACTTGGCTGACCATGTTCTAGGTCCTAATTTCCTCATCCATCGATCATCAGACATTTCCGTCAATTTATCTGTAACCTCACGTGTACAATGCGCTAGAGTTCCATCTGATTTGTACCAACATGCTTGCATATCCACATTTAGTCCATTAATAAATTCCATTACGGAAGTTTGTAGCAAGTTTAAATATCAATGCCATTTAAATTTTCGTCATAAATTTTATACGTAAGGTTATTTTATAGCACAAAATACATTAAAACTAAAGTGAAGGGCCCAATAATGTTTATTATTAGAATTATACATCCCTTTCTCGAAAATTTCGTTTCATCAGTCTACATTACTTTAGAAATGAAGACCGGATCTTCTTGTATTTTGGCTAGATTCCATTCACAAAATTTGTTTGTTTGTTTGTTGTTGGCTTAAACAAAACGAAGACTACCTTATCAATTCGGGTTGTTTACTGGTAACAAATAATCGATTTCATGATTTTTTTTAATAACTCGGATACGAGCGAATCTAGGTATAGGAAGTAAAATATGTTTTACTCGCATTTTTTCAAGTAGAACATGTAGACATTCTTAAAAGTTGGGGTTGCTATTTAAAAAAATTGAATTTTCTTTAGTTGAATATGTTGGTGTTTAGACTAGGTCTTTGAAACACTCTGTACAATATTGTTGATATGTATTTATAGCAGAAAAGAGTATTTTATGTTGCTATTAAAAATCCTAAAACTGGTTTACATGAGTAATATCGAATAAAAGATATTGATGTTTCAATTAAACTCTGCGTTTGTCAAATTTTTCACAAAAAATGTAATATCTCGAAGGTGGTACATCCTGTTCCTATAAAGTTGTTTTTGGGAGGCCTGTCTAAAGGATCCGTAATATACAGAGTGTGCCATTTAAAATAAGTACATTGTTATCCGTTTCCGGCTTAATCAAGGGTGCCATGAAGTTGAACATATTTTTAGGAGATACATCATTATCTATAACATTGCCCACCAAAATTTCAAAAATATGGTTTAATTATTTCCAGAGATACTTTTAATTGGCCATCGCACTATAGGGCCGCTGCGGAAAAACCTGACCACAAATGATTTTTATGGAATTCAACATATTGCCTTGATTTATATTTTTTAGTATAGCTAACATATTGAAATTTGTTAACCCATACATTTTTTTGTTTTCTTTTTAACCATTCGTCAAATAATCGACTGAGTTTAGCGCATAAAGCGTGGTTCTATATGCTAAGAATTCTGAGCGTTGTTTAATTAAAAAATAAACCGCTTAAAAGTGATTATCTCATACAATGTTCTACACCAACAGAAAGGGTGTTTTATATACTTTCTTATGAAATTTTAGTTTTATTTAAATAAATGTCTATTTTTCTATGTACTGCAATTAAGTAGGCGCATGTTAGAAATTCTATTTCTAAAGTTGTCCTAAGGTTTTAGTTGTTATCAGGGTTTGTCCCAGTAAAAAATTTTGGTTCAAAAGACAGAAAATGTTATGCATTATGCGATCCAGAAAAAAAAACCGGCTACCTGATTGCACTTTGTTGTTTTTTTTTCAGTAATACGGAATGCTGCGCTCAGAGTACATATTATAATATTATGTGCTGTACTAACTTACGGTTTCTTAAGTTGCCACGTCCTGAATATTGTTTGTATTTTTACGCCCTTTTTTAACTAACTGTAAGTTTTTAAGCCATATTATGTATTTCGAAATTGTTACCCCTCAATAATAATAATTTTTAAAACAAATTACAATTGTGTTTGTTGCATATCTAATTTACTAATAATGTATAACAGTATAGAAATTCTAAATACACAATTTATGTATTTCGATTCTAAAGGATATTTTTGTGGTTTCTTGATAACTAAATAACATTTAAAATAATTGCAAAATATTTTTAATAACATGCTGTTGACGTAAAAATAAAAACAACTTACTTATTGGAAGTATTATCAAAACCATATCTAACCTCAAAGTCAATACGTTTGATGATGATAGGATTTTGAAAATATTGTTTTCTTATCAATACCATTATTTTTGTTTGTTTGAATATTTCTATACCTATATAAAGTCAATGCAATATACCTACATTTGTGCATTGGTTATTTGAAATTCTACAGTATAGAATATTTGATTGTTTTGCTAGAATATTTTTCAATGAGTTCTTTTAATATTATTAAACGAGACTTATGTCTGGCTTTCATTGAACATGGAATCTACAGCAGAAAGATATATCAAAGACACATTTAATCTTTCTGAGAGTAATTTATTTTGTGTAATTGTGAAGATACAAAAATATTTGCTACCTGAATTTAAAATCCGATGGAATAAAGCAGGAAGAATAAAAGCTAAATTTTTGGAGACCAATCGACAATGGTTAGATGGTGAGTTTTCCGTTATCATTTAAAGAAGCTGATGAGTCTTCAGTACCTGAACATAAACGAGGACGACCATGTAAGTCATATGAAGAATCGGCGGAAGTGACACAACATAGAAAAGCAATAAGATTATTTCGTGAATCAGGGTTAGACCACATCCATCAATCCTACATTCAAAGGCTGCGTTCACTTGGTGAAACAACAGAAGCATTCATTGTACGAGAGTTACGCTTAACATCATCAGAAACTAAGGAATTTATCTATCAAATATTAAAGAAGGGGCACTCCTCTACTGTTGCTTATAGTTCCGATGAAGCCCTAGCTGTTTACATAGATTTGGGCTTAAGTAAGTCTAAATATATATGTCTTAAAAAATCCTAGAAAATAAAGAATGCACGCTTTTTCCATCGTACAAACAACTTGGGCAAGCTAAAGAAGCATGTTATCCAGATAAGACGCAAATTGAAGTCACCGATGTTAGTGCCAAAGTAAGATTGCAAGCACTTCTAGATCACACTGCTGGAAGGCTAATGAAGGTACAACTTTTGGAACCATCAACCGATTTAATTTTATATTGCAAATGGGGCTGTGATGGTTCCTTTGGACAAAGAGAATACAAACAAATACTTTCTGGTCAAAGTCAATTTGCATCCGGCAGCAATCTCTTGATATCTTCTTTAGTGCCCATTAGGCTTGTTGATGATGTAAGTAAAAATGTTGTATGGCAAAATCCAACTCCCTCATCTGTCCGATATTGTCGACCAATTTCGATAGAATTCTCTAAAGAAACTCCAGAAAAAACATAGAGTGTTGAAGAAATTGAAAAACAAATCCACTCTTTTCTACCTTTACAAGTTTTAGTAAATGAGAAATTGTTCTCAATAAGACATGAACTCCTTTTTACTATGATAGATGGAAAAGTTGTCCAAGTGTTAACAAATACTCCATCTGCTTGTATTTGTAATGTATGTCTTGCAAAACCAAGCAGCAGTTACAACGGAAGACAAAAAAAAAAAAGTCGTTAAAAAGCGGTATGTACAGGAACGATTTCGAACTCAACTAGGATTAATAATTGACAAGCCACGACAAGTAAGTGGTAACAGTAATGATGGCAACACTGCTAGAAGATTTTTTGCTAATTTTGAATGTACATCTGAAATTACAGGATTTGATGTAGAACTGATAAAACGATTTCATATCATATTACAAACTATGTCGTGTGGAATGGAAATAAATCCTGAAAAATTTGGAGAGTATGCTCTTGCAACTGCCGTATTATATGTAGATAAATATAAATGGTATTACATGCCAGCTTCTGTCCATAAAGTACTGATTCATGGAGAAAATACAATTCGTTTTAATGCTGTTTTACCTCTAGCGCAACTCTTTGAAGATGCACAAGAATCTCGAAATAAAGATTACAAAACTTTTAGATTACAACATGCAAGAAAATGTTTTCGATCGGCTACTAATGAAGACGTTTTTCACACTTTACTTTATACATCTGATCATTTTATCACCAGTTTCAGAATGTCTACATCAAAAAATATAATTGAACTTGATGAAGAAGCCAAGCAGTTATTATTAAATTAAATATAGAATACTGACACATATTTACCTAATAAAAATAAGTTTTTTAGTGTTACTTTTTGATTCCACGGTGTTTACATAAAAAAATTACGTTTTTCTATATTTACATAATTGTTTTAAATATACATTAAAAAATCATTCTGCCTTTGTTTTATTTTATTAATGCACATTCTGCATTTCTTATGTCCTTCAATGATTCTCATAATTTTGATATGTTTCTTTTGCTGCATCGGTCTTAAATAAATGATTTTTATAATTATACCATAACTATTTTGAAGCTTATACATGCCTTTATACATATGTGGTTTTGCCCCATTGTGCATCGTCGTGAATGACCTGTATTTTTGATATCGATCGTTGTTTTAGTGCCATTAAAAATAGCGTCCTTGAAAGTTTTATTGAAAAAAGGTTGCGTCTAATTATACAAGTGAATAAACGAAATGCAAAAAAGATTATTTCGAAAATTGTTCAAAAGATGAAAGTGTTTTGTCTAAATAATAGTGTTTTATTGGTGCACTGCTGAAGATCACATTTATTTAAATTATTATTTAAAAAGTAAGGGACGAAACAATTTTACCTTGTCAAGGAAAATGGTTTATTGAAAATATACTTTCTGAAATTATAGGATATTCAGTAATTAACGGGACAAACTGCATTAGCGGGAAAACTGCTGAATATTATTAATTGATCAATTGCGACTCGTTGTGAGTTAATCATAATTGGGGTCAATGAAAGTGGTTTATTACTCACAAAGTTTGTCTTTTCTATATAAGAAAAAGAGATATACTAGTGCACATGATACTTACAACTTTAAATTTAAAAAACAGCAAGAATTATGTCAAAATTCAAGAATGCAGATACTGCAGACTGGATGCATTTGAAGTAACAAATTAAAAATAGTAATAAGTTAAATAATTGTAAAACCAGGACTATCACACACACTTTAAAATATCGACATTGTCAATCTAAATCACAGTACTAGTGTTTTTATAATAAATAATTTAACCAAACTTTGTGAGTAATAGACCACTTTTATTGAACCCAATTATGAATATTATTAGATGAAACTTTCTGTGGGTCAAGCTGGCAACCTTGGGGACAAATTAAGTAAGCTCTTTGAAAGAAATAAAAGCAAACATAACCTCTTTTGTTCATTTCAAAATGTCGCCTCCTCTTGAAACGTGTGATAAGATTTTTGTTATCCGAAGGTTTGAAGCCGGCCGAAATTTCCTCGAGAATGTTGAAACAGTATGGTGAAAAGTGTTTAAGCCGGGGAAACGTGTATAAGTGGATTGAACAGTTTAAATCGTGCAGAACAAGTGTCACCGATATTCATCGCTCCGGACGACCGGTTGAAGTGTCGACCGACGCGCTACAAAATCGCATAAATGACCTTATTCTCGGTGACAGGCGTACACAAATTGTGAAAATAGTTGATTTGTGTAGTGTTAGTGTTGGAACTGTGTATTCAATCATTCATGATAAGCTGAATTATTACAAAACGTGATCGAGATGGGTTCCGAGACAGTTGACTCAAGCCCATAAAGACATCCGTGTTCGCATTTGTACTGAACTCAAACGACGGTTTTTAACGGAAGGTAATGACTTTGTAGACCGTGCTATAACCTGCGATAAAACATGGATTCGCCGCTATGAACTTGAATCCAAACAGCAAAGTCTTGAATGGAAACATCCGGAGCAGTCCAACAAGCTGTACACGAGTGGCTCGGACACCAAGGTCAAGAATTCTTCAGCACTGGAATTAGAATGCTCTGAAAGCGATGGGAGAAGTGCTTAAATGTTGGCGGAAACTACATTGAAAAGTAGTGTACATTTCATTGTCATTGAATAAATTGTTTTTCTTTCCACAGCCATTTGTCTCGTTAATCACTGAACGTCCCTCATACTAACTTACAAAATGAATTTGATCGAAGAGCAAATCAATAATAGTTGTTCTTCCTCTTTAAAATACACGTCAGCGATGGAAAACAACACGTAATACTATCATTACTATTTTTATTTTATGAGAACTAGATTAATATTGTAAAATATGTACGATGAGCGTATGTATATTATCGATTTATACTACTTTATACGTTAATAAGCCGACTGGAAGCGTTAGTTAAAAACTTCATCCTCCTGGTGAAGTTCACTACTATGGTTAATGAATTGCAACATTATAAAAGTTTTCTTGATTACCTGTGTTTGTTCCTCCTGTAAAAATCCAGGCGCCCGTGGTCTTAGCCGCTTTCAGGAGTCCCTTACGCAGCACCTTCTTGAGCTTGTGTTGCAGTTCGAAATTAGTTCTGCCTCCTTGAACAGATATTAAAAGCTTCGGAAGCTCCAAATTCCAATCTCTCGTAAATAGTTGAATCAAAAATTCCGGTCTGGTGTCATACGAGGCTCTTATATACTAAAATGAAAATCATATATTAATATTTTGAGAAAATAACAAGTAATTATTTTTTATTACTTAATTTCAATATAGTAAGCTATGTTGCTATTAATTCGTACGCTTATTGCAAAGTTTTATATGTAAAAAGATGTAGCAATGTATATGGCAGCGTCTGGAAACATCCTGTGTCATTCAATAAAACGTTTGCATAAGTTAGAATCTGTTACATATTTATGCTGGTATTGATTTTACGTTGAACCCTGATTACATTAATAACGGCTTGGAGGACCTAGCTCTTTAATACTATCTTTCTGTGTTTCAAATTACTGATTTCAAAATTTAAAAAAAATTAAAAAAGGATCTTGATTAACACAAATATGACGAATGCCTCTTAAACAGACAGCTCTCATGAGCAGACATTTCTTGTAAATGGATAAACATTCTGGAATTGAATCTAATCTAAAGAGCTAGAACGAACACGAGTGCTGTTTATTTCCTTTTCGCAGATGCAAATGCAAAAATAACCCTATTAATAATTTACTCATATTCTAGAAGGTAAACTAAAATTATGAACGAGTAGTTGTTACAGTTAGAAAAATCGGAAATTTGGAAAAAAATTACTCTATTTTGACGCAATCGTAAAAAGCAAAAGAATGTGCTTTTTCAACAAGTATAACTTTTGTATAGCATTTTTTTGAATGTTTTTTGTTGCAGAAATTTAATTTAAAATATGAAGCCCCAAAAGACACCAAAAGCATTATCATTGCTTCTCAAAACAGAAAATCAATAAGATCAGGGTAAAAGAGGCAGAGGTAAATCATTAGAATATAGAGTAAGTCAAAATAGCCAATATTGTGCAAACAACTTAAAGAACAATATTCAAAAAATGAGGAAAATTTAAGAAACAATGGATGAGATTAGATTACAGAAAAAATGTATTTTCGACATGTTTTAAAGGTGTATTTCTTACTCACAATTTTTTTATGCACTATAACTACCTTTGATATTCGCATTAATAAAATCAGAAACAGACGTGCCAAGAACTTCAAGAAAACTAATTTATCTAAAATTTTATTAAAAATACAAAATACTAAGTGGGAATTGAAAACCATATTTACAGCTTTATTTTAATTTAGATGTTTAGTAGTATCGAAAAAGTTATAACTTATATTTCAGGATGTATGTACATTGCAAAACACAGTTTTGACATAATTCAAAACGCAGTATTTATTTCTTTATGTGCTTGTGGTTAATTAAAGAAACGTCCAATATTTTTGAAAACTTCTACATTAGTATCTCCCATCGTACACAACATTTGTAGCATTTGTAAAAATATAATGATGTAGGATACGTGGAGTTAATCTATGCTATTTGTAGAACACACAAGTCAAAAACTGCGTTTTGCAAAGTACCTCCTCGTTTTTAATTTGTCCTATTTGTAGATGCTCAGCCAATATTGATCATTTATTTATAGTAAAATAGCAGCTATATACAAAATATATCTGCCTACACACATCCATATAGATATGTTTACTATTTTCTAGCAATCAAACACTTCAAGTTTCATCTATAAATAAAATTTTGGAATGAAAGCTCAGAATATTTAAATAAATATTTTATTGAGCTTTTTTTTATCCTATGCCTATTAGACACTCCTGCAATCATGTTATCCGCTTTAAAGTATATGACCCGTGAGAATGAAGTTGGTACAATACTTAAGCATGGTTAAGTTACAAATTCTTTATCTACAACGATCAACACATGTTAGCACATATGTACCTTTTTTGTACGAACTTTTCACATTCCGGATTTGTTATTTAGTCTGATGATCGTATTTGAACAACAATGGAAGTCGATTGAAGTTTAGCCTTCTATTATTGACTTATTCAAGGAAATCCCAGCAAATTTCCAATCGATTCTTAAGTTTCTTAACTAAAGAAATTTTTAAGAACTAGCATTAGTGAATACATTTTGGTTAGATATTTGCAAATATTATTATCTATACTTATTTCATCTGATATCACCCTCACACTCAACCGGGCGTTTGTCAACTTGCGTTTGTTCTACATTTTGATATAGTCGGACAAACAAACATTATGTCTGACTCCAACCACTGTGGACAACACAAAATGGCCATGATTAGCTTCTTAATAGATTGGTGAAGTACCCCTTGAGTAAAGGTGGGTACAATAAAGAGCTAAAATTCATAAAAAATGTAGCTGTTTACAACAGTTACTCTTCTATAGAAATCGATCGCATGCTTAGGAGTCCAACATAGGCTTTATGTTAGAAATTCCACAACCTTAATCCTAGCAGTAACCCGCGATATGAAATTTGTGAAACTTCCCTTCCATAGAGTATCGAAAAGTATTAGTAACGCTTTTAAGGGACAAGAGATGACCGCATGTTTCACCTTCTTGATAATCCAAAAAAGATAAACCGGACATGAGAGAAAGGTAGGGAATTTACAAAATTGCATGTGGTGATTATGATAAAGAATATATTGGACAAACGAAACGAGCGATAGGTACTAGATTCAATGAACACGTCAGGTGTTACAGGTACGGGAAATAGAAGCGTCAAATGTAGCACAACACATAAACGATACCGGGCATAATATTAAATTGTTGTAGAACACCTAAAATTAATTAAAAACGTGATTTCGCCCCTTGAGCTGGACGTCTATAAGACTATTTACATAAATAAGAATGCAAACCTAATCAATAAAGAGAAGTCCAGTCTTTTCGATTTATTACGGTAAAGAGGTCATTTGATTTATGATTGTGCTATAACAAGAGACGTCGATCCTTTCGTATATTCCGCATATACCCAGTATTTAGTTGAGCGTTATAAGCGGAAAGAACACAAATTTGATGGATAGAAAGGACATAACCGTTGTCTCACTCGATTTTTATTAGGTTGGCATGGCCACATGTTTTGCGTTTCATGGTGACAAGACCCTTTTCCCCTTATTTTAACTTGCTTTTTAGTCTAAGGGGCAAAACTAGCTACTTGTATATATTTTTTCTTGAAGAGTAGGGATAGAGCGGATACGTTAGATTTAATATATCTTCTCTCACATCAATCGGTACTCGGCTGAAGATGAAAACTCACGTGTCTTCGAAACAGCCTTTCCGAGTTAATTAATAATTTGTGTGGTGCGGAGTGTACCGAGAATATTGTTGTTTGCCATACTACCCCACAGTCCTTGCTATCATTATTGAGAATCGTCTTCTAGACCAAGCTGCGTCTTCAATTGGCCCTTTTTAAAATCCTTGTGCCACTCAAATATCATCAATCTCAATAGAAGAGCATCTCCATAACCTGTATTGTAAGTTTAAATAAATTGTAGACAACGTAACAACCAATGCGTACATAGCGTTCTAGAATTTCCACTAAAGCTCGAGATAATATTTGTTTTCTATGTTTTCTCCGCAAAAGGTCCAGGAAGAACACTTTTGTCGGAAACTTAATTTTCGCTTATAAGATAAGAATAGAAGACAATATTATCAACAGATCGTGTATCAGCTCGTAAATTAACATGTAAATCACGAGCTTCCTCTGATGGTATTTCAATGTCAAAAAAGCTCATTGAAATTAGTCTTCAAAATTTAATACACCCAAATTGTGAAAAATACCCTACATCAGTTTCAACGCATAGCATGTCAAATAATCGCGTGTTTCTTGCTGTTCACCTATCAACAGTTACCACTGCTTGATACAAGGTAATATAAATTAAACAGTTTAAACACAAAATAACTTAAAGTAAATTTAATCCTTGTCATTTCGCTCAAATTACAAAAACATATTTTAGAAAAGCGAAGTAAACATATTTATCTAAGATATCTTCCAACCCTGCTTCTGAATTAGATACTCTTTATAATAACGAAAAAGTCATATCCGAATTATCTGAGCGCGAGCGCCGTAGTACTAATTTGGTTGTTTATGGTCTTGTAGAAGCAAAGAGTGGCTCTAAGTGAGATCAGGAAGAGGATGATAAGCTGTCAATCGGTGAAATGTTGAATTACGTAGATATACATGTCGGTGATATTGTACCAATTCGTTTGGCTAAATTTGATACTACCAGTCCGGTTATGAAACGTCCTATCAAAGTTCGGCAACCATTTATTGATTGTGTATCAAAAGCGTTCCGTAATTCAAAAAAATTAAAAGATAAGTTTCGCGATGTCTCGGTGTCTAGTGACAAAACTCCTATGCAGCGTAAACTGTTCTAATTGGTTAAGTCTGAATGTAAAAAACGTCCAGATAGCGGTAAAACAAATTTAGTGGTTAAATATAAGAACGGTGTACCACTTACTGTTTCAAATAATTTAACTAGGGAAAACTAATAGATCCCAACAGTAATTTAAGCACCCAATTACGCATATATTATCAGAATGTACACTGCCCGTATTATATTATGTCTCCCCCTTGCGACGACTAAATATCGATACTATCTTCCGCACGCTGGGCCAAGTACTTCGGTTCAGCTCGGATTCACAGGTAGAAGAAAGGCAGGGAAGGACATTATATAGGTTGTTCGCAAGGTAATTACGAAACTAACCAGAGCGGCCAGAGCTAATCAAATAGCGTTATATCAGTTGGATTCTAGTTGTGGATTTCTTTCTACCAATCAAATTACGTAATACGTAATAATATTACGCTAATAATGCAAAAGACAATAAAAATTTATTGCTAGAAATAAAAACATAAACAATTAAGAAGAAATAACATAAAAAAATAAAACAAAATATTCTCATTTCAATATTAGGCTATATCTTTTGCTATCAAAATAGCCTCCATTGGTTTATAATACTCCCCGGACCACTTGTGGCATACGTTCTGTTGCTTTTGTTAGAGTTTCACCTGAAATGTTCCATTCAGTTTGGAGAAGTTGCTACAGGTGCTCTTTCGACAATTGGACAAACTTTTCGTATTCGTTTGTCTAGCTCATCCCACTGTAATTCGATGGGGTCCGAATACGGACTCTGCGAGGGCCACGGCATGATTTGCAAAACGTGCTCTTCTGTTTGAGACGTTAGAAAATCTTTACAGATTCGTGCTGTATGTTTGGGATTGTTATCAAGCGCAAACACGAAGTTCTCCCCAATTAACGACAATCCGGATGTCACCGCGTTCTCTTCTAGTATTCATCTCTATTTTTTTTTGCATAATACCGTCGGTTTTTACTAGACCTCTGGTCCCGCACTACTAAAACAACCCCAAATCATTACTGAACCACCACCGCGTTTTACTGTCTTTCGTCTTTCGTTCTGTAGTTATAGGCTTTCCTTTCGGCATTTTAAAAATATTACTTACACAAGCACTGCGGCCGAACATCGGTATTTGATTCACAGCGGATATGATAAGAATTACTCGGTATTATAATCGGAGACACACAGCTACATTTGACGACCCCAGAGACCCATTCCCTCGTTTGTAAATATGTAAACAGTATCGGTTCTAATGATGTTATTACCCGCAAATGGGATGAATTGAAATTTCTCTCTATAACATTTATTCTAATGAGGATTTCCATCTAAGATACTTTATTATCCCAATACCTAAGTGCAGAATGTAATTCATACCTGCGAATCCGAAAATAACCGAAGTGTACGATTTATGGCGTGCGGTAGAAAGTATAGATACATCATCGCAAGGGGGAGACATAATATAGTACGGGCAGTGTACGTGGGATTAGGACTAAACTCGAATTGAATTGGAAAGAATCAAATCTTACTTTTGTAGAAGATAACATAAAATTTCTTGGCAATGCTGCCTTACCTACCGAATTATCTGATCTTGAGTCACCATATCAGTTTTTCAATTTCTTTCTTACTGATGATATACTTATACCAACATTATTTATCAAACTAGTCTATATTCTGTACAAACAACAGGGGGAAAATCTATATTACTAACTGTAGAAAAATTGCAACAATTCATTGCATTATGTATTTATACGTTATATTATTCAACTGCCGTCAACAAGACTCTACTGGAAGCGAAGTCTTGGGTATCCCTTAGTGTCAAATGTTATGACTTGCAATAGATGGGAGGATATAAAACGATTTATCCATTTCAATGACAATAATAATTTTATTCCACACGGATAACCAGGTCACGATAAACTATATCAAATAAGATCCCTTCTAACAAAACTAAGAGAACGTCTACTTTTGATACCTAAAGAAGAATATTTAGCTGTAGACGAGCAAATAATACCGACCAAAGTACGCACCTCACTGAAACAGTATAATCCAAAAATCCATTTCAATTTTTTTTAGGTGAAGCATATTTTTCTAAAATCTGATAGAGAAACTATTCCAGAATTTTAATACTATAAACTTTTGTTTCACTAAAGAGATTCACCAAAACCAATGTGTAAACGTTATCTTTTTAGTACAATTCGAGCATCACCATTTTCCTTCACGTATTATCTAGCAAGTGAACAAACACGTATAAATAATAAATAGCTAAAATAGGCAGACCAATGTTGATCAGAGATCAGCATAAAACGAATAAACTTATTCAAAGCATCGCATTCCCTGTCTTTTGAGCAGTAAAGAATATAATAACATGTTGGAAGTTGTTTACAAAATTTCGCAATTTAGCTAAATAGAAATGCTCACGAAAAAGCTTTCTGGATGAATTTCTTACGGCAATGACTAACGTGGACATAACATAAAATATTACTACCGAAATCTTAATAAATGTTCAACAAAATACAAGGAATCGTAGCTCACTTTGAATAGGTGTTGAAATTGTATGCATAAATTACACTTTACATAACGTTGCCTTTGTGAGAAAAGCGCGTAACTACATTAAAAGGAATCTTACAGGAGACCAAAAAAACTGTTTGGTTTTAAAATGATCAAAACGTAAACTCTTGTTTTTCTTTTGGAGGTTATTGTAGAGTAATTTTAATGATTTTTGGGAAAAATTAATTCTGAAAACCTTTTTTCAGTTATTATTAAATGGCAATTTCATTTTGGATAAAAAATGGAGTTACGTGCTTTTCTTACTAAAGCAACGATATTATTTTTGATAAATGAATTTAGAAATACAAAAATGTATAGTATTTCCTCGCAGCACCGTGCATTTTAGCAAAAAAAAATCTTTATAGCTTTACTCAAGAACAACACACTTTAAATCTGGAAACAAAAACGAAATTAAAAATTATAGACCAATATCCCTTATTTGTAATTTTGCGAAAATATTTGAGGTTATGCTCTATACGCCCATTTATAATCACGTTGCCAATCAGCCTTCGATTCACCAGCATGGCTTCATTAAACAATATCAAGTTGACACAATATACACGGACTTCACCAAAGCCTTTGACACTGTTCAGCATGACTTAGTCTTACATAAATTAGATAGTTTTGGTGTTTCTTCAAATCTGATTGAAATTTTCCAATCATATCTATCTGAGCGTACCAATTATGTTGAGTACCGTAGCTTTACATCCTGCGAGTATACATCACGAACTGGCGTACCTCAAGGCGCCGTGTTAGGACCACTACTTTTTCTAATTTTTGTCAATGACATAACCAACTGTATTTCATCTCGCTGTTTGTTATATGCGGATGACCTTAAAAATTTTCGCAAGATCGAAAGTGTTGCAGATTGTGAACTGTTGCAAAGGGACTTAAATGCTCTCGAGAGATGGAGCTCGGATAATTTGCTATTCTTCAATACGAACAAATGTAAATGCATGACCTTTAGTCAAAAACAGCGCACAATAACGTTTCCATATAGAATTTATAATTCTTCTCTTGAAAGGTGTGACTTCTTCAAGGATCTTGGAGTAACCTTTGACGAAAAATTAAATTTCAATTTACATGTCTATGACATATGTACTTCCTCTTTAAAAATGCTTGGATTCCTTACTAGAAACACTAAATGCTTGGGAAATAATGCGCTTATAAGTTTTTTTAATGCATTTATCAGATCTAAGCTTGAATATTGCTCTGTAGTATGGAACCCGGGTTATGTTAAATATAATGAAATGATAGAAAAAGTTCGAAGAAAGTTTCTAAAAACACTGTACTATCGTACTCATTCCGTTCTTTTGCCTCATAATTACTCGTACAGCCAGTTGCTATTAGAGTTCGATTATAATTAAAGCTGGCCACGAGCGGTACCGCGCAGTAGCGTAGAGTCGAGCAGGCCTCGCGTTCCACTAGAGTTATTCTGCTAATAGAGATGTTTGCTGCCGCAAATAATTTCGCTCATCTTTTAAATAAAAATTAAATAACACGTGCTCACACACTTACCATCTTAAGAGTCCTCCGTGAAATCACAAAGTGAATAATGTCTGTTAAATATCTGCAACATTAGATATGTTTCAACTGTTGTTTCGGCAAAACTAGTACGACATGAGGAAAAAATGCGTTTATATGCAGAGAACGAACGTTCTACATCTAGTGACGTAATATTTGCGTAAGTAAAATAATCTTTCAAATAACTTAACGATTCTGTTGACGCACCTTCACAAATGTGTCTTAATGTGCCAAAATCAGAATTTTTCTCAAAAACACTTTCAATTTTTTTAATAAAACGCGGCCTGCAACCATGTTCCCCAACAAGTTAGAATAGGTTTGGTGGCTCTGGTATACGGGGGCACAGTCTGTGAAATTCGCGAATACGTTTCGGTGATTTGACAAATACTGCTTTGGTATGCGCTATTAAAGCGTCTACCTCAGGATAACATTTTCTGATACTATCCGCCACAAGATTGAGAGCATGAATTTTACACGTAATGTGTAACAAATGAGCAGAATGCTTTTTAAGAGACCGGCCTACAGAAAGCATGTTTGCAGCACCATCACTCACTAACATCAAGAGCTGGTTTGTTGAAAGTTTAAACTTGTCCAATGTATTTAACACAAACTTTGAAATTACTTCGACAGTACACTGTTGTATTCGATTGGAGACTAATAGAATTGAAGGTGCCGATTGATGAGGTTCCAATTTGCGTGCCATTACATTAAGAACAGAATGTTTCTTCCGATCTGTTGTTTCGTCGACACATAACCACAATTTTTGATCTTTCAACTCCGATTTTATTTTTTGTTCAATATGTTCGCGCGCAGATGGCACAATTCTTCGTAACGATGTTCGACTTGGTAATTTGCACTCCGAATAGTTATTCCAAAAGCAGATAAATGGTTCCTTGTCTAGTAAATTAAACGGTATATTACATGCGATAAACGTAACGCATAAATTAAATATAAATTTTTCATTGTCTCGTGCGCAATTTCTTTTTGAGACATGCTTTTCACTATTTACGTGTCGTAGGCAATGTTGTCTGGACCAACACATTAACGGGATTTTACAGATTACACATTTAATTTTAGCACCTTCATATATTAAGTCTGGAATTTCTGCAATAAATTTTCGAAGTTTGTCCGACCGCGGTCGTTTTGCTGACGAAATCATTGGCCCATCGCAGAGTTGTTTCACAGATTTCTTTTATTTACAAATTGATCAACAACATGCTTCTTGCTCCGGAATTATTGGAGCTTTTGAGATTTTACCTTCGTCGTTTAAGTATTCGGCATCAGAAACTTTTTTACCTTCCCACATTTGCTACTAGACGTCACTCTTTCTCACCTATTCTTTGTATGTGTTAAACTGTAAATACATATTATGCTGATATTAATATGTTTAATGTTTCGTTGAATTCTTTAAAAACACTTTTGTACAAGTCTGAAAAAATCCTTAGTTAATTTACTTCTTGTGTTATTGTATAATTGAATAGACTCTTTTCTTTTTTGATACATTTTGCAATGTAATTCATATGTTTTCTTTTTTCTTGTTTCTTTGTTTCGATATTTTGTAATGTAATGTAATGTTATGTTATGTATTTATCTACGTTATCCTGTAATTAGCAGTTTGACTGCTGTTGGATAATAAATATTATTATTATTATTATTATTATTATTATTATTATTATTATTATTATTATTATTATTATTATTATTATTATTATTATTATTATTATTATTATTATTATTATTATTATAGATATAGGGAAATATTTTTAAAGCAAATTCTAGAATAGTTTCCCTGTCAAATTCTGGGAAAACCTACAGGATGTTCCATTGAAGAGAAAATTAAATAGCACGTATCAAACGTGGTAACGATTTCGATGGTCATCTTGTACATGCTAGTTGATATAAAAAAAAATTTCGATGTATTGCCGAAAGTTTTTTATTTGAAAACTTTTTGTCCAAATTACTCGGGGAAGGAATTACCTTCCACTCACGCACTAGGGGGACACGCTCTACATTCATTAACACGGAATGTTAAAAATGATGCTTCTAAAAAGTCCATATGAGAAAACCATTTCCTTAGGTTTTTGTTTAGGAAGAAGCAGGTACCTATAGCTTTAACGGAAACTTTTAAACATCTTGAATCTCAACGAAATGCTACATCGCCAAAACGTACAGAGGAGAACTACTGCGCTTGTTGAATGTTACATTAATAACTCCTAATAAGCTCTCATTAATTGTCCTCTTCGTAATTGTCATACAAAGGAATTTACTAGCGATATATATGACCTCCGTGTAACTAACGTAAATTGATTTGAAGACGACACAGATATTTATATATAGCGAACGTTAACCGGAATTACAACCTTACTTCGGCTGAATTTAGCCAATAAAAAGATCAATGTTTCTTGCGCTTTATTGGCTTATAAAGGGGCTCACGCGATTCTAGAATTTGAATTAATTTCGTTGAATACTTTCTATCTGGGGAGCGCAAAATTATCGGGATGTGGGTGTATATCTATTTAATTATTTCTCACTTAGGGATTAACGGCGGATCTCTGAAATGAAATACAGGTAAAAACGATACCAGAGTTGTGAAATTTTAATTAAAATGGTGGAAAAATCGGGCAAAGGGTATAAGCAAGGTATAAAATTAATTTTAGAATTGTATTTCAACCAGAACAGAACGACGACCGCACTGAAATTCAGACGGGAGGCTAATCGGAACGCAATTAAATTTTACGTTGACGTCCATCGTAATTTGAATTATGGATATTCTGAACGAACAAATTTCCCACTGCTGCTTACCTCTAATTGAAATTGTACAGAACGTTAAGGAAAGAGGAAGCCCTGTAAAATTCGAGCATATAGGCTTATTTTGTATGCTTGGGGTTAGATCAACTAACAATTTTAGTTAAGGTACTAATGTACAAACAACGTCTTTGTTTGTTGAAGAAAAGATTTTGATTTGTTAGTAAATTAAGCATTTTAATGGCGAATGATTGAGCTAATAGCGGGATAACGGGAAGATATAATAAAATCAACAAACCTCTAAGGTATGCATTTCCTGATAAAAGAAAAGCAAATTATTGAATGGAATATTGAACTTAAAGATGTGTACATTGTTTTTAACACATGTTTAGATAAAATGCGACAAGTGTTTACTACACTAGGCAATCCATCTACATATGTAATGGTATAAGAATATCTGTATTTCATATTTTTTCTTGCCGCATTACCGATGGGACTTGTAAGTACCGTCTAACTAGTCTAAGGAGTACATGCTCATTTCTGGGTTTTGTTGTAGAGTAAAAAATGCAAATATGGAATACCATTTTGTTTTATGAGTACATTTTCATTGTGGTCCCACACATTCTCGAAGAAAAACCATTTCTTTAAAAAATTGCCAAAATTATTACTTCAGGAACTTGGGTGCAAGTATGGAATACACTGAAAACTTGCTACATAACATCTATTTATTGATAAAACCTACAGATATTATGATTGTAGTAATAACATAATTATTTGCACCAGTTACACCCTTTTTTCTGTGACTGCTGTAATTGTCAGACTAATTTCTTCTTCACTGTACTGCTTTCTTTTTTTTTACAAACTCGATGTTGACTTCTTCCTGGCATTCTAATACAGAAAAAGGAAGGCTTTCATAGAAAACGTATGTGAAGAAACGAGTGTGCAAATATGGAATAGTGGTATTCCACATTCCTAACAGCCCACATTGTAAACAATGCGAAACTCGTGCGACGAAAAATATGGTTGACAGAAGGGGAAACTGGCTACCAAATCCGATTTAACTCTACCCGCGTCTTATCTCGCAATCCTCACTATTATAGTAGAAACATCCGGGAATCAATTGAGATTTCCAAACATCCCAACAATTTAAATCACAAAGAAGGCTACCCTTTACATCACATGTGGAAATCCCAACTGATTAAACCTCCTAGCAACCGTCACGCTTCATCGATGCATAACATTTCCGCTTCATCGACGCATGACATTTCCGTTTCAGCAACGCATAACGTTACTGCGTCATCGACGCATAACATTTCCGCTTCATCGACGCATAACATTTCCGCTCCATTGACCCAAAACAAGCCCTATATAAATCCCTCGGAAATGAATAAAAACCCAGTCAGTGTGCAGTAATAGCCCTGAATATAACCCATAAGAGTGCGGACGAAACGTCGGCTAAAGCTACGACGACGCGGTTCCAACCCGGATACCAAAAGTATACACAGCAATACGTTTATTTATTAAAAATAAATCAAGGAATTAATCACAGAATTTAATTTATTGTGTATTTACTTATTTATTTTGACTTTCTTGCTGTATAATTTTGAATTGTATCTCAAATAGTATTCAGAAGGCTATATCAAAAATTCAATATAATGGTAATACTTATATTACTTGTACTTGTCCAACGTGAATGCCAGTTACATAATTTATATGGTGGATGCTGTAGTGATTCTCTTTTGTGGCAACAAGAAGCAATCCTACTTATGTAATGTTCCGCATCAAATCACGGTCTTTTGAAATACATCTGCAAGAGAAACTACCTTTCGATCGTGTCCCACAGCCTGGTGAATACTTCGTCCATGACACGTTTGATAAGCACAAATTTAAACGTTTATTAGCGTTCGGTGAGCTGCGAATTTCGTGACCGTTACCTTCGGGACGGATTATGCAAAACGCGATTGTTGCGCTAAATATTCAAACTCGTGGGGTCTCGTATAATTAATGATAGTAATATATTGCGTTTATTGCTCGCAATCAAATCTATGTACGCATGCGAGCCGTCTCTCCTGGTTTTTCTAATTAATTATAGCACTTGCTACCGTCAGTATTTTGGTACATTGATACAAAAACGTGATCATCATTAGCGTTTTGTTGTTGGTGTTACGTTCTGCCTACCCAAACATTATGTACAGGACAACTATTGCATATTATATGCTTATTATTTAGTTCAGAACAATAGTCTATAAAGTTTTTATATCAAGGAATAAATGCCCTTTCAAAATTCTGCAAAATGTGGAGTGTTCCACGAAAAAAATAGAAAATTTTGATTATCTATAAAAATGCGCTATTCAATAATTTTTTCACGCACTGTACCTATATTCAAACCCGGAGATACAGCTGACATATCGAACTATTGCCCAATAGCTACTTTATCGATTTTTTCCGGATTTTTAGGAGGGTGCGTTCATTTACGAAAGTACTCACACCATTTGTTAAATCACTGATACAATTAGCCGCGGTAAACTAAACGAGCTGAAAAATCTTGTAGAAGTTTGGGTTGTGAAGAAACTTACGGAAGAAATGCCAGGTATACTATCCGATCAGCAAACGAAAGCAATGAGACTGACACCCGAAGCTATAAAATGATTAATACCGTTAAAAGCCTTGTGCGATACTAACAACAATCAAAAGCTATACTGCTTAAAACGTTGACGATGAAGTGGTGTCAAATCGATGCTTCATTAAAATTGGTGTTAATTGTGCTCGAGACGGAGTTTAAGGGATTACACGAATGGACCAAATTCCGAATGAATCATAAGCTTATTCAACGTACTTTAATGCTCTTCAATCAACACCCCACAACGATCAGCAAAATGATACTTGCGCGCGAAAATATTTAAGGTATCGCCTAATTAACAACTTACACATATTCTGTTGCAACTATTGTATACCAAATTATATAATAAAAAATAAACTCACTCAAAATAAGACTGTAAACTTGTAATTTGCATATAATGCTTATAAATCAATAAGTTATTAGCACATATTAAGATCTAAGCAGTGTATGAGTGTTTTATTGTGAATTATATTCGGTACTCTTCGCAAGGAAATATAGGAGACATTTTATAGAACGGAAATATATACAGAATACGAAAGCTTTGCTTTACCTTTAGAGCAACCGTATAACTCCCAACCATTGACTAAACAATTCACACTTATTTTCGAAATTAACCAGCTATAGCAAATGAATATTAATTAAATTACAGATCCCAAAATATTACATGAAATAAGTTTCGCTGTACTTGGAGACCAAACTCTCTCCCGACTTCCTTTAAAACTATAAATAGTGGAGACATTAGACGATCTTCTGCCGGCACCAATGGAAGAATGGTAACTGTGTATGTAGCAGCAAAATAATTTCATACGAGCGACTTGCAAACTTGGTTATTTTTCTTGAAACTATTCTGTGAGCCATTTTGAAATTTAGTATCCATTTATGAGAAGCTTTAAAGTGGTCTAACTGCACCTCTTCGTTTGCCCGCAGAGCCCATCGTCGTAAACCCAAGTCATGAACAATTAGATTCATATCTAAACTAGCTGCAAACTTATTGAATACATATAGGTATTCCGAAATTGTCAACAACTTATTCCCTCTAGCTCTATCTTTTTGTAATGATGACTCTCCCATCTATATAAACGTGGCAGAGATTTAACTTTTTTGATGCGATTTTGAACACTTTCTAATGCCAACTTTCGTTTCTTCCCATTTCGCCAATATTCAACTGCTTTCCATTTATGTTCTAAACTAACAAAACCACCTTCTGCATCGCTGGTACAGGTTTCTTCCATTCCTTCTTGTATAATTTCTTTAATATCTTTCCGTAATGGTTCTTCATCCTCTTCCACTATTTCTGGCGCAACTGGTCGACGTTCATCCAAATATTCTAATCCAAATGTTGTTCCAAATTCAAAAAAAGTGTCCTTTATATATTGATCTATTATGTTTTTTATGGCATCGTGAGGTTCGTGCTCTTGCTTGCTTGAGTGTGGCGCTCCTTCTCGATTATCATATGTTACAATTAGTAATTCTACAGTATTCAGCGAGTTTATGTATACCATATCATAATTTTTTGACTGGTCTGGTAAAAAATGGAATATTGCTTATTTGTATGATTATGCAAATTAAATGATCTAAACATGTGACAACAAATAATATTGTTACAGATTATTTACGAGCGGTTTGGGATACGAAAATAAGTTTTCTGATTTACATTAAGAGAGTTTGTAGTTCTTAGGAATAATTTGTATTTCTTTGGCTTCCAGCTATTGCTTTCTAGGAGGCGGTTTGCCTAATTTAACACATGATAAAAATGTTTCTATATTGTACATAATATCGTAATAACATTGTAATTATACAAAATAATAATAATACACAAAATAATAAATGTTATTGTCAAGATTAACATTCTTTGAAGTTATTCGGATATTATTTGATTCCTAAGCAAAATGTATTGGCTGCCATGTTTCAAGCTTACTGCTTCAGTATCGAAGGGTAGACAGATTTTTACACAAACACCTACAATTTAAATAAATTACTAAGGATTTAATGAATTACTTATAGTATTACTCCACTATGGAATCATATAAGAGCCGCTCTAGTTGAATTTTGCTCTTTGGCACTTCAACCAACTTATGATCGCCCATACAACTAAAGTCTTGGAATTGCCATTTTGTGTTTGTCGCGTATGTATTTAAGAGAAAATTGTTGCATTCAGGAGACATAACTGTTGTAGAAATGTTAAGTCAGTAGATAACTAGTTAATAAATGGTTTTCCTTTTTGACATGTGTAGCACTTTTTGTTCATTATTTTAAAGCTACTTAAAGTAGCGTAAAAGAACCAACCTAAAAGATAACATAATTGATATTAACTCACAAGGGAACATCCCGAACCCGGGAATTTTTAAAAAATTGAAACTTTGTGAACAAGTAGTTCACACCTAGGGATTTTTTAAAGTATTTTCCTTATCGGCCCCTGAAAGTTTAGTAGATTTTCGATTTTCTTAAAATAACTCGGCACTTACTGGAACAAATACATCACAACTATATATTAAAATAATCGCCTTATCGAGCTCTATCACATATATAAAAATAGTACCCTAGTTCTATTAAAAAAATTTATGGTGCCCTCCCCCACTCGTTCGATGAGGAGCATATTCAAATATTGTGTTATGTACGTTACGGAGCTCCTCCAACAGTACAAAAATTATACTTTATTTTATGTAATATAGTTATTAGTAATGGATCAAACTTGTCCTGCAATACGTCGACTTAAATAACTGTGAATCCATGTGCAAGATAAACATGTTAAAATTAGAAAAACACGTGCATTGTTTATCAATATATTATAATAACTACAATTATTTACTTAATGAAGGGAAATAAAATTATTTCCCTTCATTAACTAACTACTCACACTTGAGTCATGATGGAATATTTAATTATTTACTTGTACTACCCCAGCAGTAACAGTTATAAGTAGAGTTGGCCAGGCGCGCCAACGGGCAGCGCCGTTGTTTCGATTAGGCATTTTAAGAGTCCTCCGTGAAATCGCAAAGTGAATAATGTCTGTTAAATATCTACAACATTAGATATGTTTCAACAGTTGTTTCGACAGACCGAGTGCGGCGCGAGGAAAAACTGTGTTTATATGCAGAGAATGAACGTTCTACATCTAGTGACGTTATATTTGCGTAATTAAAATATTCCTTGAAACAACTTAACGGTTCTGTTGACGCACCTTCACAAATGTGTCTTAATATGCCAAAATCAGAATCTTTCTCTAAAACACCTTCAAATTTTTCTAGAATACAAACATTTTTTACGTCTTCTAGCGCGCATAGCTGTGCGTGAACATGTTGCACTATTTGCACAGATTCCACTAACGACACCGAAGGATCTTGTATCTTTTCTATTGCCTCCGCTAGTCCGAAGTAATTGTTGTGAATAATTTTTAAATCCGTTTTAACCCGACTATCTTGAAATTTCGACTGGCTTTTCTTGATAGCGGCAGCTGCCTTTGGATCGAATTGTAAAACCACGTTCTTAATATTTTCATAATATTTATCATAAATATTATCTTAATATTTTCATAATATTTATCATAAATATTATCTTAATACTCTCATAATATTTATGATAAATTATCATAAATATTATGAGAATATTGAGAACGTGGTTTTACAATTCGATCCAAAGGAAGCTGCCGCTATCAAGAAAAGCCAGTCGAAATTTCAAGATAGTCGGGTTAAAACAGAGTTAAAAATTATTCACAACAATTACTTCGGACTAGCGGAGGCAATAGAAAAGTTACAAGATCCTTCGGTGTCGTTAGTGGAATCTGCGCAAATAGTGCAACATGTTCACGCACAGCTATGCGCGATAGAAGACGCAAAAAATGTTTGTGTTCTAGAAAAATATGAAAGTGTTTTAGAGAAAGATTCTGATTTTGGCACATTAAGACACATTTGTGAAGGTGCGTCAACAGAACCGTTAAGTTGTTTCAAAGAATATTTTAATTACGCAAATATAACGTCACTAGATGTAGAACGTTCGTTCTCTGCATATAAACACATTTTTTCCTCGCGCCGCACTCGGTCTGTCGAAACAACTGTTGAAACATATCTAATGTTGCAGATATTTAACATTATTCACTTTGCGATTTCACGGAGGACTCTTAAAATGGTAAGTGTTTGAGCACGCATTATTTTATTTTTATTTAACAACTACGCGAAAGTATTTACGACAGCAAACATCTACACACAATAGCTCTAGTGGAACCCGCGGCCTAATCGAAACAACGCCGCTGCCCGTTGGCGCGCGTGGCCAACTCTAGTTATAAGAATAGCGACGATACATGCTTTAAGGTGACATCGTTCGCAAATATTGAACAAGTAATATGTTCGATTTTCTGACGTATTGTGATAGTATAATTTATTTAATGAGGTTCATATTTCGTTATGATTTGTTATATAAATTAGTAAGTCATTTCAAGGATAATTGCAAGACAGATACAGTGCATTGAAAGTTACATACGATAACAATGATGAAGTATGACTTATAATAATCTTTAATGTGAGTAATAATTTACGTGTAATAGTTTCAATTTATTGATTTACTTAGAAAAGAAAATGTATATAATGAAAAGTCGCTTTTGTAATTCGTTAGTACTACATGTGAGCTGTAAAACATTAGCACGACAATGGCAGTCGTAAATCCAGTAAATGTAATTTGTTTACTTATGGTAACATTTAGTAGCTGATAACCACACCATGGGTTTCAACAATAAAGAAAGTGAAATTCTCGACCTATTAAGGAATATATTAATTAGTTCTCGAGACGACACAGCATTTGTGGTAGATAATGACGTAACACTAGAATTCCCGCAAGAATTTAGACCACACTCTGCAGAATTTGTCAATGACAGATATCCACCTTCACGGGAAGAAATATTAGAAGTTTTACAATTTGAAGCAGAAGAAGAATGTGTACCCGAGGAAGAAGATATTGTGTCTTTAGAATATAAGGAAAAAGTCGTTGCCTTCTGGAAAAATTGAAAAAAAAACGATGCTCATATGAAGCTGTAAAACATAGATTTAAGAGAATAACATCTTCACATTAATTATATATGTAAGAAATCGCAAGCCAACTTCCATACATTTTTGTTTTCATACATTTTTTTCCTTTTTAGATGGGAGGCATCATTACAAAAAGGAGGAAGAAGAGAGCAATTGTTAAAAATTTCTGAATACGTTTTTAATAAATTTGTTAGTAACAGCGAAGCAGGCGCCACAATTCACGACCTAGATCTCCGTAAATGGGCTTTGGAAGCCAATGAGGAAATAGGGTTAATAAATTTTAAAGCATCTCCACATTGGTTCTGGAATTTTAAAATGGTATACAGGATAATTTCCAGAAAAATTACCAAATTCGTTACCCGTTCATATGGTACAGACACGGCAGAGTTAAATCGCGTTTGATAAAGAAAATACTTTCGAACATCCTTGGGTGTGAACTACTTGTTCACAAAGTTTCAAATTTTTTTGAATTTTCGGGTTCGGGATATTCCCTTGCTAATAAAAGAAAAATTTACTTTGATGCTCTATTTTCACATGTGATTGGTCACAATTTAGAGTAGTAAAATATATCGGAATTTGAAACGTTATTTCGCAATTACGTAAGATAAAGTTTAATACATCATAAAGCGATACATAGCATAACGACAAACGTATAGAAATGTAAGGTTATAGAAAGAATACCATAGTACTAGACAAATATTAAAGAAGGCTGATATTAGGTGAAATTCAATTTTCTCCGGGAGTTCTTTTACCAATAATGCGCAAATGTGTTTGTTATAAATTATTACAGCTATAATACTATTTCTAGCTTATCCCTTTCCGCCAACGTTGTTATACAATGAATTTCTTTGTTAAATTTAAAATCTCCACACGTCCTACGTATTTTAAAGCTCTCTACGGTGCCATGTCAGCGCACCGAACACCTACACGTGAAGATCTCCGTAGGCGGTATTTGAATTATTGTTTTAATATACCCTCATACTTCCCGTTATTTGCTCTATATAGGCGTCGTTAAAATGGGTAGAAGGGATGATGGAAATAGCATAGCTTTAATTATCCGCTTTATATACGCATAATAGAAACAGTTTCTAAGGTGAACCTCATCAATTTTTATATATGAAACTTGGTCAATCAATCCTCAAGTACTGGAAACAAAGATTTTCCATTCTTGTATGTAGAAAGTCTACAGTAATTTCAAATACGAAATATAACTCATTCAAACTCCAACTATATTTTTAAATTCACGTTTCATAAGCCTATCAAACTACGTACATGAAATTCGATTTTTTACAATCAACTCGATATTCCTTGTCCAAAGGATCTAAATGGAGTGTAAAATATATCGTCAATCAAGAATATATAAAAGTCTTCTTAACATTTCTCAATGTACCTCTAAAAATATTTGACAAATGTTAAAAATTATTTACAGGTACAAGTTCAATAAAAATTTTCCTAAATGTGGTTACCCATACATCCGACAAATTTGAGTTATACATTGAGGTCCAAAAGTATCCTCCCTCCCCCCTCTCCATACAAACTTTTGAACGACAGACGCTAGCGTTAAAAAAAAAATAGGTCGATTTCTATTTTTTGTGAACTAACTTTTAACGTTATCAACAGTTCAATTGCATTTTTGGTCTCACCGGAAGTTATGTCAACTTTCTTATTTTAAATAGAACATTAGTGATGGGAAAAATCGTTATTTTAAAAAAGCAGTTTCAACCGTTATTGTTATTTTGAAATAACGGTTGCAAAATAACAGGTTTAGCGTTATTTCGTAGTCTACAGCTCTACACGATAACGCATCATGATTCCACACCGCACATATGCAACTGCTGATCTTGCAGCACGCTAAAATTTAAATTCAGAAGTTTTTTGTAATATAAATATTTTATTGCGTTTTTTTGCAGATAAATTATAAACTGGTTAATAGATTAAAATAAATTAAGTGATAAACTGTTCATTGTTGTACTATCAGATTCAATGCAATCATTGTTACAGCAGCGTTTAATTTCCACCATTTTGACTGATCCTACTGTTATTTTTCTTATATTTAATCTTAGTTAATCTTCGAGATGCGAGAATATCTATGTGCTTAAATGCTATATAATAAATATAACGGTTTTATTTTTAATTTTTATAAGTAATTTTTTTATATAACATCGGTCTTTTATTTTACACTTGATAATTCCAATACATACAATTATTTAGAAAATATGTCCGTAATGAACGTCCGACTCGATGTCGACTACCGTTCGAGAAGATATTTATGTAGGTACGTGATCTGATAAGTTATTTTTCTAGGGGAGTTGTAACTATTATCTGTAATAAACAGCGGCTTCGATCAGACAGTCGTAGCGCCACGCAGTTGAGTACGCCGCAACGGCGGTCGATGATATGTTCACAACAGTCCGAAAGCAACCGTGCTATACCTGTTATTTTCACAGCGAGATAACAGTTACAACCGTTATTGGATTCATAACGGTTATCAAATAACAAATAGTTAAATAACGACCCATTCCTATACCACATGTGTTAAACTTTAGCTTAAGAAATACGACGATATGCAGCAATATAAAGATTTTGGTAATTTGGTTTTGTCATTCCGCAAAGTTGGCTAGGAAAGAGCACCGAATTGTTTTTTGTGACGCCAAGCAAAATAATTATAACAATTGCCAAACCATCAAGTTTCAATTCCAAAAGCATAAATTATTCTTGTTATTTTTTTATTATATCCTGCATTTGTCATACTTTCATTCTTTCTTCTTGCTACTATTTTCACCCATTTGAACTTGCCTCATTTTCTTCATGTCGTAAATATTCGTGTTTAATGTAACATTCCTCTACAAACAGGTACAGAATAAATTCAATGAGAGTGGAGGAAATATAAACCGACTTTTCCTGTGACTGACAATGTTCTGTAAGAATGGCAAAACTGTCAATGATCATAGGATGAGACGCAACACCTTCCAGCATGGCGCCATCGCGAGCGCAGCTTCACGCAGTTAATTTCTTTCACGTTGAGTAAAAAGAGGTGCCATGATCGACTGCACAACGCACTATTATTAAGTTTCTCGTAACAACTTGTAAAACGTATAAACAAAAATACTTATCCAAATAAGACATCAATTTAATTATGGGGAACCGATATTATCAAAAACGCAATTGAAATTTTAGGCTAAAGAATTTCGTAGAGGAAGAAACTGCAACGCATAGTAAGAGCTATCAGCGCGATCCCTAGATGTTTTAGGCGGTTCTCCAACATTATTCGTGCAATCCTGATCTATCGTCACGTGACTCTCTCATATTCATAAAAATTCAAAAATACGTGGAAAAAGGAGGAAACTATGTAGAAAAATAGAATACTCTCTATTTTGTAAAATAAAAAATAAAAAATTTGATATAAAAGTCGGTTAATATCTGATCTACACTCGTATTTGATCTTTATCGCAGTATCGAAAGTTAACACCTTGGGGTCGTTGTTATGATTGGAGTTGGCCACACGCGCCAACGGGCAGCGGCGTTGTTTCGATTAGGCCTCGGGTTCCACTAGAGCTATTGTGTGTAGATGTTTGCTGTCGTAAATACTTTCGCGTAGTTGTTAAATAAAAATAAAATAATGCGTGCTCAAACACTTACCATTTTAAGGGTCCTCCGTGAAATCGCAAAGTGAATAATGTCTATTAAATATCTGCAACATTAGATATGTTTCAACAGTTGTTTCGACAGACCGAGTGCGACACGAGGAAAAAATATGTTTATATGCAGAGAACGAACGTTCTACATCTAGTGACGTAATATTCGCGTAATTAAAATATTCTTATATTGGTAAAAATTTGTAAATAGATAGGTATAATTTTTTTCAGGTTAAAAATATTAGAAAATTTACAAACTTTAAATAGTTTATTAGGCATAAATATAAGAAACTTTTGTTGTACTCAGAGTTCCTTTTAAATTTTATAATAGCTATCTTTACAGAATTTGTCATTTATTTCTGTGTGAAATGAAATCGAATGCTCTGTGACAATTATTTGTTTTCAAACTCTGTAATAAAGTCTGCTATCAAATTATGATGGTGCAAAATAGATATAAAAGTTGATCGCCCACGACAAATTGCTGCTGCTTCTCTGATCGGTAAAACAGATGCATCAAGCATGAATTGAATGCAACGAAAAAATGGTAACACAAATGGTAAAAGGCATTTCGGCATTGATATCACTGCCACTTGTAACATTAATTATAAGACCAAAATTAAAACTGGTAGAAGAGTAAATATTTTCACCCTAAAGTAGTAGTAGTTATATTCCACAATAAACAAATAAACAAAGGATTTTCTTACGGAGTACCTAGTACTCAAAAATATAATTCGACAATAATTACAAATACCTTTATACTTTAATATATATACTTCTAGACCATATTACTTGAAACATATCATAAATCGACCCTTTTACCTGGAAATTCACACCCTATTATAGTGATATTCTTTTGCTTTGAATCTGATCGTTTATAGGGGGACTAGATTGTTGCATCAATAAATAAAAATACCAGAGAAATGATATTTAGAAGAGTAAAGTACGTATATATAAATATTTCAGTTATCAACTTACATTTAGCGAGTTCACAGTTTAGAGAATGCATCGATATTTTTGTAAATATTTCGTCATAACCGTATAGAAGCTAAGTTGTGAAGTATCGTTAAGTGTTTTGTGTTGATATATCGTTATTGCAAAGGTAAAATTGTTATTCTATCTCTCTCTTAATAATTAATTATTTGGAATTTGAAAAAAATTTAAATATTTGGGGTTTTTTGTAGAAAATGCCCGGGAAAGATTTAACAAGTAAACAAAAAGCCGCTATACAAGCTCTTCTACAAACAAACAAACATTCACAACGAGAAATTGCAAAATTACAGAAAGTACCTCCTTCTTCTGTATCGCGTTTAGCTAGAAACTTAAACGAAGGAGCTAGCACGTCGACACAAAGACGGGCAAAGTACGGTCGGAAAAGAAAAACTTCGAAGAGATCTGACCGTGAAATTGTTCATCAGGCTTTGAGCAATAGATTTGTTACAATTAAAATAATTCAAAAAAATTTACAAAAGAGAGGAATAGAGATTTCGAGCAGAACTGTCAGGCGCCGATTGCGCGAAAATGGGCCGAAGACCTGTAAAAAAGCCGCGTTTAACAGAAAAAATGAAATATGCTCGTCTCAACTTTGCAAGAAAATATCGACATTTCACAGACGAGAATTGGAAAAAGGTGAATAACTTAACAACATGATTTTTACTGAATTAATGTTTGCATTATTTAATAGGTTTTCTTTAGTGACGAGTGCTCGCTCTGTGTGCTAGTGCAGCGAGCAAAATTTGTTCGTAGACGACCTGGCGAACGTCTCACAGAGTCCACGGTTCTTCGAACTGTAAAACACCTTCCGCAGGTAATGATTTGGGGAGTGATTAGTGGAGACGGACTCGGCCCTTTGTATTTTGTAGAAGGTACAATGCGTCAAGAGCAGTACATAAATGTGTTAAAAAACACGTTATTACCGCATTTTAAGCCAGGACGTCGCATACCGACAGGGCGTATATTTATGCAAGATAATGCTCCTTGCCATGTGGCAAAAAAGGTTAAGAAATTCTTTGAAGACAATCACATACCTCTTTTACGTTGGCCCGGAAATTCACCGGACCTCAATCCCATCGAGAACGTATGGAATCGACTAAAAAGTAAGGTATATGAAAAAGAAAACCTTACAAAGGAAATGTTAATGAAGAATATAAAGGATGTATGGGAGAACGATGGAGATATAAAAGAGACAATTATATCTTGCATTGAAAGTATGCCCTGAAGAATTAAGGGTGTTATTAAAAATCATGGGTTATGGACTAAATATGAATTACTTATTTAATATTTACAGATGTTACATATTTTTACAATATATTTTATAAATAAAAGATATAATACATGTATAGTTTATATTTTATTATGAAGAAACTACAAAATATTGAGTGTTTCAAGTAATTTGGCCAGGGACTGTACATATATAATATAAAAGGGATATTCGCATCACTGGAAAAACGTCATGTCAAATATAATACAAAAATGGCGTTGGAATGGAAAATTGTTGTAGAACATATGGTGATGGATTGAATTGAAATTTTCAACTAATATTCTCCTAATATTTCTGTCGAACATTTTCATAAAAACCAACTATAACAGTGACGAAACTCACATGTACATACACTTAATTCGATACGTTTGTTCTAAAAATGAAATTCAATTTATCCGGCATTGCGTCACAAATACATAAGTGTTTGTGATATTATGATGCACGCCAAGGAGTTAACTATCGTACAGCACGCACAAATTTCTTGGCATTGAATCGATAGCGATGATTAATTTGTAATAATATAAGCTGTGATTGAACCTATGTGCGCCAATATTATTTTTGTAAATCAATAACGTCAAACAATTGCTCGGTAATTGTATAAGAAGTTAATACCTCGAGGTACTGCACCTAATCATAGCTAACTTATTGTGAAAGCTATATACGATCAATCACGTGTTAGTCTATTACAAGTTTACCGTCGGCCAAATTCAATATGAAGAGCTAGTAAATATACCCAATACGTATACGAAAATTGAAATTGAAAAATAAGTTACCTAGCATCAAAGACCCTTTAGTGCGAATAAAAGTTAAATCTAATCTTCAATTCAATTGTATTAACAACAAATTTATAAAAATTGTGATTTTTAAATGTAAATTTTTGATTGCACATTATTTTCTAAATCATACGAAGTTTAATCGTCATTCGTGTATGTTTCTATCCACACTGTCAATTAACAATTATTTTGAGTGGACATTTTTCCTACGTACCCTATTATAGCAGAGTCCTGTCTTAAGAAACTTGAAGGTTTAATAATTATAAATAGCTATTTGTGCATAACTAATACCAAAAAAGAGGCATTGATATTTGAAAGCCGCATTCATCAAAAATGTTCAGAAAAATAATGATAGGCCCTTTAGCGGGCTGTACAAGGAATCAACAATTCAGTGTTTTATTCGAAGAAAGATAGTTGATATCCATTTCCGATTTAATCAAGAGCGTCATGATATTGAAAATATCCTAAAAAAATAGGTCTCTACTCATAATTTTGTCCACCAACATTTCAAAATGGTGTACTTTCACTATGACTTTTATGATTTACTGTAGTTACGCAAGCTTCTGAAGTAAGATTATTTATTATTATTATTAAATAAATCCACATAAATCCAAATCGAAAGGTAGTTTCCCTAATAATCCCAAAATCTGTTTGTTTAGTGATCAATTTTCAACAAATTCAATCAATTATAATGCGATTTAATCGGAATGAACCCAAAGCAATTAGAGAAAGTCAAAGAGAATTTCAAATTCCTCAACTTTTAGAAGATTTAACAGCAATATGTATACAGTATTACTAGATGCCATCAGAAAACTACAATGTACTGAATTGTCATTGCAGGAATCATTAGACATAGTGGAGAGTGTAAAAAATAAATTACACACATTAAATGATACGCCAGGATTATGCGCTAGTCAAAAGTTGGCAGATGTTTTAAGGAAAAATCCCGATTTTAATACTTTAGAGGCCGTTTATAATAAGCGTAAGAATAGTGAACTTTTAAGTGATTTTGAAAAACAGTTTCTACATGCAAATGTAACTTCCTTAGATGTGGAGAGATCGTTTTCTATGTATAAGAATATTTTTTCTTGTCGACGCACAAGGTTTAAAGAAGTAACTGTGGAAACATATACAATGATGCAAGTTTACAGTAGTTCGCATCCTGATGCCTCTAATTTGTTGAATAATTAGCAAGTAAGTTTATTTATGAATTTTTCGTATCGTCTTATATTAACCCGTAATACCGACGCCTATGCGAGTCCGCAAGTTTTGGTTACTCTAGTGATGAGGACACAATAAGTTCTTCAGATAGCGACTATTGACTCTTAGTAATAATAAATGTATATATGTCTATAAGTATAGATTAAGTTAACTCATCTGCTTTCTATTCTTTCTTCTGTAAAGCTTTCATTTTTATAGTTTAAAATATGATTTTAAAAATTAAGCATTTTAAATTATTTATAAGCTTCAATGAGAATTAAAACGATTTGCTTTCTGTAATAGCTTTGTCGCCCTATTCCGGTTACCTGGCCCCACTGTGCCTCGTCGTGAATAACTCTGTACAGGTGGACCACTTAAAACAGGAGTCGGCAACCAGGATCTGCAAAACGCGAGCAGCAAACAATCTGTACAAAGATAATGTTGATGGAAATAATTTGACATTGTCTTATTCAAGTCTGCCAGAAAATAAATTTCCCAACTTAAGAAACTTTGCAAAATCGATGATTTGCATTTTTCTAAGCACATATTTATGCGAACAAACATTTTGAAGAATTTATGTTATTAAGTCAAAGTACAGGGACAAGGTTGACCGATGACAATTTGCAAAACATTCTAAGGACCTCTGCATCACAAACTGATGCCGACTTGAATGAATTAACAAAAATTATACAACAGCAAAAGTTGCATTGAATTTTAAGGTTTACTTTCCAATAAAATGCATTATTTTCGTTTGTATTATTATATTATTAGTTTCATTTTTATTTTACTATAAAATTTTGAGAAAAGTGCTACTAAATAATGTCTTTCTTTGGATTGTGCGACTGACCTAAAAATATTTCTTTTGAAGGTGGCCCACTGTCCTAAAAAGGTTGCCGACCCTTGACTTAAAACGACATCTTCAATCTGCGGACAAACTAACTAAATGAAAAATTTTTTGGCCTTTTCTCACTGATAGCTGGGCATAACATGAATTTGAAAAAAGTCAAAAAATCACCAGTTAATGAATATTACCTTATTGCACGAAGTGTAGTTAACCGAATTTTACGGTAAAGGATGTTTTTGGTGAAATTTCCACAAATATAATGAAAGGAAATTTTATTGTAAAGTGTTGATTTTACACATTTGGGGGAATGATCAATATATTAATGGCTCGTGCAAATAATTTTGCATTAAATGTTAGTGATCAAATACTTACATCGATATAGATAGTGCTAGGTTTGATATAACTGAGACGTGCGAATTTTTGAAGGAACAAATAGTAGAATTCTTCATGCCGAGTTATGAAAACAAAAAAAAACTAATTCCGACACTGGATCTTATAAAAAGGTAGTTGGAAGAGATATACCAATAATAATGTTGACATGTTGAAAGATTTTTAAAATATATACAGGTTATTTACATAAGAACCCTTATAAATTAGATATTTATTTTTAATTTTCAGGAGAGTAATAAAATAGAAGTAAATAGACGTAATGTCTATTAAATGCAAATGTTTAAATAATTTGAAATAAAATACAATATCAGTGTAATTAGAGCATATATACGAGCGACGTTCAGTAATTAACGAGACAAACTGCATTAGCGAGAAAACTACTGAATATTATTAGATGAAGCTTTCTGCGGGTCAAGTTGGCAACTTTGGGGGCAAATTAAGTCAGGTGTTTGAAAGAAATAAAAGCAAACATGACCTCTTTTGTTCATTCCAAAATGTCGGCTCCTCTCGAAACGTGTACGGTGGAAGAACAACGTTCAGTGATAAGATTTTTATTACCCGAAGGTGTGGATTCAGGTTCATAGTGGTTTCATCGCAGGTTATAACACGGTCTAGAAAGTCATTATCTTCCGTTAAAAACCGTCGTATGAGTTCAGAACAAATGCGAACACGGGTGTCTTTATGGACTTGAGTCAACTGTCTTGGAACCCATCTCGAACACGTTTTGCGATAATTCAGATTGTTACGAATGATTGAATATACAGTTTGAACACTAACATTACACAAATCAGCTATTGCCACGCTCATTGTCGAGAATAAAGTCGTTTGAGCGATTTTGTAGCGCGTCGGCCGACACTTCAACCGGTCGTCCGGAGCGATGAATATCGGTGACATTTGTTCTGTCCGATTTAAACTGTTCAATCCACTTATACACATTTCCGCGGCTTAAACACTTTTCGCCATACTGTTTCAACTTTCTCGAGTAAATTTTGGCCGGCTTCACATCTTAGGATAACAACAATCTTATCACTGAACGTTGTTCTTCCACCATACACGTTTCGAGAGGAGCCGACATTTTGAAATGAACAAAAGAAGTTATGTTTGCTTTTATTTCTTTCAAGCAGCTGACTTAATTTGTCCCCAAGGTTGCCAACTTGACCCATAGAAAGTTTCATCTAATAATATTCAGTAGTTTTCCCGCTAATGCAGTTTGTCTCGTTAATTACTGAACGTCCCTCGTATATAATTTTTATGTTACTTAATAGAAAATTCTAATCATTGCCTTGCTCTTGTAGGGTACTACGTCGAGTACGTCATATTTAAGTAACTAAACATCAGAGCGTCTGATTCGTCGGTATCTTCTATTACATCAAATCTACAAGATATTAAAGAACAAACTATACTTTAATTTGTTATTAACATTTTCAATTATTCTAACCAAATATGAATTCAGTACAATAGCTTAAGCAATGTAAGTACATCGCTTAAATTTTTTATACGTACGGCTATTTACTATTGTGCATTATCTATTAATTGCGAAGTAATATATTTTACAGAAACTAAGCGGACATCTTTATTCGCATCTTCCGAACGTCGCCTACCATACACAAGATCATCATCTAATAATAAGACGAACAGATGATGTTAAAAAATTACTGAATAGTACTTGATTTCAGATTTCCTTTCAGGTAGGTTGCAAAGGGTGGAGTTAATGAATAAAATTTCTCGCCCGCTGTATCTATTGCAAGGTACGCCACAGGGTTCGACATTAAGTCCGGTTTTATTCACATTGTTCACTGCTTCTTTTATCAAACATCTTACTTACATGAAGGCCCATCTATATGCAGATGATGTACAATTTATTGTATTACTTGTTTAAAGTTTCTGAACGGATTACTGCGGTTAAAAATATCAATAAAGACTTGTCTGTTATTCACTCTGTTCCACCTGCATATTTGTCGAATATAAATCCAACTAAATCAAATGTTCTTGTTTCTAGAAATTAGGAAATAGTTTCCATATTGAACGATAGATTACACATTGAAAATAATAACGTGGTAATTTCTGTGGTTACTAGCGCTAGGAGTTTGCGGTTGATGCTTGATAATTCTTTGCGTTTTCGTGAGCATATGGTGGTTGCATTACAGCATACTACTGTAATCTCAAAAAATATATCCTCACCGATTGGATCTGAATCAGACCGCCAAAAAGATGCTTTCCGATACATATGTTCTTTCGCGGTTCTTTTATTGTTCAGGCCTGTCTAGATGTTGCTGATCGGGTTAGCAGTATCCAAAAAATACAAAACGCCTGTTTGAGGTATATTCACGAAATTGAAAAATTCCAACACATATTTCATAAGCTGGCAAACACAGGGTGGTTAAATCTGAGTAATAGAGGGACACTTCAAGTCCTGACACTTAACCATAAAATTATTTTATTTAAAATTCTCCCATACTTGTATAAAAAAAATTCGGTTTCGAACAGATGTCCACAGTTTGACTACGCGTTTTCGCGGACTCGTCTCACCCCCTCCCTCTATATAAAAAGTATAATAGCCTACCAACCAATGTCAAAACATGCCCCGTTGCCTAATTTCGAAGAATCGTTCGATCAATTCTTTAAGTGAACCAGCTCTCTGGTTAGTCTGTGCATTTTTTTTATGCTGTCTAGTTTTTAATTTAAATTCTTCAAATTTAAAATAGCAAAAGTTTATTTTCCTTTTTGTTCTTTTATTTTTCGATGTTGTACAATCGCGCGCATATACAGAATTTAGTTTAGTTGCAGGTACAAATTAGTTTATAGGCATCATGTCAAATTTACGGTTTTAAAGTAGAGTGGGATTAGGCAAAAGCAGTTCACATTTATTTATGTAACTGGGCGTCACCGTATTGTCTTAGGTGAACGATCAGCCATAAACGCCTTTACACGTTCAGACCGTCTCTGCGTTTTGAATTGGTTTATCCAAATTATATTGGTTTTATTTCAAAAAATACTGTGTAATGATATTTCCGTACTTTGTTGGTGATAACTGTAATGTTTTTCTACTCTTGTATAAGCGATAAAACCTTTTCTGAAACCATAAAAACTGGGTAACCTAAAAACTGTCGCGTCGGCTGTTTTGTATGTTTTGTTTGTGAATTGCACTTTGTAAAAGAAGGCATTTATTTTTCAACAGCTACATATTCAAGGACCGATGAAACTATAACCGTAAGTTTAAGAAATTCTAAGCTTAAAAAAGATGCTATTCCAACTCAATTCTCTAACTGCCGGTGTATTTGACAAAAAACGTGAAGATTTTATTGTTCAAATAGTTTTATATTCTTACGTTATATTTAACAAAATTATTTTTGAACAAGAAGAGATGTTTTTAAATGTGTATCATAAACGTTCTGTTTTAATACAATATATTTTAAATTACGAGGTGCATTCAAGTTATAACACCTCCTATTTTTTTTCTCACTAACTAATCACACGGAAACCATGAAACTTGTGTCACTTCTCGACGTAATCTCCCTGCAGCCGTACACATTTTACACGACGTCGACGCCATGATTCCATCGCCGTTGCGAACGCTTCTTTAGGAGTCTGTTTTGACCGCTAGAAAATCGCTGATGCAATAGCGGCACGGCTAGTAAATGTGTGGCCACGGAGAGTGTCTTTCATCGTTGGAAACAGCCAAAAGTCGCTAGGAGCCTAGTCAGGTGAGTAGGGAGCAGCATGAGAAATCACTTCGTCTGTCAGCATTCGTGGCACTCACCTGGAGGACACTTCGCATTTTCAGGTCGTCATGCAAGATTGTGTGCGCAGATCCCACGGAAATGCCAACTTTGGAAGCGATCTGTTCCACACTCATTCGGCGATTCCCCAAAACAACTTTCTCCATTCGCTCGATCATGTCGTTAGAACGGCTTATGCGAGGCCGAAATTGTCTTGGTTTGTTGTCACACGACGTTCTGCCTTCTTTTAACTGTCGCACCCACGAACGCACATCAGACACATCCATGATACCATCACCACATGTTTCACTCAACTAGCGATGAATTTCTATCGGTGTTACACCACGCAAATGGAGAAAATGAATGATTACACGCTGATCTTGTAATGAAAACGTCGCCGTTTGAAGTATCAAAAATAGTTCTCATTCTCGCCGCTGCCGCTAAAGGTTCTGTGTGCCGTACCGTGCTGCCATCTCTTTCACACATTGACAAAGAGTGCCTGCTTATTTTAAAACAAACCGCATGTTTCTATCTGTTTTCAATTCTGAGAAAAAAAATCGGAGGTGTTATAACCTGAATGTACCTCGTATATCACCGATCATAGCCATTTGGATACTAATATGTGTAAATGTCATATTCACAACAGTGAACGTATTGCAACAATTATAATAACTTGTTCTACAAATACCCTACTTAAAAATTATTGTGGGAAGTAATGACAGATTGGGTAAAATACCATATAATAGGCAATTAATGAACCTTGATTAAATAACATGTCTGTAAATTTTCTCGTGAAATTGAACGAAATTTCGAATAAAATTGCAATTACTGTATCCTTTCAACCTTAGTTTCGTCGAAATACATGTACAATTACAAATAATAATAATTAGTCGATTAAATATCAACCACAAATACATTTTTCGCGAAAACGGAGCTCGGCTACGTATTTGGTTTTTGGTTTGAAACTTCGTTTGTCCAAAATTAAATCAAATGGGATGCGAAGAAGGGCTCAGTTGACGACTGGCATCCTCTTTAAACCGGAAGCCCTTCAAAACTCAAAAAAGGAATGCAAACAAACGATTCCTTTACCACTTAGGTATAGTTGTTAGAGAAATTGCGGAAAATGTACTGTATTAAAGTATCGTATTACAGCGTTTGTTATAATATTATACACGGTATTGCGTGCACTATTGAATTGTTAGTTGTCAAAATTCACACAGTAAATTTGAAATAGCAAAAAGTATATTTGAAATATTACTGAAAAGCATGTAATGAAATGAAATGCAATTCAATAGACAATCACATAATTTGTTTAACATAATCCTCCAAACTATTATAAGAATTTTGAAGTAATTTTTCATATATATTGTCTTTATCCCGATATCTTACACAAATTTTTGGGCAGATTTTTACAAATGATTGAATTTTTCAAAATTTTTTTTCATTGTAAGTTTATACAATTCAACCACATAACTTTCACTTAAAACATTTTATCATATCTTTTACATGAAATTACGAATATATTTTACTTTAAAGAAAGTGATTTTCAGTTTTTTCCAATAACTTCTGAACTATTTAGAATTTAAACATATTCTCAACAAAATCTCAATTTTCCAGTTTAAACACATCTTAATATTTGATAATAAAAAAGATACTCATGTTAACCTACACAATCTATAAAACAAACTGTATAAAATCATAGAACAACTGTTAAAGAGCCCGTATTGTTGTTGGAATGTAGTTCCTCCATTTAAGAAATTGAGACTGATTAATTGAATGTTACAAAAAATTACAGATTTTTTTCTAAGATCTAAATACTTTATTGCGGTTAATCTATCTCTTTTATGCAGTAAGTACTAACTAACTCTCCAGAACCGTCTACCGAAGTTCGCAAAGATTGTGTATATTCCTGGCTGTCATTTACATTTGTTGCCGCACATTTCGAAACTTGACTCATTAGGAATTAAAGAAAGTTTAGTTGTAAACCACATCCAATTTCGTGTTGAAGGATATTACAATTTGTTCTGAGTTTTATCAAAATAAATACTCAAATAAGTACTGAAATGTGAAAGAAACCATTATTTCTTTCTGTATGAACGAAATGAGATTATTTGTAAACAATCATTTTTGTAATTGTTTGCTATTGTTATATTACTACAATCATGGGATTGTATATAAAATTAAATTTGTATTCACATAATATTTGAATATGAAATAAATTATGCACCCTTTTTTCTAAACAATAAGTTAATTTCTACAGCGACTATTGTAGCTTATTACTGATGTATTATTTGGTGGATACTCAAAGAGATTACTTGGAAATCTACATTTTTAAATTATTACATGAATATAAACAGGTTTTCCAATACGATTATTGTTATTACTCCACAGAGTCATATACACATGTCTATTTGTAGGTACCTTTACGTTCTAACTGGATTTTGCTTCGATCATTCATGTAACTGGTATCACCGAACAATACATAAAAAGTGTAACGTTTGCTTTTATAAACACTGTAAGCACAGCAGCGCACATTAAATCGAGTTGTACTTATATTTTCTTTTACGTTTTAAATAGACTAAACCGCAAAAATCATAAAAATTATAACATTTTACGCTTGTCAGGTCTGTACGTACAATTTAAATGCAAGGAATGGATTAATGGTTACAATAACTTTTTATGGGAATAAGCCCTTCTCACACAGTTTTCACTTCAATTATATCTATTTTTAAATAAATATATCAATATAATTTTAAATAAATGTAAATATAAATCAGAGAAATTAGGTAATCTTCCATGAAAGAGGATAGGCTTAAAATTTCGAATGCATTAATAGCAACAAGTCGACAAAAGAATTTGTCGGTCAACGGTTACTGTGGCAATACACTGGGCTGAAAAATGACGTACACTGCGGGTCAAAGTTCATGCACTACTTAGAATAGATCACAACTTCAAAGATTGTTTCCTTCTAGAACCGTTAGCCTAATTCTGATGATCGTTTTGATAAACTCGTTGACAACGGTACTAGAATTTTTATTAACATTTTAGTCTGCTGCATACCTGTACAATGTCAGAGCATAGATGCCTTTTCTCTAAATTTGTGGCGGAAAGCTCCATCTACTACTCCAGATATCAAGTGGAACTAAATTGCAAACCCGAGTTTACCTAATTTTTTTTTTTAATTAATAACAGAAGGAATAAAAGAAATCAACCATATTAAATGTTCCATTGGTTTAAATTAATAGAACATTTAATCTGAACTACCGCCTACTAACGTTTGCGTTTAGATACGGTTATCGAAGTAAGTATAAAATACCTTATTATTGCAGTTTTTTGAAGTGGCGGCCTGTATTCCATATTTATAGTAAAAATAATTCAAAATTACAGTAAAAAAGGTACCACAAAATTGTAGGTTAAAGTAGAAAATTCAAAGAAAGGGATTCTTAATATAAGTAAATGGCCATTATAACTATTATTTACTTAGAATTCTTAAAATGCGAATTATTTATATCCACATTATTAATTGCACTTACATTGTTTAAAACAGTACGACCTATCCGTACATAATGCAGTAAATTATTCTCAGGCTCCTAATAGAAAAATTTTCAAACAAAAGTGAACTTAATGTAGAAGTACACATGAAAAAAGTGCTTAGAAACAATAACCAAGATAATGCTGATATGTAAAAGCTCATAGTATTGATGGAATCACTACCGGCAAACACAATATGAGTAGATAAAAAGCACGCTTTTTCCTCATGAGTTTATTTACATTCGCGCCTCAATTTATGCCCCTAATCTCCAAAAACACGACACTGAAGTATTTCCCAACGTTGCCTAGTGACAAGAGGGATAGTCATGCCGTCCTAGAGAGTAGGGAATATAGAAACCGGAATACAGATGCCATAATAATAATAATAATAACAATAATAATAATAATAATAATAATAATAATAATAATAATAATGATAATAATAATAATAATGATAATAATAATAATAATAATAATACAGTTTATTGCTTTACTACAACAGAACAAAGCAAGCGTTAACAACAATAAACGAACAAAGTAAACGTATAGATGTACAAGATATTGACAAGTATTCATTTAAGCTATAGGGCCCCATCTCAACTAACGAATTAAAAACTTGTTTACGAAACAGGTATACACTACTAATTCGTCTTAAGGTAGAAGGTAATCTATTAAATAGCTTTAAGCTTGTGTATATGAGACCACTCTCACTTATACTTAACTGGTGTTTGGGGAAGCAGTACCGATCCTTACGTCTAGTGTCGTAAGCATGGTCAAAACAATGCTGTTCAAAAAAGTGTTTATTTTTATAACAACAAAGAAGTACCTCGAGTATATAGATACCGTATACAGTTAAGATACTATTCTTTTTGAAGTAATTTCTGCAAGACAGGTCGAAATCAAGACCAAACATAGTCCGCACAATTCTTTTCTGGCACACAAAAAGTCGACTCAGGCTGCCCCCCCCCAAGTAACAACAGCATACCTAATGCGAGTAACAACAACCAAAGTACCGAACGTAAAACGTCGCTACTAACAATATCTTTTAGTTGACTAATAGCAAAACGCAGGCTACTTAATTGCTTACATATTAGATCAATATGATTCTTCCACTTAAGATATTCATCAAGTGTTACACATAATAATTTTGCGCTAGGTACTATAGAGTATTTGCGGTTATCAAATTCCATATACTCAAGATGATTGCTAGGTTTAGGTTTAAACAAAATTACGTTTGTCCTTTCATGATGTAGGGACCACCATTGATACTAAGCTCAGCGAATGTGTTAGCTTCCAGTAATATCGACGTATCATCCACTTAATTGATGGTAAGATGGTTTTGTATAGGCGAGCTATCGACTGTATAAACATCATTAAAGTATATCAAGAATAGAAGAGGTCCAAAAATACTGCCTTGAGGTATACCCTCCTCTAATATCCTTCCACCCGAGTATACTGTCTTACCTTTAGAGGAAATACGGACAATCTGTTCCCTATTTATCAAATAACCCTCAAACGAGGATAGTGCTGTAGCTCGTATACCGTAGTGCTCCAATTACTGAAGTAACCTACGATGATCTATACTATCGAAAGCTTTCGACAAATCCAATAAGATGCCACAAAGAACTTTTTTTCTCTCAAATGCAGAGAAAATACCCTCGGTAAAGCCAAACAACGCAGCCTCTATACTTCTACATCTAAGGAAGCCATGTTGGAATCTACTGATGAGTTTATGTTTCGCGAAAAAATCAAACAAACGATTAAACACCAATTTCTCAAACCACTTAGAGAAACCAGTCAAAAGGGTAATAGGTCGGTAATTACTGGTGCCATTAGAGCAACCCTTCTTGAATAAAGGGGAAACCAATGCTGTCTTAAGATGATCGGGGTATTGGCCAGATTCAAATGAGTTATTAATTATATGCGTTAAAGGAGTTATAAAAGCTAAAAAAAAAAATACATTAACCGATATCTCTTGGAAATGTTTATGAAATGTTGTTCGTTAAAGGCTATATAATTGTATGGGTAAGTGTGGCATCTATATTTCTGTGTCTGTCGCTGGACGGCATGACTACATCTCATGGCACTAGGTGTCGCTGGAAAATATTTCAGCGAATCCATCATTACCCTGAGGTATATATCAACATTATCTTGATTATTGTTTCTAAGCACTTTTTTCATGTGCTTCTATATTAAGTTCACTTTTGTTTGAACATAATTCTGTTACAAGCATGAGAATAATTTAATACATTATGTACACGGATCTGTTGTACTGTTTTAAACAAGGTAAGTGCAACTAACAATGTAGATATAAAATACAATTATTTCATCACAAGTATATACTGCTCTTAAGCGGAGACAAAAACGATAAGAAAATATTTCTTTTGATTTAAAACAGTTATCGTATTGTGGATAATTGAAACAGTAATTGTCTTGAATTGAGGCGGACAGCCTTGATACAAGTAAACGTTTTTCTGCCTGTAGCACTAATGTTTGATTAACAACAATATTATAGTGTATGTAACCATAGTAAGTAACTACAAATATTTTGTTTTTCTCACTACAATATGTCACCCATTGCCATATTGCGTGTTGGTAAAATCTATTAAAACTTGAACTATAAAAAAATAGCTTATGTTGCGTTTATTGTAGTAAGATCTACGTATATGTTTGTTGCGAGAACCATAAATGGGGTGGATACTACTACAACACGTTAACTACAAATATATTGTATACCTTACCGCTACATTTCTCTCAGTGTAACGTGTGTTTTTCTACATTAATAAGAGAGGTATTTCAAATTTCAGAAAAAATCGGACTACTGTTTGATTCTAGTACTAGACTGCAGTATTCGATGGAGCACCCCACTGAAGGCTACAAACCTAGGGAAAATGGTTCATCTGCATTGCTGCATTCTGTATATGTTGAAAACGAAAACGTTTTTGCCACAGTTGCTGAGGACATACATATCGTCTGGGTAGATATGCGACGGTGTTTCAGCAGAAATATTTATGAGCGATATGCACGTCGAGATACTCCTGAGTAGAGCTGTCAAGAAAGACTTCTTCCAGAATTGCGTCTAATTACAGGAACAACATTAATATTTTGGGGAGAAATTATAGGGTTACCTTCATTTTTATCTGGACACCAGGACGCACTACCATTGATGACAACGAGATAGCTGATGCCCTTACCAGAACGGCACCTGGACTGACTTCGCTATTTCCAGAACCTCTATCATTCAAAGCTGCCGAAATGTATGAAGTTCTTCGAAGCTAAAGGGAGTCCATAGGTTTATCTCATGGGAGGGCATTTAAGCTGCCCAGTTGAAACAGAGCTAGGAAGCTTCCGGAGCTCGACAAAAGGCCTATTAGGGTTCTAAGTGCAGTTCTTAGTGGTCATGATTGATTAAAGAAACACCTACATAGAATGGAACTTGTTCAAGAGAAGGATTACCATCTGTGTTTGGAAGAGAACGAGAAGAGACAGTAATTTACTCAACTGTTACTGAGTATAGAATCAGACATTCACTGTTTAGTGAGGCGTAGCGCCTAGAGAGTGTGAAAAAGGCTTTTGTTGAGTGAACTTCTAGACGGCGTACTTTATTACATGATCAGCGTATAGTAAATCTTATTGGTCGATGTTACCAAGGTAATGCAATAATGTATTCGTTGCTGAGGTACCAACTGTAGTTATCACAAAAATAATGAAAATCAAATTAATGATCTGAAAGAAAATGAGCTTTGATATTTAATTTTCAATTGTGTGTTAATTTTGATGCATAGTTCACTTCGATTTCCTTAAACTGGCTACAAAGCATAAAGTTTGATAGTGTGATAGCAATCAGAATGCATTTTTATCTTTTCCTTTTTCAATAATTATCTAAAATTTGAAAGAAGTGACTATAGGCACACTGTATATCTATTTCTATTTCATAATGTCTGGAGGAACTAGTCAGTATCTAAGGATTAATCTATTCAATATATGTATACGCTTCCAACATGTGTACATTTGTAGTTCGCGAACTCTGGTAGCTATTTACGAAGGTTTTAAAGTATTTGCGCCTTTTTAGAAGCTCTATTCATTGCAGGTTTCATTACGTGTACCGTATCTAGACTGAATGCGAAGCGACATGGGTGAACAAGTAATGAATATGACTCGGGTGCATACTATAGGATCCAGCGAGACAGATACGGAATTACTCTCCGTTTGTCAGCCTACACCTATGAATTTTGTATCCCAATGGTATGGAATCACAGTTACCACTGAAATGAGCTTGACATGTATATGCAAACATTGTTTTAGTAATTTCATCGTTGATAAGTACATAGGCACAAGCTCCGATAAGGAAAGGCAATCACATAACTGATTTACGAGTTGCAGTAATACACAATACCGTGAAATAATTATGAAATTGCAGTGGTTAAAATTATAATTCTTTCAAAGTTAACCATATAAAATTTCTGAAATGTATCAAATATAAACGTGACTGATTTTCTTAAAAATTCCGGGGGGCTTCTAGACCTGCAAAGGGTTGATGCGCAGGTAGCCTGTACCGTTAGGGAGAGGGGAGAACCGACCGCAACTCTCTCGGGTCTCTTTAGTATCAAACGAAACCACGAGCGAGAAAGAAGTGCACGTCTCCGTGGAGCAGCGGATTATCATCAAGTTTCTGGCCATGGAGGGGGTGAACCCAACCGAAATTTTGCAGCGATTACAGACACATTTCGGGGACAACACACTGTCAAGAGCTATGTGTTTGCATGGTACAACAAATTTTCTGGAGGGCGTAAAAAGGTCAAGAACGAGAGCCATGATCGCTGCCCAAGGACAAGTGTGACCGAGACCAATTTCTTTTTATCGTGCTTTTCACGTTGATTTTCTCCACGATCGACACACAATTAATGCGCAATATTATTGTGAAGTACCGGATGCCGCGAAATTGTCATTTCGAAGGAAAAGGAAGAAGCAATCCGCCAGAAGTGCCATTCTTCTGCATAACAACGTCAGGTATCATGTGGCTAACGCCACGATGCAAAAAGTGGATGCATTGGGATGGGAAACGCTGGAACATCCACCCTACAGCCCAGACTTGTCACCTTGTGACTTCCATCTGTTTGGACCCCTCAAAGAAACGCTTGGAGGCCAGCGTTTCGACGACAACGAAGCGGTGGAAGCGTTTGTGCACCAATGGCTACACGAACGTCCGAAGAGTTTTTACGATGATGGAATAAAAAAGCCCCCAATCCGATGGGAAAAATGTATTTCTAGGGCGGGAGAGTATGTAGAAAAATAATATATATTTGTAAGCTTAGTTAAATAAAGTTAGAATTTTTTAAGAAACGGGTCCCGTTTATATTTGATACACCCTCGTTTAAGTAAACATATTTACAGTTCCCTATATCTTAGGATGCTCAAGAATTTCGAACTCCAAATCATGGATTGTATTCATCGCAATGCGCGACTTGTGTGCAGGCGCATTGTCCTGCAAAAACAGAACACCTTTGGATAACTTATCAGGTCTTTCTTCAATGATTTTTTCTCCCAAAGTTGTTAATAATGTAGAGTAGTATTGTCCAGTTATGGATTTGTCTTTTTCTAAATAATCAACCGCAATGACTCCACGAAAATCCCAAAAACCTGAAGCAAGAACTTTTCGGGCGGATTTCTGCACCCGAAACTTCTTAGGCCTTGGCGAACCAGAATGCCTCCATTCCATCGACTGTTGTTTTGTCTCTGGGTCGTAAAAATAGAGCCAGGCTTCATTCATGGTAATAACACGATTTACAAGATCAGGGTCGTTGTCAAACCGGGCGCATAAAGAGCACGACGTTTCCACACTTGCTCACTTCTGATCAACATTCAAGCATTTAGAAATCTAATTTGCCGAAATTTTTTTTTACTGTCTAAATCGAAGTGAATTATGTGATGTACACGCTCACATAAAATCTTCAATGTCTCAGATATATGTTTTATCCCAATTCGACGATCTGACAAAATCATGTCGTGAATTGCATCGATATTTTCGAGGGTGGACACTGAAATCGGTCTTCCAGGTCTTTCGTCATCTTCAACCGAAAATTTACCCCTCTTGAATGAGGCAACCCAATTTTTTACGGTCGTGTAGTAAGGGCAAAAATGACCAAGTGTTTTAAACATATCTTCGTAAGTCTCTTTACCCTTTAACCCTTTTAAAAACAGGTACTTAATGATTGGTCGGTATTCCATTTTATCGATTTTCACAATGTCGGTGAACGTGACTTTTTGAAATTTTATCACAGCAATGCGTTTATTTTTCTTACTCAAATTTTACAGTGACATTTCAACTGAGTTGTTGTTTGTTGCTATGGCAACGAAAATTTGTTTTGGCAATTTTAAACTATCTAGGCTAACTATTTATCAAAATATCATCGTACCTTTCAAATAATGCAATTTGTCAGAAAGCGTTGAATTATAATATTACGTAATTGAGCGGGCATGCGTGCGTACCGCTGCTCGCTTTATGATATACTGTGATCGGATGCGACCTATCAGTGAGACTCGAATGCTCTATTGCCATTCACAAAGGCAATACCCCTTTCGTATCTAAACCAACGTGTATAAAGGATGAAAGGTTAGTTTGGAGAGAATTGAAGTTACACGGAATGTAGTACGATGCGGAAATACAACAGTAAGATAAATATGATTACGTTAAGCGTAAATTCATTTCAAGACATACAATGGTTATTGCCAAAATAAGGTCTAAACGTTATTTGAGTAATAGTAAGTTGTTAATCTAAAGAACTGTGTGTCTTGAAAGTTTTTGAATGAAATTCATTTGTTTCAATCAATTCATAAATTGCAGTTCGAAACTTTTTAATTCTAATATTTTCTTTTCGAAACGCATTAAGCTGTTTTGATACAATAAAAACGTTTATTGTGGAAGAAGACTAATATTTTGTAATTATGGTTAGCGTTAAATGCCGTGAAGATGCCATAAGTGTCTGGCTATGGTAAAGGTAAAAATAAGCTCTGCGTATACACGTTGCGTAGAAATAGCCACTACATTCCACAAAAGGTTTTGTTAACTCGATTAAATATTTGGTAGGATTAACTAAAGATTTTATTCAAATTATCTTAAACAAACTTTTTTTGTTTCCTTCCAGTCTTCGAAGATAATTTACTAATAAAATTATTTCTCTGAAATCAACCAAACCATTTTGTCCCTGTGAAAAACAACCTGATCCTTTTACATGATTACATTTGAAAATACAACAAAATTTTGATAAATAAAATGCAGCAAACAGTCGGGATTAAAATCATTACAATTTTGACTATAGTTATATGATGAACCTTTACATGGATTCCCATAAAGAAATTCATATTTCTAAGGTTAAAAAAAATTATGTTCAGCTGAATACGCACGATATCGTGGATCAACCACTACCTCCTAATAAACTTGTCGCAAATTCTCTAGTAAGTTCGAATTATTCCGGGAGAACTCAATTATAGCTGCGTTGTAAAGCTTCTCTCAAAAAAATACGCACGGGATAATATAATTTGCCAAAATGCCATCGTACACGTTTGGTGACCTTTTTTGACCTCTCTTATACATAATAACTGGGGCTCCTACGATTGAAATTCCCATTTCAAGAAGTGTCAAAAAATATGTTCGCGTATTTTAACTCTTACCGTAAGAAACTCATAATTTTCCTGAATTACAAAAATGTGAATAGAATTCTTTTCGACGCATTTTCTAAATAGTTTTTAATTTATGTGTGAGAACTACTGAAATTTATAAAACCAAATGCAATATTGAAATGAACGACTTAAAATTGTCAGCGAAATAAACTCACTATCCCTACGTTTACAGAATATATAGCTTACGATCAAGTTTAAATATTGTTACATGTTTGCTTTTATGATTGGTAGATATGTTTGAAGGATTATCTGGACTGTTTCAAACACAAAAGCAGAGAAAAACTGTAATACGCGTAGATTTAAAAAAATAAATGGAATATGTGCGTGTGTGATACACTACTCGTTCCTGGGATTTATTCAGTAAATAACACCTTAATCCGTTCTTTTATCGATTAGTTTCTGAGATTTTTGTGCTAGAAAATATACAGATGCCCAGATTATTTTACCTAATATATGTTGGCAACACTGGTAGCGGATAGTTAGTTAACTTCACTTAGGTTAAGGAGTTGGAAGTTGTAAGTGTTTTGTACACGCTAAAATTAAAATTAATAAAAGTTTAACAACAGTGTTTATTGTCATATAATAAGTTACTCACCTACCCATGAACATACATAACAATAGTGATAATGATTTATTGGTCCTCTGATATATGTAAGTGTATATGTTACAGACCGTATAAGCAATCAGACCAGATGTTTTCGAGCTAAGCCGCATATACACAGTCTAAGTAATGCATTATATATTATATAGGAAATTTGTTGCCAAATTGCTGCAACCCGCATTACGTAGTGCCCAGACGGAGCCACCGGCGCTGAAAAATGTGGTGGGGCAATTTGACACAAAATTTGAAAACCTAACCTAAATCACTCAAAAATTGTCTTGTCTGCATTTAAACGTTGTTACGACCAAGTATATCTATATATTACCACCAATGACGTCAAATTATGCGCCCTTTACCCCTCCACCCACAAACTTTCGATCAAGTATTGCAAGATAGGAACTGAGACAACCTTTAGAATATATACATTTTACCAACCTTGGGTTCGAACGGGTTTGTAATAGAGATTTGTGTAATTATAGTAAAAAGCAAAATAACTAGATTCCAATAATTGTCTTTGCAACATCCGAGCTTTATTATGTATTTTTGTTGAATTTATAAATCAAATGAAGCTTACTTTATGATATTTCCACAACAAATACAGCACATATAATCGGTACATGACTTTTTCCTGCTTTGAAAATCTGTACCTAAACATTCATTGAAAGAATAACCTGAAAAGATTTTGGAATACCTTAATTTCGTAAACAAATTAGTTATGAAAACTGATTTGTATGGACAGTATATTTTTATCGTAATAGCGATTGCGCATGCCCAAGTTCGGCGAGAATTACAGATACCTGCTGTACTGCAAGAACTGTTAGAACCGTTCGGAACGGAATTCGAATTACGAATTGCGTGGGGTTCGAACAGCGAACTAACAGTATGACGTTCGTGGTCCTTCTGGACTATTTCACCATCTTCAAAATTCACCAAATTGTGAATAACAGGTTCCCCTTAAAACCCTCTCTATCTATCTTATTTTATGGTTATGAACGGGAATGAAAATAAAACGCTTCTTAAATGTTTTGTAAAATGCCAAATGCTTATGGGTGAATATACTTGCGGGACCAACAAGTTTGTTGACACATCTGGCTTATGCATGTCGCCAACAATATTAATGTAATTTTACTGTCAAAAATACTTGGATTATTTTATCGTAATTAAACAACACGTGGGTGTTGTTTAATTATGATATTCACGGTCTTGGTGATTATGAAGTGATTATGCGGCGGTATCGAGCATGATGTTCATTTATTGTCAACCAGGGTTAGCTGCTTATGTCCAGAATGAAGTGTCAGAATCAAACGAAGTAAGTAATATTTACAAAGTTTTATTTACAAGTGCTAGCAATTAAACGTTCTTGAGAAAAATAACTTTAAGTAGGAATAAATGTGTCATACAAAATTAAATCAAAATAACATAAAATTCCTAACTATTTACAATGTTTAACAGAAAAGATGTTTTCTCAGTAAAAGATATCAAGTAATGGAATGCTTAGACTACTTACTATTTCAAACAGTCAAACGTCCAAAGAGATCAAGTGTTTGCAACGGGTATAAGTTAATTACGGACTTGTATAACTTAAACGGCGCGGAGGAATCTAACAAACAGCTGATGGCTGTTGCTACGGGTGTGATTGGGAAAAATATTCCAGAGTTGCCGGCCGGAGCTGACTGCCTCCGAGATATTGCTCGGACTTAGAAAATATTCCAAGGTTGCCGGCGCAAATCCGACTACCCGAAGGATATTTCCCAGACTACTCAGCCCGTTGTAGTCTGCGTGTACACCGACCTGCCCCGTTGAGGTGAAACTATTGTTTAGCTTATTGTAGTCTGTCGAAATGTAAATCTGGAGGGTTTAAATACAATTCTTGACCGTAACGTTGCACTTTTTGCTTATGACGTACTGTGACTTGTACGTGACGCGCACAAGTAAAACATTCGTTAAGACATATCGTTATACAACTTTAGTATACAGGGTTTTCCAAAATTAATTTACAATATAAAAGTTGAACTTACAAAATAGAAGTTAAATAAAATCGCAAGAAAATTTAAAGATTTGTTAGAAAAGACGATTTTTATAATTTTATACTCTTCCTTTCTAGCCTAGAAGTCTTTAAATTTGTGCGGACGGATAACGGTTCGACACAACAGTTCTCAAAATTTGTAATTCTAGAACTGCACGGCTCGAACAGTGCACTTGCAATACACATGCGCACTAGTTTTAGAACGGCTGAGAACTGCAGGTTCGAACAAACCCATAGTGTGTTTTGTATGACCACTCGCTCAATGTGAAATTCTCTCTAGTGGCAATTAGTTCTTTTTTGGTAGCTTCTACTCTTATTATTGCATGGTAAGCCACGCCACAGTCAAAGTCAAGGGAGTGTCGAACGTGCAAACCAGGACATGGAGAGTATGCTCACTGCCTGGATGTTAGATAATGAAACAGACAAATGGAGTGAGAGTCTGAAATTCATACAATTTACGTCTAACATTCTGTTAGAAGTTATAAAAAATCATAGAACGGAAGAGGACTTGGAGGAAGCTGTCGCGAACATTTTTGGAAAGCTGGATGAAACTGTTGCTGGTGTATAATTATTAATGGATTGTAAATCACCCTTTTTATAAACTGGAACTACTTTACACAATTTTAAAGAATTTGGAAAACTCCCTTTAATAAAAGATACGTTAATTAAATAAGTGACAGGCTTTAAAATATATAGAAAACATTTTTTTAACAAGGTTTGGAGCTTTTTAATTTACAATTTACTAAATGCAGTAATTCATCTTCTACAAAAGGATTTAAAAACAAGAAATTACATAAAGGACAGGGGACGGTTTCTTAAGAAAAGCGACCTCACTGTTTTCATCTAATGGTCTGGACGGTGTCGAGGTATATCCCGGTAGTTCATCTTACTTTTTTATTCCACAGACCAGTACACTATTGAGTGTACACCGGTAAGAAAAACAAATTATTTTCACTAACAAGATGGTTATTATACAACTTTCGTAGTAAAGATATAGACATTTTGTTTAAAATGCGATTTGAAGCGAGGTTACCTCAGCTAGTTACTAGACAGAAATTAATCTATGCGGTAGCGATGGATGCACAGTAGGACCTTAGGAATCTGTGGTTGTTTCAACTAATCACGTGCCGCGAAAGGGTTAAACGTAAATGTCAAATTTATCCAACGACTCTCATTCATTTAAAGGGTACACTGTAAACGAAATGTACAGTCCCTGGCCAAATTACTTGAAACACTCAATATTTTGTAGTTTCTTCATAATAAAATATAAACTATACATGTATCATATTTTTTATTTATGAAATATATTGTAAAAATATGTAACATATGTAAATATTAAATAAGTAATTAATATTTAGTCCATAACCCATGATTTTTAATAACACCCTTAATTCTTCGGGGCATACTTTCAATGCAAGATATGATTGTCTCTTTTATATATTCATCGTCCTCCCATACATCCTTTATATTCTTCATTAATATTTCCTTCGTAGGGTTTTCTCTTTCATATACCTTACTTTTTAGTCGATTCCATACGTTCTCGATGGGATTGAGGTCCGGTGAATTTCCGGCCCAACGTAAAAGAGGTATGTGATTGTCTTCAAAGAACTTCTTAACCTTTTTTGCAACATGGCAAGGAGCATTATTTTGCATAAATATACGCCCTGTCGGTATGCGAGTCCTGGCTTAAAATACGGTAATAACGTGTTTTTTAACACATTTATGTACTGCTCTTGACGCATTGTACCTTCTACAAAATACAAAGGGCCGGGTCCGTCTCCACTAATCACTCCCCCCCTCCCTGCGGAGGGTGTTTTACAGTTCGAAGAACCGTGGACTCTGTGAGACGTTCGCCAGGTCGTCTACGAACAAATTGTGCTCGCTGCACTAGCACACAGAGCGAGCACTCGTCACTAAAGAAAACCTTATTCAGTTATTCAGCTTTTTCCAATTCTCGTCTGTGAAATGTCGATATTCTCTTGCAAAGTTGAGACGAGTAGATTTCATTTTTTCTGTTAAACGCGGCTTTTTTACAGGTCTCCGGCCCATTAGACGATTTTCGCGCAATCGGCGCCCGACAATTCTGCTCGAAATCTCTATTCCTCTCTCTTGTAAATGTTTTTGAATCATTTTAATTGTAGCAAATCTATTGCTCAAAGCCTGATGAACAATTTCACGGTCAGATCTCTTCGAAGTTTTTCTTTTCCGACCGCACTTTGCCCGTCTTTGTGTCGATGTGCTAGCTCTTTCGTTTAGCTAGAAACTTAGCTAAACGCGATACAGAAGAACGAGATACTTTATGGAATTTTGCAATTTCTCGTTGTGAATGTTTGTTTGATTGTAGAATAGCTTGTATAGCGGCTTTTTGTTCACTTGTTAAATCTTTTTCGGGCATTTTCTACAAAAAACCCCAAATATTTCAATTTTTTTCAAATTCCAAATAATTAATTATTAAGAGAGAGATAGAATAACAATTTTACCTTTGCAATAACGATATATCAACACAAAACACTTTACGATAGTCCACAAATTAGCTTCTGTACGGTTATGACGAAATATTTTAAAAAATATCGATGCATTCTCTAACCTGTAGATTCGGTAAGTGTAAGTTGATAACTGAAATATTTATATATACGTACTTTACTCTTCTAAATATCATTTCTCTGGTATTTTTATTTATTGATGCAATAATCTAGTCCCCCTATAAACGTTCGGATTCAAAGCAAAAGAATATTACTATAATAGGATGGGAATTTCCAGGAAAAAGGGTTGATTTATGACATGTTTCAAGTAATATGGCCAGGGACTGTATACGAAATTACATTAAATATCACTGGTTATTTTCGTCTAGAGATTTTCATAGAATATTTACTTAGTAAAAGTAATTTTATAATCTTACCTGCAAAAGCGCTCTGTAGTTTTACAAAATTAGTGCATAATTCAGTTGTATAAATACATCGTATTTCTACTTACTATTATGTGAACTTGCCGGGTAATTTTGCTTGGTGCAATACTTTATACGTACCCTGTATTTTCCAGATACCCAACGGGACTGGGCCAATTTCATGAAATTACTTTACTTCCTATATTTTTACTCGAGAGAATATTTCTAAATACATTCTTAATTTTTAAAAACGTAAGTCAGATAACTTCGAGTTTTCTTGATGCAAAAAGAACAGCGCCTTAACTCTTTTCAGTGTTCCATGGCGACTATTCGTTCAAAGAGCGACCACCTCTAGGGGAACGTACTTTACTGTTAAATAGATAAAGTGTAATGATACCGTCGTCCGTATAGGAGTGTAATATCCTCTTGGAAAAATCGAGCCACGACTACACAAGAGAGGATTTATATATATATCTCGATTCCAATTCAGCGAAGGAAGAAATTATGTACTCGTTGTAAGAGTTAGTGGAAATTAAGTACCCTTTGAATGTAGATTTTAGTTAGATTAGCATTTCGCGTGAGAATAGAGACAGAAAATGAAATAAAATAAATAGTTCTGTAAATGGAGCTGCATAATTGCGCATTTACATTACGCTACAATTAGATTTTTCTTAGAAAATAGATTAAGTTTGATTGAAAATTTTAAAATGATAAAAACTTTACGAAAATAAAGCCCTGGCAAAAAATACTACCTTTTTACATCCGTATTTTTTTAAGTAAGACGTTTGTTCAGCGATGAGCAATAAAAAGAATTAAGATTAATGTTATTGCGTCTTTATAACCTCAGAAGGAAATAATAAAAATGTCTCGATTTTCTACGTTCACACTTATAGGTAATAAAACCTGCACGTAATGTTTCCCTTTATGCTACGTATGTTGCCAACGTAACACGGCTTCATTATCTATCTATTTTGTAAATTTACAAATCAATACAATAAACAATATACGGCCTAACTGTTTGTTTTCATTTTTTTGTGTTATCGGTTCCATTTTCAAGTTTTCTCTGATTACTTCGTTCCTTATGTGGTCTAGTTTTGTCTTTCCCTCCATTTCGCTTAGGTATCTCATCCCTGCAGCTGTCAATTTCGACTTATATTTTTGTTGTAGTGTCCACGTCCCGCTCCCATATGTTACTATTGCGTTGTAGATGTTTAGTTTTACTTTCTTATCAATTTCCCTCTTACAGAATATGTTTTGTTTAGTTGGTAAAATATATTGTTTGTCTTCTTAACTGTGTTAACGACTTGTAAGTCTGTTTTTCCGTCTTTGTGATTATTAAAGTGACCTAAACTTGCGGACTCGCATAGGCGTCGGTATTACGGGCTAATATAAGAATACGAAAAATTCATAAATAAACTAAACCGGTAGAGAAGCAGGCATGTAGTGTTCCAAAGTACCCATTACCCTCACAAACACAATTACAGAATCATTTGCCGCGAAAGAAAGAGATGCTAGAAAATGTGTGTAAACGTGATTTGTGTTCCAAAAAAATATGGATTACCGTGGATGAGACGACCGATATAAAGAAAAACAGTATTGTGAATGTAATAGCTCGCGTTTTATCTAGCGAGAACACAGCATCTCGGTATTTGTTAGCTTGCAAACGTGTTCAACAATATACCGCGGAAAATATTCAAAAAGTGATAATGAACGCTTTGAAAAAATTTAAAATTGCCCAAGATCAAGTTGTGATGATTGTGACAGATAGTGCAGCAACGATGTTAAGTGTTGGGCGATCCCTAAAACATATATTTCCTAACTTAATACAATATAACCTGCGTGCTGCATGCTTTGCATTTAGTTGGTGAAGTTGTTCGACAACATTACGGAAACGTTGATCGGATGATTGGAAGTACTAAAGCAGTGTTTCGTAAATCTCCTAAACGTTTAAAAGAATTTCGTAAATTTTGTCCAGGTATTCCAGAACCTCCTGAACCGATTTTAACGCGATGGGGTACTTGGCTAACAGCAGCTTCTTACTATTTGATCCATTTTCAACAAATTCAATCAGTTATAATGCGACTTAATCGGAATGAATCCAAAGCAATTAGAGAAAGTCAAAGAGAATTTCAAATTCCTCAACTTTTGGAAGATTTAACAACAATATGTACCAATTATACAGTATTACTAGATGCCATCAGAAAACTACAATGTACTGAATTGTCATTGCAGGAATAATTAGACATAGTGGAGAGTGTAAAAAATAAATTACACACATTAAATGATACGCCAGGATTATGCGCTAGTCAAAAGTTGGCAGATGTTTTAAGGAAAAATCCCGATTTTAATGTAATAAGTGTAAGAATAGTGAACTTTTAAGTGATTTTGAAAAACAGTTTCTACATGCAAATGTAACTTCCTTAGATGTGGAGAGATCGTTTTCTATGTATAAGAATATTTTTTCTTGTCGGCGCACAAGGTTTAAAGAAGTAACTGTGGAAACATATGCAATGATGCCTCTAATTTGTTGAATAATTAGCAAGTAAGTTTATTTATGAATTTTTCGTATTCTTATATTAACCCGTAATACCGACGCCTATGCGAGTCCGCAAGTTTTGGTTACTCTAGTGGTTATTGTACATAGATATTTAAAAGTCGATATCCCTTCGAATTTTTGGTTTTTATATATGAGTCTTTTTTTCTGTTTCCTTGTTGTATTCATTTAGAGTCATTATTTGACTTTTGCTAATGTTTGTCTCCACATTTATTTTTCATATTTCTTCTATCAATATATTCAGTATTTTTTGCATTTTGTCTCTGTTATCTGGTTCTATAACTAAGACATCTGCGTATAATAAGCTTTCCATTATCACTGGGGACATATTTCTGTATCCTAGAATCGTTTAGAGATTTGTTGTTCTTTCTCTTATGTTTTTATTAATCTATTCATCACTATTGTAAACAGTAGTGGACTATCTCTCTGTTTAATTTCTTTTTTCAATGTTATTTCCTCTGATTTCTGTCCGTTAATTTATACTTTTACCTTTGCGTTTTCTTGTAATGACTTTACTACTTGCTCTAGTTTCTTAGGTATCCCAAACTGTTTTAGACTTTCTTTTAATATCTTGTTTTGTACCGAGTCAAATGCCGCTCTTAGGACAATGAACACTAGCAGTAGTTGTTCGTTTGTTCCTATTCTCTATTCTATTAACTATCTCGTGATAAACATGTTATCAGTTGTTCGCCTGCTTTCCTGAAGGCCGTTTGTTCTTCCTCTAGTTTTTCACTTATACTTGCGCTTAGTTAACGTTGTATTACGTTGTATGTGTGTGGACCTCGCATGCTGCTGAAGAGGGACATGGAACCCTGTAGTTTTCGCGTGACGTTCTGTCTCTTTTTTTATAGATCGGTATCAGAAAGTTGTTTTTCCATTCAAGTTCCATGTGTCTACCATTATTTTTCGTAGCCACTCTTTCCCCCTTATTCCCAAGTATTTTACCATTTCTGGGTTTTGGCTGCTTTTAATGCTTCATCTAGTTCTTCTTTTGTGATCGGGTCTATTTCCCTTTGACTTTCTTGCTCTAGATTTATTTCTTGGCTTTGTTTATCAGTTTCTTCTAATTTAAATTTATCTGTATAATAATTTTTCCATACTTCAAGTACTTCTTTGCTTTCAGTTTTTGGTTTATTGTTTTTATCTCTTATTTCCGATTAACTTCCTCCCTTCTTCCTCTAAGTGCATTTATTAATAAATAAATTGAAATCCAAATCCGTCTATGCACATATATCAATTTAACCTATTATGTAGTGAACAATAGTAATTCATAAACAATTTAATTTAGTTAGTACTATATATACACGTCTGTCTAGTAATTGAACTAAAAATAATGAATGAGACGGAACTGTTTCGAGAAAAAGGAAAGCTGTTCCTAGTCTACTGAGTTGAGTAGCAACTGAGCTTTCCTACCACTCCCAATGCTCAGTGGGAAAATGGTGCAATGTTACTACGTATTGTATTTTACTTCTATAAACATATAATTGGTTCTAGTTTGTCGAAAAATTACGTTTCTTTTTATAATTTTATAGTAACCTAGTATTAATTTCCATCTTTTAGAGTAAATTTGCAACAGCAAGTAAATTAATTCTCATTTGTACATTTTCATAAGTTTTCAACAGTGGAATATTAAATAAAAAAGTTAGTGTGGAGTACTTTGATTAACTTCTATTCATCCTTGTTATTAGCGTTATAATTCAGTGAAGGGCAGCTTAAAACAGTGTGATGAGGTATATCGCGGAGGAGTGAAATAACAAAATTTATCGGACGCTATCTTAGTCATAAATGATATGCTGATAAACTGTTTGCTACAAGCTCTTCTTATTAAATGATATATTTTTGTGTTAACCGGCGATAGGAACCCTATGTTATTGGCTTTATCAAATAGTTTCAACTTCGACCACGGGATGTCGCCACGCGTATTATGAATGCTTACTCATCCAAATGGAATCAGCTGTCAAGAAGTAAACAATCACCACGTGTTTATTAATTAGGGGAATAAAAGAATGGTATGCTCTTGTGTCCAGAGGTTCATCAAAGAAAAAAAGTAAGTAACATTAACCAAATTTATTTATACGATATAAATCAAAATAAAATTCTTTAAAATAAAATAACATATTTCTCTCGGATTCTTACAATAACAAAGAAAATTACATCAGAATTACCAATATTTACAATGATTCTGATAGGGAATGCAAAATACAGAATATACTTCCGGCGTTTACGTTGAAAGCATTATAAATGGACACAACTATTAAATATTTACACGGACTTTGTTTACAAGATAAGAAAATAAATAATCTAATATCGATTTACGGGCTTTGTGCAAAGTTTAAATAGAATTCTATTTTACGCTAAATTACGAAAGAAAAAACGCGTCGCGCTTTACGGACTTGTGTGATTTCAAGACTCTTGCACACGGATACACAGAATTGTATGTAAACCGGTATCGCTATCTCGTACGATTGCGGGATATCGACGTTATCGCCCGAACTTCGCAAAAGCCAGAGAATACCGACGATTGCGTAGCGCTGTCGGGGGTCCTTCTGCCAGTATAAGGCCAAGGTATGAGATTTTGGACGGTTTATGTAGCAGATTTCGGGTGTGACGCGCTACTTTTTGTCACTGCCGTAGTTCGACCTTGTACGTGAAGTAGTTTACGAGCACGCCGTTGCACAAATTCCGCAATTATTGAACTTACATAATAAGAATACTAACGCCCAACATAAACAGTAACATAAACGATCTACATTTGCGCTCAAAATAGTCGATTCTGGTTCTTTGATAAATTAATTAATAGAATGAAATGAAAATTTACCCGTTTATACAAGATTTAATGACTGGTTATAAAAGGTGAAAAAATAAAATATAATTTTACGTCTTTTCCAGATTTAACAGTCTTTAAATCCGACGGACTTTGATGGTTTGTCATAATAGAAAAAGTGAAGTAGTATCATCGATGCACCCTATAAAATAAACTATTAGGTGATAAACACGCAATTTGTTTTCGGGATATTTGATCTATTCTAGGCATTTCAGACAAAGTGCAACATATGCAATGCGATTGTAGTACTAAAGCTAACATATTACAGACATGGAAAAATCTAGACCTTTCATAGAAGTGAGATTTACTTAGTGAACATCTTGTCTATAGGATCATGATTAGTGCAGGACCACAGCTGGAAGAGAAGGCTGATCCATATATTCTAATATGCATTTTAAGGGCCTTTACTTTTAATAAAATATGAGAGGGATTTTATTGGCAAAATTTTGTACACCAAAATGCTACAATGTCTGAATTTTAAGTGTAATGCCATAGCAATGCCACAGTAATTACAAACAATGCTAAGTAATGCCATGCAATGCCATACCAATCCCTAGCAATGCCTTACCAATGCCTAAGTATACCAAAATATGCTATGATCCCTTAGTTTTGTAATACGCAAATGTCGTTTTTTTTCAATATTTATGTGGAACTAGTCTTCCAACTGACTTTGTGAGAATGGAGAGCTAAAGCCGGGGCCAAGCTCAATCTTCATAACCTTCAAAAGGCGGGTATCACCGTCAGAGGAATAGCCAAGGATACGAACACCATATTTACACGCACTTTCCATCTTAATGGCACATCTTTATATGTGAATCTGATGTTTTACCAATTCGAACTAAGCAGCTTACTTAGAGTTATTTGCCTTTTTATAAATTACAATTAAATTCAAAGTGAGCTGTAGTCAAACGTCTTTTAACTACAAATAGATGTAAAAAGAATGCAAATTCTTAGCTCCATTTTACTTCATTTTATCCAAGTTTGCCCTACTTCAATCTTACTTTAAGTCGCTTTTTTGGTGAAGAGTATACATCAATGGTATACAATAATCTGACAATTTCATAATTTAGCGCAGTTGACCTAATCGAATAAAAACAGATTTACATTTAGATAGTATGATTTATATTTGAAATTTACCGACATTGTACTTACCAATATATTCTACTAAACCGATGAATTAACCACAAAACTGACAGACTTAAGGCGGCTTTAACTCCTCTCTTATTGTAGTATCAAAAGCGGATAGTCATCAAATGAAAATATATGCCCAGTATTATAAAAATGTATAAAATGTCACTGCAATGCCATACAATTCCCTTGCAGTGCCAAACAATGCCACACAATTCCATTCAATGCCGTGCAATGCCCAGCAATGCCAAACAATGCCAATGGCCCGTACACCAAAATCCCTCTGGATAAAATATATCTAGTCTGCTATGCCTTAAGAAGATTCCATAAGAGCTGACCTTCCTTTTAAGGTGCGAACGCACTATAAACATATACGAGGTGTGGCAATTGAATAACCGGACTGGTGCTACAAAACATTTTATTGATCACCAATTACATTACAAAGTTTATCCCCTACAACGCTCCATACGAATTTTTCACTATCGAAAGCAGCGCTGGAACTCCGTTTCTGTCAGCTTGTTGAGAACCTCTGTCGCTTTAGCTTTCACCGCTTCCACAGTGTCAAATCTTGTCCCCTTAAGCTCCGATTTTACCTTAGGAAATAAAAAAAAGTCACAGGGGACCAGGTCGGGCGAGTACGGTGGGTGGTCCAACACGATGATGCCGGATTTCGCAAAGAACGCCTTCACAGACAAGGCGGAATGGGCTCACACATTGTCTTGGTGGAGCATCCGGGATTTGCTCTTCCACAAATCGGGTCTTCTCACGCGTTCACGAAGGGTAATTACAACCTCGTGTTTCACAAGAAACTTGAGGCTAACTCGTTGCTCGATCTGAACGCTTTGCATTTTTCCGACGCGACGCTAGCGTAAGGTCTTGAACGGACATTGCTACAGCGAGACTGAGCGACGTACAACCGCGCCCATCCAGCTCAGGGTGGGGGAAGCATCTACAAGCACAGACATGTTCAAACCTGCCGTGGCGTGCTCGCTGTTTGCCGATAGTAGCACCAGTCTAGTTATTTAATTGCCACACCTCGTAAGTAGTATTCTTATAAATTAAATGGCGTAAATACTTCATTTAATGGAAAACTAGCATAAAAGTGGTTTTATACTCTTCATAATTATTACGAATTATTACGTAACAAGCATTTTCCGTTTCCAAAAATTAAACTAAAACTTGAAGTCTAAAAGTTGATTATTAATAAAGTTTTATAGCCGTGGTAGATCTGTTTGTTCCGGGCATATCTATTGTTATACGCAATACAATACGTATCGGAAGCTCTATTATTAACGCAGAAGTAAATTAGAAACGTTACGTTGTCACTAATAATCGGTTATTTCCTTCTGTTCAGCAGGTATACGTACGCAGTAATACTTTGGAATATACAAACATTGAATATGTGTGTAACAGGTGCATGACATTAATTTCGCAACGATAATCAATAATCTCATTTGTGTATGTGTAATCAGACTAGAGTTTAATTTCTCTGACGTGTGCATTCAACGAGACAAGTTCCACCTCAATTGGTCTACCTAATATAATTTCAATTTTTTTGTAAATTCTCAAAAAAATATATAAAACCAATATAAAACCAATTGCTATGTTATATTTTTTCGGCTAAATATCTATAGCAAAACCTATTTCGATTACATTTTGCTAAATGTTTTCCATAATACATACATTTGTAAGACAAAAACGAACGTTCTTTATTTCCATAATTGCGTATGAAATCTAATTATGGTCGAAATGGAAAATATTCTTCGCTAACTTAAATTTTATTCTCATGAATTTACATTTCCTTTAAAATTGCTGTTATAAATGTGCCTGTAAAAATATAGTGATTCAAGTAATTCTATAATTTGAAATAACCGAATAAGAAAATCCCAAAGATTACCGGTAAAGACATCGCAATATACCGGTATTTTTATATATCTGTATAAAGTTATGCCGGTATTTTTTAAGTTAAAGCTGCATAAGGGTATGTACGAGGTAGGCGCCATAAATTCTCGGCCTGACAGACTTACACAGGTTCAAGGGTGTTCAAACTCCCTTGCGTCATAGTTGCATATGTGCGAGGCCTACACTAGACATATTACGGCTCGAAGAGTAGTAGTTTTTAATAGCCAGCCAGGCAACGTAACTAGAGCATGAAAACGTCTCAGGTAACGAAAATTGAGTACTGCGCGGTCATTAAATTTTTATCAAAAGAAGGGCACAAGATTAGACGGCGTTTATAGTAATTTATCTCTTGTACATTCCACTATAAAAAGATGGACAAAATGTTTCCATTTGGCGCAAGAATTCCTTGATGATGATGAGCGCCCCGGTTGGCCAATTGGACTGATAACGCCTCAAAACATTTCAATTATTGAGGAAATGGTATTAACAGATCGCCGTTTGAAAGTGAAGGAATTAGCAGTGATGTCTAACATTTCTTAAATAAGTATTCGCCGAATTCCCCATAACCATTTGGGTACGAATAAGATTAGTGCAAGATGGGTGCCGCATCTTCTCTCTGCTCTCCAGCGTGAACGTCGGGTCTAATGTGCACGCTCATTTTTTAACATGTGTGGAAACGACCCGAAACCGATTTTGGAGTCCATTGGCACAGGAGATGAAACAGTGGTTCTGTATTATGATCCTCTATCCAAAGAGGAATCGTTTTAAGGACGATAGTGAGTTGCAAGCAGCTGTAATACAACATTTTGATGGAAGAACTTTACAAGGATATAGAATTATTAACTGATCACTGTAATAAATGTATTGGAGTTAGGGGAGATTATATTCCTTTGTAAGCTCATTTTAAAAATGCAACAGGTTCCCTTTCCATGTTTTTAAAAGTGTAGGAAACATAGCTGTGGAGTTTTACAGAAACTTACCTAAACTAAAACAATAACACAAATGTAGATGGAAAATAAAATATTGCAAGTTGCTACAATAGCAAACGCTAGGCCATCGGCATACTCCGCATAATTACTTCAGAGCAATTGTTTCAGGAATTCCTGGATTCCCACTGTCAACCGGTCGTACAGTTGACAGTGGGAATCCACGAATTATACGAGAAAAGGGTTTAATTCTAACATGACTCGTTCAATCTCAACTCTAGAAGATATTTACAAATACCTATTTTTACTGCCTATGTACCTTAAAACTAAAACGTGAAACACTAGAAACTGAAGGAAAAGTGCTAGCCTGCAAGTACAAAACAATGAGAATCCACGAATTCCCGAAACATTTGTTCATTAAATATGTTAGTGCTTGCCATTTCAAAAAGTAAGCACTAGCGACGTTATGGCACCACTGCAAAGTAGATACAAGTTATTAGCACGGTTCCAACAAAACTTGTGCAAAGAAGGGCGCGATTAAAATTGATATGGAGATAACTATTGCGTTTTGAACTTAACGCTTCAGTACTATTAAAGTTTTTAGAAAATACAATTTTTTCAAAGAAACACATAAAATGTATACTATAAAGTAACTGAAAACACTTCACTAATTGTGTCATTAGTAAATAGATGATATTACAGATTGCACACTTGAAGCTTGAAACTCTAGTAAATAAATTCGTAATGTTAGAAAATTATTCAAACTTTCCTAGCCCTTAGCATACTACAGTCGCATGGACACACAGATAGTTGTAAGTGTAGATCATGCTGACATCCTTCTTGTTATTTGTAGTTAATAGCTTAATTTAATTCTAATCTGTAATACATAGAGCAGCGACACAATTGGGAGTTGTAGGATAGCTTACCTGTGCTTTACAAGGATGGGGGCCTCCTTGGAATTCTATTGTGCCGTACGCATCTGTAGGCAGACACTTTGTGTGCCTGGAAGGAATCCATATATCGTTCTGTGTTACCTTCTTATCGAAAGCTTGTGCATCGTGCCAACCAGTTGGTCTACCACACTGACATCTGTAATAAAATTTAAAAAAGTAAGGATCTCGTTGAATAGTCGAATCATAAGCGTAAAGAGCAACAGTATGGGTCCCAATTATAATTTTTCCAAATAATTTATCCAATGAAAACTGAAGAAAACATAATAGCGTAATTGAATAATGAGCACCTTCGCAGCAGGTACCTTATTGAACGACGATGTATTTCGAACCACAAATCCTAGCATTTCTAATGCAGAGACAGGAGTTCTATTTGTATGCTCAACAAAAGTAAATCTATAATCAAAATGTACTCCAAGATCTTTTATAATAATAATAATAATAATAATAATAATAATAATAATAATAATAATAATAATAATACAACTTTATTGTCCAACAGATTACAAGATCCAAAGGACAAAAATTAAATTCAATTGCAGACACCTTAATATATAAATACAAAAGAAAAAGAAAAACATTGTTGCAAACAACTTCCAAAACACTTTACAACATTGACAATGACAATAATTAAACATAAGCTAAACATTAATTAGACATTAACTGAGATCTACTGCAAGTGTGTCCTCCATCGATAATTTCATTTATTGAATTATAATTTATGTCACAGAACTGAGAAACCGCATTAAAATTTCGGGTCATAGTTAATAGTGGAGAGTGATACGTCATAGAGCACTGCACGGGCCTATTTTTCACGGCCCGGCCCGCCCGTGGCCCGTTGCAGTATGGAGTGGGCCCGCCCGTTGCGTTCATTACCTCGGCCCAAGGCCCGCCCGTTAGAAAATTTAGGCACGTCTAAATTATTTTAGCCTGTTTAAGTAATTATATCTTCACTGTCTATTTCTAAACATTTTTATATTCTCTTTAACCAACAGAAAACGTAACATAACATTGGATACATTGTTAATACAAACGATAACGTAAAAACTAAACGGTATTTATTGCATACGTTATATCCATTCGATGTATTTAATAACATTATCGGCCCGTCAGGTCCGTACAAATTCAGGCCCGACCCGCCAACATGATTTCGAGGTGGCGTGAAGGTAAAGGAAGGATCAAAATAAACTCCTAGATCCTTTATCGAGAAGCAACGATTGAGTAGAGCTTTTTCAAGAGTGTAAACATAGTGAAACGTGTTTGTTTTCCTAGAATATGATACTTGGAAGCATTCATCTCAAGTCTATTATCAATGCACCATCGAGAAATGTTATTAATCTGATTCTGTAAGTAACAGCAATCGTCTACACTAATTTCACAAAATATTTTTAGATCGTCAGCGAAAATACACCTCTTACAGTCAATAGAGTCAAGCAAGTCATTGATAAATAAAATAAAGAGCAAGGGACCTAGATTAAACCCTTGTGGTACTCCAGATGTTGGAGTGTATCGAATTTTTATAGTTGAGTAGGGCAACAATTGTGTTATTGTAAATATAGGTATGCACAACTGGGTTGAATTTTCACATTACCTCCAAATTTATTAATATCACGTCATTGTTTAATTGAATTTATTTCAACTTGAATGCGTAACAGTCTTTGAAAGTGTTTATGGAAGAGAGATTTTCAAACCGCCGCCAAAGGCGCATTTTCTACATTTCAGTAGCTCTAGAAGTTCATTGAAGAAAAGCTAAAATAACACGGGCCCAAGATTTGATCCTTAAGGGACGCCAGATGTTGCAGAATAGAATACCCATTATACGTAACATCCACAATATGTTTAGTTAGCTCTGTCAATTTGTGACACGAAATGGGCGAGAACAGCACAAGATGCTCATTATTTCATTAATAATGTATAACCGTTTTTCGTTCGACAGCTTATAAAGTGCCTACCAAAAAATATTTTTTAAGTAACTACACGTAGAGAAATAGTTTCTTGCGTCAATAAAATTTTCTTGCAAAAGAAAATATTTTTATTTCAAGACTATAAAAATGTATGAGATAAGAAAATAATTTATAGTAAGTTTTATTTGTATTAAGTAAATATTTACTTAGGGTTAGAAAATCAAGAAAATCCAAGACAGAAAAATGTTCTAAGCAAATCATTTAGTTTTAAGTAAAGAAAACATTCATATTAAAGGTAGAAATGGAAAAATGGTCCAGATTATACAAAATTCTGTTGAGAAATTAGACGACCGGTTTCAAAAAACCGTGTTCAAAAAAGAAATTATCAAACTAGAATATCCAGTAAAAGAAAAATTACAATAATGAAAAAAAAAACCTAAAGTTAATAATTGAAATTAGGACCAAATGAATGAACTAATGAAAAAGTTTTTTTGTAGGTTACAGCACAATTAAATTATTTCTTTAATAATGCCATTAAATAGGGATTACTTTTATGTAGTTTAATAATTAATGAGTTAATATTTAAGTTTACTTATCCCTTTTATTATTATTATTAACCGGTATCTTTTGAAAATGTTTATGAAACGTTCGTTAAAGATTATATCATTGTAAGGGTAAGTATGGTATCTGTATTCTGATTCGGTAGCTATCTAGGACGGTATGACTATAATTACTGCAACTAGGTGGCGCCAGAAACTATTTCAGTTGCTGTTTTTGAAGATTAGTGGGATAAACTGAGAAATATAAGAGCAATGCGGCCAGGAACAAGAAGCATTAATGCCTTTTCTCTCGTCATACTGTATTTGCCGGTAGTGATTACATCAATACCAGGAGCTATTTATTAGCATTACCTTGATTATTGTTTCTGGGCACTTTTTTCATGTGTACTTCTACATTAAATTAATTTTTATTCGAACATTATGCTGTAGATAACTTCTACCTTAGCCTTTTTAAAATCGCAAGCAATGTGAATAATTTACTGCATTATGTACGGATATGTCGTACTGTTTTGAGCAAGGTAAGAGCAATTAATAATGTCCATATAAATAATATTATGTATTTCAAGAATTCTAAGCAAAAACTGTTTTATTTTAAGAAAATGAAACTATTGATTTATGAACAATACCTAAACGCTTTCTGGAATTAAGAAAACTATTTACTATCCTTAAGAAAATTTTGCTTTGTGTTATAAAGGCCATTTACTTATACTAAGAATCGCTTTCTTCAAATTTTCTGCACGATTTTCTTGATTCAAGTTAACAAATGTCTTACACAGAGAAATACAATTATTTTGTTACAAGCATATACTTCTCTTAAGCGGAAAAAGGAACGCTAATCAAATATTTCTTTTGATTTAAAACAGTTATTGTATTGCGGATAATTGAAATAGTCATTGCCTCGAATTAAGGCGGACAGCTTTGATACAAGTGAACGTTTCTCTGCGTATATTATTTTGATGACAATCAGTAGTATCAGCACAAATTATGATGAGACTACTAAACAATGAGGCGTAACAAATATTTAATGGGCACATCGCATGTTACTTTTGACGTTATCATCTATATTACTTGAATTAATTAAGAACAGCTTTGTTACCGTTATTTATATCATTACTTGCAAGCATGTTAAAATTAATTCCTAAATGGAAACCAAGTTTGCGAGCAATTAAAAGTAGGTATTTATTCCCAAAAGTTTCTAAGCGAAAGTTTTAATGGATTATCTGCAACCGAAACACTCACAAGTTTGAATGTACAATAAACTTAAAACGGAAATTTAGTTGAATTTAGCCGGCCCTGCTTACCAACATTGCTTAAACATTTTAAATTTATTTAGGTAAAAAATTTGATCGACAGTTTTATAACATTTCAACTGAACTTGGATATTATGCTGATGCGTAAGATAAACAGATTTTGAGACTGTTGGAATTTATAGGAGAAATATAATTCTATATCTTGCTTTAGCCTGTCGAAAAGGATATTAAAAAGTTATACGAAACTTCCATAAAGTCATTAAAGAATTTAAGAAATTCTGCACGTCAGTTACCTAACCATCAAAACGTCTGCCAGTCAAAGAAGTGGGCTTGAAACAATTTATACTAACTGCAATGAACAGTTCAACATGTCAAACTATTATAGACGATAAGAACCAACAATAAATTGAATCGTTCAATTAAACTGGTCCACGAAATCTCCCAAAACTTTTTACATAATAAGAGCTCAGTATTTGCTCTCCAACAAAAAGATTAATTAATCACTTGTATTTTTCTTTACTTGATGTTTTAATTAGAAGTAAAATAATGAAGGTAGGCAGCTTAAAATTAATTTGCTATCAAAAAATAAAAAGAAGTTTGTAATACTTAGTACAAAGATGTCGATAATATCCAAAAATAGTAGAAAAGCAGAAGAATGAAATTGAAGTAAAAACGAACAATGAAAATGTTTTAGACGTCCAAAGCAGGAGAATATCCTAGAAATACATTATGTACAACCTATCTTTTATCAACAATATGATTTTATCACCCACACATTGTAATGTATAATTTCAAAATGGGTAAAATAAACAATATCCTTGATGTCGCAGTAATATATTCCTAATGTAAATACATTTCAAAATGGATGGGAGATTTCAGGTGTATATCAACATTTATTCGTCTTTGTAGAAAAGGTTACAGGTCACGCGTCACGCAATATATCTCCTCGTTGGTTGTTTGTTTTCGCATTTGCAGCCAGTTAAACAAGAAATACATTTGCGTACTTTACAAAATCGTGAATATAATTAATACTCCAAGACTTAAATTAGCGTGGTAATAAATTTTCATTTTCTCGAAGTCGCATAAAATCGATATTTTTGAAAAAAATTTATAATGTAGAAAATTCACATTGAGTAAATAGAAGCAGCAAGGACCAGTGTAAAATAAGATGGCATTACTTGCTGGTAATTTGTCAATAGATGTCGTTTAAAAAGATTCAACTATTGGAGGGCGGAGGATTACGGGTCAATTTCCCTGCGTTTAACAGCATCGGAAAAGCTCTAACAAAACAGATAATGATATCTACAACAACTAAATAAATAAATAAAAAGAGTACGTGGAAACTGAAATTTAAAAAAGTAATACGAAAAAAATAAATCAATAGTAAAAACCATATTTGCATCCACATTGTCTTTCCACAAAGTCTATTAAAATTTCCGACAAATCCAATTTGCCGAAAAAAATTATTACCGTAAATCTATTGTTAAACGTTATCATTGAATCTAATCTAAATTGAAATGTTTTAATTCAAGGAAATTGTTCAAAAATGGAATTTTTGTAAATTAATTAGATTTTTAAATGAACTGTGGGATTCGGGAGTATTCTTACACCCTCTTTCGACCATTTTAAAAGAATTTTTGAAAAATGCAAACCAACCTTGACTTTACGAAAATGTCATATAAACTCTATGTTCCTTATGACATTCATAAGAAACCTCCAACTTTCTCTTCTACCTTGAATTTATTCTATGATTTCAATATTAGACACTTTAAACTGGGAGCGCAGCCAAAATAATTCGATGAAACCTTAACCAGAAGTCATGAATTTAATTAGCAGCCCTTTCCTCCTTTATTTTAATCGCGATGGCGATTGTTTCTTTCCACAGCACATTTTGATGATATGTACCCAAATATAATCTAACGAGGAATTTTTGATAAATAACATTATTTTTAGAAGGAGCATGAGAGAATGAATATAGTGACGCTACTAGATGACTCAAACTAGACGAATCTATGCTCCAAAACACAATGGATAACGTAATTATGACAAAATTCATTGACGTTCTACTTAATAACTTTACGATAGATATTTAATTTATGAAACCCTGCTCGAAATACCTCTGAATCTACCCTGTTGTTTGTTGTAGGAGAATTTTTCATTAATTTTGAAGATTTACGAAAAGAGGAGAATAAAAAGAAGAGTAGTTTCTTCTTCGATTCACCAAGATCGCCGTTGGCTGGAGTTAAATAAATTATTTGGTACCCTCACTCCGAGGATCGGAGGCCCGAGGAGGAAAGGAGGCTTCCGAAAAATAACTAATATCCGCCAGAGGGAATTTCATATTTATCGAGTGGCTATACTGAATACCCAATACGTCCTCGATTGACAGCTGCGTTTGACGATGTAATTATTTAACACAATATATATATCGTTGTTCACGGTTTGGCTTCATGAATATTTTAACGTTATTGAAATTTAATCCAGCTTAAGTACTTCGATGTTATTACACCATTATTTTGTTGATCATGCTTTTATACATTTTAGGGCTATTAATGTATACATCTAACTAACTTCTCAGCATTTTAAGTATTGATCTACAGATGAATTCTTACCAAATACTGGAGTTGAAAATGTCGTATTGGATTCCTGGAGTGGATATTGTCCGAATGATGTTCAAAATTTAATACCAACAAACAAAAAAGTCAATATCTTCACAATTCTAAAAAAAAACAAAATCAATGGTGCAACCTTTAGATGTTTATGGATTTAGAGTATGGATAACAAACAAAAAAGTCTTCTAAAAGGAACAGTATTATTCAATTACAATCTTTAACTCATAACAGTCATAACCAATTGTCATCGCCAAGGTTCTTAAGTTTATTTGATGCGTGGTACAGAAACGGGTACATCAACGAACCACCGCGCGGCCACATTTAGCTTTATAAAGGAGTCGCAGACCATACCTCAATGCAATATTTGCAATCAACATGTATTTATTCGATGTACATGGTGCAAACAGTTTCTTTGTTTTAAACAATTCTATGAAGATTATCATTGTTGTGTTGGTTACACAATTCAACAAAGTTGGACTTTTTGTTGTCGCCTGAATGAAGCATATAACTTTTTGTAGATTTTTTTGGTGCTGATTCCAAATTATATCTGCTTATGTTACCATTTAATCAATTATTAATATGAAGTTAATGCTTCATAAGCATTAGACATCACAGCCTAGTAATGTCCAGTTTTAAACATTTTTAGTTAAACTTTTCTAATATTTGCTAATAATCTCGCAAAACCGCTTAAAAATGGTTATTCATGGATTTTCGTGGTCACTGATCACACGCAAAGAAACGCTTGTATCAAAGCTGTTCTCCTTAATTTAAGACAATTATTGCTTCAATTATTCGCTATACAATAACTGCTTTAAATCAAAAAAAAAATATTTTCTTAGCGTTCCTTTCTCCGCTTAAAAGAAGTATATACTTGTAATGAAATAATTGTATTTCTTGGTTTAAGACATTTATTAACTTGGTTCAAGAAAATCTTGCAAAAAATTTGAAGAAAGCGAAGGTACAACCATCCCTCGATTTACAAGGTACTTACTTTACACAGTTTGTAAATGAAAACAAAAAAATTGTTTATGGGTTCCATTTTGATTGTTTTGCATTATAACTAGAGTTTGTTAAAAAGGAGGTACCGGATGGCAGTAGCGTAGCGGTAGCGGCGTGGATAGGGGTAATTTTCAACTCGTAGTCGATCGCGACAGTACCGCGAGAGAGTTCAAAGCGACAGTACGTTGCACGCTGCACGCCAAATAAGTACGCGGAGCTGGGACGCCCAAAGGGTGTAACGTTCCCTTCGAATATGAATAAATATCTCAGGCATTTCCCTGGATTAGAATATAGGAGTCCGCATATTTATTGCACAATACGCAATAGCGGATTGCTAAGTTGCGATAGGTTTGAATGTAGAAAACATTATAATAGTAAACGTCATGTATTGAATTTAAGAAACAGTATTCCATACTGGCAATTTTTATATGATTTTATTTTTACGTTAAGTGTGTGCAACATCCCACAACATCCAGTGTCTAATGAACACTTTCGTCTTTTTTGGGCTAAGTACGTTCTCTCATGGAAGCTGCTAACATCTATGCAATTACGATACAATTTGCCACGTGTGCAAGGTACAGTAAAGGAATGTATAAAAGACGAGTTGAGAAATAAGAAAATCTGCCTATGTGTGGATGAAACAGGTGATGCTCAGAAACACAGCGTCATTCATGTTGTAGCGCGTCCTTTAAAACGTGATGGTCTAGCAGCTTCATTGTTGTTATCCAGTAAAAGGATTCAAAAAACTAATGCAGAAACCGTTGTCAAGATAATAAAAGATTCGTTAAGAGAATTTTGTATCACAGGAACCTAAGTCACAATGTTCGTTACTGACGGAGCCGCAGCAATGCTGAGAGTTGGTAGGATATTGAAAATATGCTTTCCGACTCTTCTTCAAATAATATGCCTCATACACGCATGTCACCTCGTAGCAGAAACCATTCGAAAGAAGTATCCGATGGTGGATAAGTTAATAGCATCTACCAAAAAAGTGTTCATCAAATTTCCCAAACACATCCGTGTATTCAAACAATTGTGTCCGAAATTACCACTACCACCTCAGCCTGTAATAACGCGATGGGGAGCATCGCTCCAGGCAGTATCTTACTATCAGAAATATTTTTCACAGGTGAAAAATGACATCCTGAAATCTGATTCAAATGACTCTGCAGCAGTTCGAGACAGTCAGCAACTTTTTTCCAATTCGGACGTTCAACAACAAATAGATTAAATTTCCATGAACTATTCTGAAGTTGCACAAGCTATTGAGCAATTAGAAAACATTCACTTATCTGCATGAGACGCATTAGATTGCATAAACAATTTACAAGCCGCTCTAGAAAACTTGACAAACACTATAGGGGTCGATGTTGCTTAAAAATTTGGTGCAATTTTAACGAAAAATCCCGATTTACAAAAGGTTCAAGAGTGCCCAGATGAGGAAAAGGAATATCTGACATTTGCAAATCTTACTTCACTGGATGTCGAACGATCATTTTCGAAGTATACGACAACGTATTCACAACACTGTCGACGGCTGAATGAATCGACAATGGAAGCGTTGCTGATGTTGCAATTCTACGCAGCTTACCAGGGCGGTTGCCAATTGCCACAGTGGACATCAAGACGACAAGAAAAGGTAACAATATTATTTTTCACTAATATTGTATATTACGTACCTACTTTTATGCGGTGAGCCACTGCCGGTACCACCTTTTTAACAAACTCTACTAATAACCTAATAACAATAACTAATCGCTGTAATAAGTGTAATAAATAACTAATAGATGCCTTTTTGCCTTTTTTCGTCTTTTTTATTGCCTTTTTGCCGCCTATTTCTATAATTTTATAGTGTCATAAGTCCGAGCTTTAGTTATAAGTTGAAATCATTAAAAATTAGAAATCATTAGGAAATTCATTGAAAATTTTTTTCAGTTTCATTGAAACTAAGGTTCAAGACATCTAGTTGATTTCGCCACACGTTGAGTTACCATGCCCTTCAGGTTCTTCTTATCCCTGAAAAGCCCCTTAAGACCACGAATTAAATGTTGAATTCACTCTTTTTGATTCTCATTATGACGTGGTCTACTGAGTTGGGTAGTGCAATCTTACGTTATCATTAATTAAATGAATTGTATTATTAACATTGATATGTAACATCATTAATGTCAAATTCAATCGTTATTGTTGTTGTTCTTCATAAGTAAAAAGATAATTATTACAAGTGTAATCTACAAGTACATCAAAACAGAACTAGAATGAAACTGGTCAAAGGGGTACATGTACACTGTAGTTAAAATTTCAAAGTTTAGAGATTTGTAAATGTATCCGAACATTTCAAGCGCTGCAATCAACTACATTATAAACAACACTAATTTAATTCATGGAGTTGTTGAGCTTTGAAAGCACTCAGAAAGTACTACACTTAAAAAATTTTTTCTTCAGAGTTAAGTTGGGTTAGTATTTGTTGGATTGAAAGAATTACACATTATGTCTAGGGTATTTTGATATTAATATAAAGAATACAAAACGTACCACTTCATTTTTAGAAGGACTATGGTGCGCATGTTGTAAGGACAACGATAAATTTAGTGCTTCGCTGAAACCGAACGTAAAGTTAAATTTGACGTTTTTCTACAGAAAATTTTATATTCAGCGCAAACATATACCTGCATACTACATGAAAAGCTTTACCTCAAAACTACTTTCGTGGGAGACTTAATGAGATTTTTAGTATTAGCGGATTTTTCCCTTTGCGTGATTTTGCTTGCATAATATCGAACAAATACTAAACAGTTTTATCGATTGAAAAAGAAATCAAGTCAAGGTTGCGTGCTACTTCACATAATTCCCTTGAACTCACTTGAAATCGCTTGACTGAGTGATAAATATAGCATGTAATGTATTTGTAATCGAAATACATTCAAGAGGAACCTGCGTAAGTACATATACGTACAAATCTATCTATAGATGTCACTGGTAAGCAGTCTCGAATATAAATTTATTTTATTTATAAACAATGATGAATCAAATGCATGGGGTTTCGATGAACAAACAAAAGTGCAAATCCGTACTACGTTAATTTTTTCTGCACAGAAAGAAATTGCATGAAAAATTAACACTAAAAATGGTTTATTTAATTCCATACTGTGAATTTTGGCAGGGTTTACCTAAAACGTGTTAGTGTATTACACTCAACTGTGTAAAATGCTATGGAATAAGGTACGTCGTTGCAACTTAATATTGTTCGGCCTTTTTTATGTAACATGCGTTTTGTCCATGTTTATTGCACTAATGTACTTGACGTTTCACTGAGAATGTCGGGGGTGGTGCTGATGTGCTGGTTCTCAAGCAGATTAACCCGTCCTGGATTCTTGAAGCGATGAATTGCTTGAATACCTGCCTTTGTAATTAAGGACGATACGCACTTTTGGAGCCGCTTTATCATATCTGCAATTTAATTTTAAATGAGTTTTCAAATTGGCACCATATATACAGATTTTGCAAAGGCGTTCGATAAGGTGCACCATCATCTAATCTTGCATAAAACGCACAAATTTGGGATATCGGCTAATCTTATAGCGATTAGATCATACCTTACCAATCATCTCAACTACGTAGGGATTCTATGTATAATTGTACATCTGGAATACCGCGGGGGTCTACGCTTGGGCCTCTTCTGTTTTTAATATTCATAAATGACCTTGCAGAGTGTCTTCCCTCAAACTGCTTGCTGTATCCCGACAATCTGAAATTATACCGTAAAATACGAGGGGATGATCGTAAAATAAGGTTCCCAAAGCCCTACAGCAGCAATAAGACGTGTTAGGCGAAATCCGACAACATTGGCGTGTGCAGCAGCTTTCCCACTCTATATATGTACCACTCCCATCTCGCTACGCCGCTCAGTGTTGGCGAAGCAGCCGTCAGAGATGGAACTCCCGATCGCTGCTACCGCCAGATGCGAAATTCCCGCTGTGATACGTTTTTTAAACGCGAAAGGGGTTTCACCTATAGACATTCATCGTCAATTAACCGAAGTTTATGGAGAAAAGTGTATAGCTGTTCAACACGTCCGCAAATGGTGTAGGGAATTCGCTGGAGGTCGGACGGAAATTCACGATGAAGAGCGGAGCGGAAGACCATCAGTTTGAGAGGAAATCGTTGAAAACGTCGAGAGCATACTGCTTGAAGATCGGAGGGTCACCATTCGTCAACTCGCTCTTCGGATTCCTGAGATTTCCAACACCACAGTTGAAAAGATTTTGACTGGCGGCAGAATTTTACGACACGGGGATACAGTTGGAGCACCGTCTGCAAAACTGCTTGGATAGAAATGGCGATTATGTCGAAAAATAGCTTAAGTTTTTACCTTTAAAACGATGTTTAATGTTAAGGGAATAAAGAATGCTGTCTATTTTTAAAAAATATGGAAACCTTATTTTACGATCATCCCTCGTAGAAACCTACGAAGACTCCCTGGCGCTGCAGGCTGATCTTCAAATACTACAGGAGTGGTGCATGTCTAACCATCTCCTCTTAGAAAGTGCAAGGTTATGACATTTACCAGACTTTAATCAACTATGGAGTTTGCGTACAGAATTAATAACCAAATCTTGCGTCGATGTGAATCAATTAAGGATTTTGACGTGTAGTTTGACACCAAGCTTACTTTTAAGTAACACGTCACGAATGTCTGCCAGCAGGCTTTAGCTATCTTGGGATTCCTTACCAGAAACACACGCTCTCTAAATAACTCATTCATTAGTTTCTATTACGTATTTATCCGCACTAAATTGAAATATACTACCTTATATATATAAATATGGTTGAACACGTCCAAAAGAAATTACTTGAAACTTTATATTTTCGGAAACATGGCGTTTACATAGGACATGATTACCCCTACGATGAGCTGCTAATGGAATTTGGATAAATATCGCTGCATGATCGAAGAATAATTACACAGACAGTCTTCACTTATAAAATTATACATAGTCTAATTTCTGCTCCCAATCTACTGAACCAACTACCATTCCTTATGCCCAGGCCTGATGCTAGGAAAAAGCAAACTTATTACCTTCCTACTGTTAATACTCGTCACCACTCCCGCTCTCCTATACTTTCATTATATGAAAATGTTAGCACTTACATATTGTAATGATGTTGATTTGTTTGCAAGAAGCTTGCACACCTTAAAACAACACTATCAAGATAGATTTTCTAGCATTTGGTATTAATTGAAGAATTATTGTTACTATTTTTGTTATTATTACTGTTATTACTATTATTTTCTTCTTTTTTTACAAATACTATTATTATTCGATTATTTGTTTTAAAATTAACTTTCTATATTTCAGTTACTTCGTTTTGTATTGTAGTTTAGAGTATTGTTTCTTTTGCATCTTTCAATGCTTGATGTTAATCAATAAATAAGATTATCCTGCAATAAGTAGGTTCTCTACTGTTGGATAACAAATGTTTACTATTATTATTTTTATTATTATTATTTTACAGACTACCGCAGACACACACTGAGATTGAAATATGTACCACCTCTTCAAACTCCGTCTAATCTATAAAAATAGGTACGAAGCTGTTCTTTCTTAAATTGTCATAAAATCATTGCAGAGGCTCCCTTGTATGTATATGACTTTTATTATAGAAATTTATTCGTAGACGGTTCGTAGAAATGATGTGATTGAAAATATAAATTAGAGATAACACTGTATTTGATAATGTATGGACAATGTCGTTCGTGGTCTCCCTGACAACAAAACATGTTTTCTAAATAATAGACTGTTGCGTATAATTCGTGAAAGCGCCGTACTCCTTGCAAATTTAGATATCCCCAATGAAAGAAATGGATATGCAACGTGATCCATTTGAAATTGGAGCACCTCTATTTGACACTAAAATGAAACTCACATAGTGGATCAAAAAGTCTATTTGCACACAAAATTTCAGAAGTTCGTCTAAATTTTCAAAGCATACTGTGATTATTTTTCGAGTTTTAAATGTTATTAGAGGTATTTTTAATAAAAATCTGACTACACCACTGAACTCAAAAGGTCCAAAAATGGTTTTAGCCAACATTTCTTGCAAATATGAAGTAAATGTCAATGTCACAGCCTACGTTTGACTTAATTTATAAATTATTAATATCGACATTATTTGGATTTCACTTAAATGAAATATATTTTTTTAGATGAAATAACAATTACTATTAATAATTGAAGCATTTTTTTAATACGAAAATGCACTAAATAGAAGTAGAACGAGATTATTTAAATAACCAATGTAACTAGTAGGTATTATTTATTTCTTTAAAATCTGCAATTTAATAGATATGTTATTATATTCACTTTTTGATTGAAATTAGATAAAAAAATATATTATTTGCAATTTTGTGATATTTAATTATTATTTAATAAAAACTTTAGTTAATTTTTAGTTGTTCTTCTTTATAAATGTTGATCTACCTCGGTCAGTAGATGTTCTAAGAACCGCATTTATAATAATAATAATAATAATAATAATAATATTTTATTTTCTACAGGATGAACCCAAGTACAGAACATTTTATAATTGTTTAATGTGTGCAAATAAAAGAAAAGAAAAAAAACAAATAAACGTATAAACGTGTAAAACAATGAAAAGGAAAAAAATAACTAAATAGATAACATATTCTTGGTACCACCTCTTCCGGTATTACAGTTGCGAGAGTATATCTGTTAAGGAATCAAAATTTATATCAGCACTGACAGAAATAGAGTTATAATTTGTACACACAATGTTTATGGGTGATTTTAGCATTATATTAGTTCTACTTGCTTGAACATAGAAGGTAGAGTGATTCCGCGATTCCAGACGGGGTATGTTGAATATTCCTGAAGTCGCGACAATTTCTATATATAAAACCATACATGCAGTAAGCTGACGCAACCATGTTGTTGATGTGAGAGATGAATGTAAGTTTGCTATCAAATGTAACTCCAAGATATTTCACTTCACTGCATCTCACAAGCGCCTCCCCCTCGAAAACATAGTCAAAGTGCAATGGTTTCAACTTCTTTGTGTATGTTGTAATTTTACACTTGCTAACATTAAGGTATAAATAATTTTTTGACACCAGGTTCCTATGCTGTTAAGATCGTTTTGAAGTAAAGAACAATCACTTCTACTGTTTATTCTATAAAAGATCTTTAAATCATCAGCAAATAGAAGATATTCACAACGCAAACAGTGAACGATGTTATTTATAAAAATCAGGAACAAAATGGGACCCAGATTAAATCCTTGGACGACGCCCGGGGTAGAGATGTAGGTATTAGAAGCGGCACCATGATACTCCACATAATATTGTCTGTCTGTAAGGTAAGATCTAAAAAGGTTGCATAGACTCCGTGAAAATCCCATTTGCGCCAGTTTGGCCAAGAGAACGCAATGATCTATTTGATTGAAGGCTTTGTGAAAATCGGTATATATTACGTCTACCTGACCCTGACCATCAACAGCTCCGGAAACGTATTGCGAGAAACAGCTTAGATTTGTGGTTTTATGAAAAATGATTCTCTCGTAACTTTTTTATTAAATTAAGTTTTGGTTAAAACCATTTTCGGACCTTCTGAATTCAGTGGCGTAGTCAGAGTTTTAATAAAAAGTCGCTTTTACGAACTCGAAAAATAATCATACAATGCTTTGAAAATTTAGACGAACTTCTGAAATGTTGTGTGGAAGCAGACTTTTTGATCCACTATGTACTAAAAAAAAATGAATTCATTTTAGTGCGCCCCTATATTAAAACAAGTGGTGGGTTGTTATTTGATAACCTACTATTTTATTTTATACATTAATAATAGTTTGCGCCTGGACAAAAATAATAGTTTCTGTTATTCTATTCTGTTGCTGTTAAAATTGTACAACTGATGAATTGACAAGGGATAACCAGTAACTCACCGACGGAAAGGAATACACAAATAATAGCATTAATAAAAGTTCAGTGAAATAGCATCGGATATCTGTTGTCTGTAATCTGTAGTCGTTCGATCAAACAATAGTATTTCCACGTTTCATTTGCGGAGGTGTACTCATACGCAATTTATCCTTTTTAACCGGTGAATACGAATTAAAATGGTGGCATGTATACTAGCAACATTAAATTTACATTTAAATTTGATTCTGCTGATAATTATAGATTTCAAGCATTTATAGAAGAGGTTAGTGGAACTATTGTCATATTGCAATGCATTTAGGGTTCTCCTATGATGACATTTTAGTCTTAATGTAATACGAGTCACCTGCGTTAATCTATTATAAAAAACTGAAATGCCGTAGATTGTAATATTTTTCATTAAAATACAACTTGATAGTTTTATTCAATGTTGAATTTTGTTGACATGAAAAGGAAACGATGGAAAACAAAGTGAATCATGAAATAAATAAAATACATATACAGTGTGTCCACGGATGGAGTTGACAATAGTTATGATGGACAAAAAATGTTTGAGTTGGAATTTAATATTTGGGAAATAAGTCCTGCTTGATTTGGAATTTATTTTGAGTCTACTTTCGATTTGTTAGATTCAAGTAGGCCTTTACAATTGAGCAAAAACTATTTTCGTTTCAGGTAAAGTACCTTTTCCCTTCACAGTATACCAAAGAGTTACTAAGAAAACTTGTTGATGACAGATTATAGCGTCTAGCAAATTTTCTGAATGATCGACTTACTTTGATAAAATCCATTATTTGTCAATTTCGTAACAGGTAAAGTACTTTTTCCGTTCACAGTACGCCAATGAGCTAATTTTCAAAATACGAGGGTGAGTCGAAAATTACTTACACTTTTAGTTCTACAACTGTATTAAACAAAGATAGGTATACAACAGATATATTATTTTTCGATATAGTCTCCACCTTTAGCAATGCACTTGGTCCAGCGAGCCACAAGCTTCCGTATGCCTTCCTCGTAGAAGATTTTCGGTTGGTCGTGAAGCCACTTTTGCACCGCATCCCGAACGTCTGCGTCTGAGGCAAATCGACGACCTCTCAAAGCTTCCTTAAGCGGTCCAAAGAGATGAAAGTCTAAGGGAGCGAGATCAGGGCTGCAGGGAGGGTGTTCCAGGGTCTCAAAGCCCAACCTGTTAATAATTTCTATGGTGTTATAGGCCGTGTGCGGACGGGCGTTGTCTTGCAACTACAAAACTTTCTTTGAGAGTAAACCACGGCGTTTGTTCAAATTGCTGGTTTCAGCTTATTTGCCAACAAATCACTGTACCTCACACTATTTATGGTAGTCCCCCTGTCCAAGTAGTCGTCCTGTATAGAGCCTTTTTCGTCCCAAAACACGGTTAACATCACCTTCCCAGCCGATGGCGAGGTCTTGAATTTTTCGTGCTGGGTGTTTCCATTGCATATTCTGGCGTTTCGGATCGGGCTCGTAGTGATGAACCCACGTTTCATCAACGGCCATTATTCTGCTTGAAAATGCGTCGCCTTCCGCGATTGAAGCAATCCGGTAAGCGTTGGCAGATGTCCAAACGTTTGGTTTTGTTTTCTGCGGTAAGTATTCGTGGTACCCATCGCGCACACACTTTACGAAATTTGAGTTCATCGTGGATAATTTGATAGGCAGAACCATGACTGATGTTTAAAGAAGATGCAACCTCACCTATGGTAACTCGCCTATTGCTGTAACCATCTCGCGAGCTTGCTGAATGTTGTCGTCGGTGGTCGAGGTTGACGGCCGTCCAGCTCCCTCTTTTTGTGTTACACTCATGCGGCCACTTTAAAACATTTCGATCCACAAAAAAACGTTTTTATAAGATAAAGCACTGTCCCCGTATTGTGACAAAAGTCGCCGGTGAATTTCAGCATCTTTCACACCCTCTGACCACAAAAATCGGATCACTGCTCGTTGTTTCTCAAATGACGCGATCGTGATTAAATTCCGCATACATAACCACAGAGGTTAACACAACGCATGCGCAAGCGACCGCCACTACGATAACCTTCAAAGCTTGTTATGGAGAAAGTGTAGATAATATTTGACTTACCCTCGTAATTGGCCTACCTTGGTAATAATGATGAAGTTGACAATAGGAGAAAAATCTTTATTATTAATTTTATGACGAACATACGATCACCATACAAAAATCTTAGCAACAGCAAGCAATTTTTAAATCAAAATTGCTTGCTGTTGGGTCAGACCTACCTATCCACCTTGCAGGAAAATGATGATTGTCTGAGGAAAAGTGTAAAATGAATAGGGCAGCCAAAACAGGTTGTGGATCTAAAGCGCTTAAAAATTGTTAAACAAATGTTCTCAAGGTGTGCTGATTTAAATTTTCCTCTATAAAATATGGACCAACTATCCGATCAAAGAAAATTCCGCACAACACATTAACTTTCTTGTAACATTGATTTCTTTTGTTAATTACATAGTTAGAGTTATCCCACGCCTAGTAGCGACTATTTTGGGTAGATACGTGCCCATTGGTGCAAAATGTATATTCATCAGTGAAAATAAATCTGCAATAACTGTAAAAAATCGAAACTTCGAATAAATATATAAGTATGAAAATAGAACATTCTATTCACTTATTACTAAGTTAAATTACTTATACATTTATTGAAAATTTAATATATTTTCTGTACTTCGTCATTTTTTGAATACTATAAATATTTAGGAAAATTTCATTATACTCACCCTGATGAAACCCAGAGGAAACTCATTTGAAAAATGTCGATGTTTGAAATAAAAAAGATACATAAATTAAGCTTTTGTAACTTTTTTGGTTTTCTAAGTGGTGGAGTCTGTTGACTGACATACTATTTAGTCTATTCCTAAAATATCGCGTGGGCCCTTTAAGGCAATTCTTTCTAATGACAACAAGGCGATGCTATAAATATAAATACTTGTATGTATATTTCTGAGTTGCTGAAGTGTAACTTTTATTTGCTGAATTGCTTAAATGTTGCTTGAATTGATATTTATTGACGAAATTATGATTAGAGCAACGCAACTGCGCTGGAAGCCAGTGGCGGACGCATAAAAGTTTACACAAAATAAATTAAATGTGATACGTGCTCAAACACTTACCGTTTTAAGAGCCCTCCGTGAAATCACAAAGTGGATAATGTCTATTTAATATTTGTAACATTAGATATGTTTCCAAACTTGTTTCGGCAGAGTGAGTGCGGCGTGAAGAAAAGAAAACGAACGTTCTACATCTAGCGACGTTATATTTGCGTAAGTAAAATAATCTTTCAAATAACTTAACGGTTCTGTTGACGCACCTTCACAAATTTGTCTTAATGTGCCAAAATCAGAGTCTTTATCTAAAACACAAACATTTCTTGCGTCTTCTATCGCGCATAGCTGTGCGTGAACATGTTGCACTATTTGCAAAGATTCCACTAACGACGCCGAAGAATTTTGTAGTTTTTCTATCGCATCCGCTAGTCCCACGTAATTGTTCTGAATAATTTCCAAATCTGTGTTAACTTGACTATCCTGAAATTTCAAGCGGCTTACCTTGACAGCCGCAGCTTCCTTTGGGTCGAATTCTAAAATCACGTTCTTTGTATTCTCAAAATATTTATGATAATAAAATGCAGCCTCTAACCATGTTCCCCAACGAGTAAGAATAGGTTGTGGTGGTTCAGGAATACCGGGGCATAGTCTATGAAATTCCCGAATACGTTTTGGGGATTTTACAAACACAGCTTTTGTATGTGCTATTAGAGCGTCTACCTCGGGATAACATTTTCTGATACTATCTGCTACGAGACTGAGAGTATGAATATTACATGTAATATGCAACAAGTTAGCACAATGTTTTTTAAGAGATCGACCTACAGCAAGCATGTTTGCGGCACCATCACTCATGAACATCAACAGTTGATTTGTTGAAAGTTCAAACTTTTCCAATGTATTTAACACCAACATTGAAATTACTTCGGCAGTGCATTGTTGTATTCGTCTGGAAGCTAGTAAAATTGAGGGTGACGGTCGATGTGGTTCCATTGTGCGTACCATTACATTAACCACAGAATGTTTTTTACGATCTGTTGTTTCATCCACACATAACCACAGTTTTTTATCTTGCAACTCCGATTTAATTCTTTTCTCGACATGCTCAGGAGCAGACGGCACAACTCTCTGTAATGTTCTCTCACTTGGTAACTTAAAGTCCGAATATTCATTCCAAAACGAGACATATGCTTTCTTCCTTAGTAAATGAAATGGTAAATTACATGCAACAAACACATAAATTAAATTTAAATTTGTCATAATCTCGTGTGGAATTTTTTTTTTTTAAACATGCCCTGCACTATTTACATGCCGTAGACAATCACTTTTCGACCAACACATTAAATCTATTTCACACACTACACATTGATTTTAGCGCCATCACACTTTAAATCAGGAATTTCTGCAATAAATTCTCTTATTGTGTCCAACTTTGGTTGTTTTCGCGACGTAGGAAACATTTTCAAAACAAACGTAGAACTACGATATAGTATACGACAGCGTAGATGCATACACAACAGATCGGCTTTCGAGTCGCAGTTATACTGACGCTTATACCGAATTGTCCCGGCCGTGTTTATTTTGTGTAAACTTTTATGCGTCAGCCACTGGCTTTCAGCGCAGTTTGCGTTGCTCTAATTATGATGTTGTATGATTCCACAGATTTCATTTTCTTCAGTTAACTATTTAAGTGTTGCTTCAAAACAATCAACGTTTAAAAAGTTAACTATGTAAAAGATGTAGAAATAGTAATTCCATTTTTTTTCTGTAGAAAGGATTGAAATTCAGCTAAACTCTTCTAATTGACTAAATATCATTGGGTGTTTTGCCATGAATTAACGGAAATCCTATCATCTGTGTAAAATTTATCGAGTATTCTTTAATGGGGAGGAGAAATTACAACGCTCTAATCAAAATATGACGAAGGTTTCACAACGAAATCTAACGTGACTGATGTGCAGGTCATGTCAATAGAAAAAAAAGAACAAAAAATCGTGCTCAACTAAACAAAACCTCTTCGCATCTAACCAGATGATCTGCAATAATACGATGAGTGAGTTTTACTGCTCAAGTTGCGAGGGGATCGTTTCGTTAACTTTCTCTCGAGTTACATCAAAGCTCCCTACTAGTTGGTATTAGGAAGCACGGAGCAGTGTACCTTTGACGTTAAAACTATATTTATTTTACTTTATTTATTTTCTATTTCTAGTGATTTATTTGATGTAAATGCAAATTGTGAAGTTATGTACGCCTCAAATTTCGGAATAATGTTTTCAAAAGTGCCGATTCGGGTTAGTTCTCAACAAAATATTTAATTGACAAACATGGGAAGTAAAACAAGTTAAGCTATTTGATTTCAATTTTAAAATTTCTATCTTTTTGTAATAAATATTGATTTTGTTTAAATAAATATATTCAATAATCATAAAATTAATGGTTGCAATTTATATCTACGTCAAATTTGCCAACACTCAATATAATTTAATATAAGAAATCGCTCAAAAATACATTGTCATAAAATTTATCGCTTGCCCTCGCTGAAATGTTTTTTGGCGCGCCCGCCGATAGATCGATAGTTTAATCAAATTAAACGAAGAAAATGTTCTTAAACCAACGAAATAATTTAGTGGTAATTGGTGCCCACACTATCGATAGTAAATCGTTTAATTCATCACATGATCGGCAACGAAACTACAAATTTTGAAAGTATTTTCCAAGCAAAAGGAACAAATAGGAATTCTCATTTCTATTATTATCTACACTTAGGTGCAAAAAATCGATCTATTACTTGTTTCATCCTTGTTTGTACTTCTAAAACTCTGGACTTGGGACATGGTGTAGATTGACACTCGTATTATTAAAAGGTATCAGTTTGCTGACTTTTTGTTTTGCATTTGGCAACCAACGAGGAATGATGTCTTTGTTAACAAATTTGTGGTCAATAATCGAAAAGTTATTCAGTATCGTTTTAACAGTTAAAAAGTGTTAAAAAATGTCTTTAAGTCTAACGGATGCAGCCAGGGCAGTGGTTTTAGTTCAAGGTGGCCGTGACCAGTATTATGCTACTCAGGTAGTAGGCGTTACTCGTTCAGTAGTCCAAAGAGCCGTTCTGCGTTCTTATGAAACCGGCAGCTATACTAGGAGATCAGGATCGAGCCGTAGAAGAGCAAGATTCGAACGAGACGATTGATTTGTGGTTTCTTCAGTTTTGAGGGATAGACATCTAACTTCGGTTGAGGTGGCAAATCGACTGAGCGAAGTAAAAAATGTGCATGTAAGCAGATGGGCAATTCATCAACGACTAGCCGAAACGAATGACTAGCTATTGCACAAAATCATGAAAACTGGAATCACGCCGATTAAAGCAGCATATTGTTCTCGGATGAATCCAGATTTTGCCTAAGATCACCGGATGGTCGGGAAAGAATTAACTACAGGGGAAGCTCCGTTATGGTTTGGATTGACATAAGTAGCGAAGCCCGTACTGAATTGGTGGTGGTTGATGAAGGTTCCATGATGGCTGCAAGGCACATAAAACCGTTTTAGAAGAGCACGTGGTTCCTTTTGCTCCATTTATAGGGCCTAATTTCATTTTTATGGACGATAGCGCGAGTCCGCACCGTACTCAGATCGTCAACGAATATTTAGGTGAGGGGATTGTGCGTATGAACTGGCCAACTTGCTGTTCCGATCTCAATTCAATAGAACATCTTTGGGACAGACTAGGAAGATAGATTTGAGCACGTGTACCCCGCCCAAACAACTTGGCCGAGCTTGCTGCGGCGCTCCAAACAGAATGGGAGTAATTGGATCAAAATGATGTTCAAAATTTAATTAACTCCATGCCGAGACGTGTGCAAGCTGTCAGAAGGCTCCGAGGTGGAAATATTCGGTATTTGTTGGAATAAGTACCCTAAAATGTTATTATTGTTGTTTTCTTTTTATTAATGAAACCCTATTAATTTTCCGAATTCCCAAATAATCTAATATAATTTAATAAATTAATTTGTTTTTTTCTTGGAAATGTTTCTTATGGAATTTTATCTTTTTCTCTTAAATTTATCACCAACTTTAAGTTACAGTACATGCGGCCATTGCGTGGTCCACCATAGGAGACGATGGGAGGCGGTGGGAGGAATAAATTTATTACAAATCGAGGAGAATAAGACAAATCGTGCAGGCCCCATGGTTCGTGCGAAATGATAGAATACGTGCAGATCTACAGATTCCTTCAATAACGGAGATTCTCAAAACAGGGAGAAGACATGGGAGCGTAATTCAAATCACCCGCTGGTGCATTTAACAATCGAGCCGTCTCGTGTGAGAGTTAGGAGAATCCAAGACCGAATGGACACCGGTTGAACGACACTCACACGGCGCTTACGGCAGTTACCTTTGATGTTCTAATTTGTTTAATGCTACAGTGGATATATTCTGTTGTACATCGCAATTTTCGTCTTCGTGCTTACTTCTTTCTTATTTACAAGTAAATTTTTGTGTTATGGTACAGTTGCGTTGTTGATGTTATTTTACTGTTAATCTCACCTTCGTAATGTCTGTTTCATTTATCACTACTCCCAAATATTTAATATTATTTAATTGTTCTGCTGCATTACCTTCTGTTTGTTATATTTGTTCTCTGTCTTATGTTGAATATTACTAGAGTCGTTGTCTTCTTCGTGTTTATTGTCATATCTTCTATCTGTAGTGCTTTGACGCATATATTGAAATATCTTTCTCAGGGGTTTTTACACAGATTTTGTTAAATTTTCTAAATTAACTCTATTAAATGATTTTTGTTGGTTCGGGGGCATCCCTAGATACCCTTGCGCCAGTTTTGAATGAATTTGCAACTTAATAAAAACAAATTAACGAATTTTTAAGATTTTTAAATTAACTAACCTTTAAACTTTCGAACGACGCCAATGTAAATAAACACTCTGTTTAAATACACACCACAGGAACTGCCTGTTCTGGATATTTAACCCTATTTACTTTTCTAATAATGACTTTGAATACACCACGAACACTTATCTTTGGATTGGATTCACGATAAACTTTGATTCAACCAAGGCCGAATAAAGATTGATGATAATTTAGGGCGTCGCTCCTCTTTAATTTATTTTAAATCGCGAAAGATCGGCGATTGTTTTCTTTCACAGCCAATTTTGATAATTTGCCCAAATAGAAACTAACTTTTCGATGACTTTCAATCAAAATGATATTAGTATGCGAGAACGAATGCAGTGACTTAACCGAGAGGTTGTTTGTTGATGATTCTGTGGTACGAATTGTCACCAACAAGCTTTAAAATAGAAAATCCACTGCTAATTTATAGAAACCTTTCAGATAAAGATTTAATTGACGAAATATTATCTGTTGTGCTTTGAAATTTACGTTGTTGCTTATTCCAGGCGATTTTTACATTAATTTGGAAGGAATACTTGAAGAGAAAACTTAATAAACGAGTAGATTTGTCCATGATACCCCACACTCGTCATTATCTGGACTTATAATTAAATTCTACCGTCCTCGCCTCAAGGACGGTTGGCTAAGGGGGGAATGATAACGCAAAAATTACCAATTATCCCCGCAAGAGGGGTGTTTGGTTGCCAACGAGTGGCCAGCCTGACATTTACTTCAGTACCGATGTGACAACCGAGAGAAGTTGTCGTCGTAAACAACGTTGAACATAACATAACAATATCTATTTAAGTTGTATTGCAGCACTGTTTCGCTATTTGTGTTTAGTAAGAGTGTCATCTGCAAAGACATATTCACTTATTTTTCTAATTTGTAGTCTATTATATCCTAGATCTATCATACTAAATTTCTCAATACTTTTATTTATCACTTCATTTAGTTAAAAAGTAACAATGGGCTAAGTACTGCGCCTGTAGTTTTTTTAGAACCTTTCTGTTTCTTAATTCATAAATCTTACTACATTTGCTTGCCTGTATACATCATTCGTGATTTTAAATTAATTATAATTTCAAAACATTACTTATGAGCAATTTTCTATTTAACATGTTAATTACTGTAATTCTTATAAATCTATCTTTGACAAAGTCTTTCTGGCAATAAAGCAAACAATATCTGAACGTATTTAATTAGTTAATTTGTATGTATAAGATCGTACAGTTACACGGGTCCATGAAATAGTAATAGGAGTAGGTTTAAGCTACTACGGGTGAAATCGTTTCCGAACCTCTTGTAAGAGGATACGCTTACGGATAAATTTATGATTTTAATTCGGTATGACGCTGTTTACCGTATACCGTTCGTTTACCTACTGTATTACTAGACACATTAATAATTACCAACTTCTAATAAAACAAGAAGCTTGCGAGATGCTATTCTACCTGCAATGTACATATACAAATCCCATAATGTATGCTACAAGATTGTCACCATACGATAATAAATGGTTTCGTTTTACTTTACAATCTTGAACTTAAAATATTGAAATTGTAGTTTATGAAACTTTCTATAGATAAATTTTACGGAATTGGTAACTGGGATATTATACAGAATATTGCTCCAGAAATATTATTAAATAATAAAGTTGGAAGAAAAGAAGAAGTCCACTTTCTCACAATAGCTCCATTTAATAGGAAAGAGCGACCGGTTTCGGGACTAATGTCCCATCTTCAGGCTCGAGTTAAAAGTAGTATCACATCGACTTTTTTAATATGTTGTGTACGCCCCGGTTTACAAGATTTTAAATTTCATTTACTCTAATTACCTATCACACTAGTCCAACAATTGTTGATATATAGAATGTGTAGTTTTTATTTTTATTTATTAATTTGACAATTTCCTACTACTACTTTTAACTTGAGCCTGACGATGGGACATTAGTCCCGAACCCGGTCGCTCTTTCCTATTGAATTGAGTTATTGTGAGAAAGCGGACTTTTCTTTTCTTCCAACTCCATTATGTATTCCTCACACAGAGCCGCATTAGATCAATATTATTGAATGTTCAACAAAATACAAGGAATCGTATTAGTTTGTATGAAGGAAAATTATGCTCACGTGGAATAGATACGCATAAAATAAATGTCACAGATTATTTTTAATGAATATCTATAGAAAAACAAAAGTTTGTATGTGTAATTGTGGCATTCTATGTATTTTAGCTGAAAACTTGTCTGCAAAACTTCATAATTAATTTATTAGGACGCATTTTAGGTAGAGGTTTACAAACCACAATGTATTATAGGTACTATTTTTCACGAGAAAAAATGCTAATAATTGCAATATAATTAAATAGGCGTAGAAAAAATTTATTTTACTTGTATTATCATAACATTTGTGTCACCCCTATATTCAGATTAGAACAAAAAACGCATCACAGAATTAGAGACTATGTTCAGAGATGGCAGACTTACATAGGCATACATAAGCGTATGCAGAGTGAAAGAAAATGCAAACAGATTTTTTTCAATTTATAATACTCTTAATATCTACGTCTTGTGCTTTCACTTCAACAATGCTTTTCCTCTCAGGCGCGGCCGGTTAAATGACTTCAATAAATAACCATGGATAAGTCCTACTCTTAAAACGTCTTCTGTCCAGCTTAATGATTTTTTCGTTTTACAAAAAACTTATCCACAGTTGCACGATGTTTATCTAAAAAGAAAACGTCAACATCAGTCCTTGGTTACTAAGAATTGAGTTTTCCACTGATTACATCAGCTGCTCCGATAATAGAAGCGCAGCCACGTGGAAAATTATCATGCGAGCAACTAAAAGTAATACTGATTTCGGCGGTTTGCAGATTGATGATGGCACTAGCCTTACTCAGGATCCTTATGTAGTAGCTAACGCATCTAATCATTTCTTTGTTGCCTCCTCTAGTTCTGTTACGTCCGAGATACCTTCTGTGGATTTGGCTTCTAGAATAAAGCCAAATCCTAATTCAATGTTTCTCTTTCCTTTTCCACTGCTGAAGTAGGTAGCATAATCAGTACGTTAAAGAATAAACACTCTGCGGGTACTGACGAACTTCCGGCGACTATCATCAAAGAATTTAAGGAATACTACCGAAATTCTGACCCACTTGATCAATATCTCTCTTAATGCGGGTATTTTTCCGGATGTTTTGAAAACTGCGGTTGTGATTCCGATCATTAAGAAGGGTGATTCTAGAGATATGTCGAACTACAGACCAATTGCCTTAACATCAATCATTTCCAAAGTTCTAGAGTATTGTATATCCGATAGGTTAAATTCCTTTTTAAACAAGCTTGATATCTTTACGCAGTATCAACATGGTTTCCGTAAAGGTAAATCTGCTTCTACAGCTCTTGTTAATTTTTGTAACCATATTCTACAACACATTGAGATTATCCCTGTCGCTATCTTTTGTGATCTCAAAAAAGCTTTTGACTGTGTCCAATACAACAAATTAATGAATAGGTTACAACTGTATGGTATTAAAGGGACAGCCGCTAGCTGGTTTGCATTTTATTTATATGACCGATTTCAATATGTTGCTGTGAGGAGTCCTAACTCTAGGGGTGATATAGTAAAGGTTCGGTCCCACTTATTACCAGTACGCATTACCAGTCCCCCGCGTTACCAGTTCCCCGTATATACCAGTCCCACAAGGTTATATCTTGGCCCCAGTTTTGTCCAGCCTCTACATTAATGACATTGTTTTGTTTTCATCCGAGTTCTATTTAACCATGTACGCTGATGACACAAATAAAAAAAAATGTTGAAACTAACGCCACCTTTCATACTTACCAAACACAAACTTGCAGTGATTTGCATGCTTCAACTAACACCCAGCGCCTGGGAGTCAATAACTTAGGTATTAATATCCACAAAAAAATCCCTGCTGAAATTAAAAGCAGAGGAACTTTTAGAAACTTTAGATTTCGTTTAAAAGCTTTTCTCTTGACGCATAAATTTTGCTTTATCGATGAACATCTTAACTTCTAGTTCTTTTTATATTTTCCGCATGCAGCGGACTTACCTGTCGCTCTAATTTAGTTTTATAATTGTATACCTGGATCTACCTGTGCTTTTTGATATATTTTCTTCTGTTTTTGTCTTTTTTTGCCTTTTTTGTTACCTTTTCTCTTGACCAACTGAAAGAGAAAGTATTGAGATATCAGTTATACAGTAGAAGCTCGATCATCCGGAATAATGTGGACCGAACCTCTTTCGGATAACTGAATTTTCCGTATAACTAAAAGTAAAAATGTAAACAATCTAATGTTGCATCTTTATTATTTGAATAAATGCACAGTTTTATGTAAGTATATACTGTTATGTTACGTTCAACGTTGTATTTACGACGACAACAACTTCTATCGGTTGTCACTTCGGTACTGAAGTAAATGTCAGGCTGGCCACTCGTTGGCAACCAACCAAATATCCTTCTTGCGGGGATAATTGGAAATTTCTTCGGTACCATCCCCCCTCAGCCAACCGTCCTTGGGGCGAGGAAGGTAGAATTTAATTATAAGTCCAGATAACGACGAGTGTGGGGTATCATGGACAATTCTACTTATTTATCAATTTTTCTATTCAATTATTTCTTCCAAATTAATGTAAAAATCGTCTGGAATAAGCAACAACGTAAATTGCAAAGCACAACAAATAATATTTCGTCAATTAAATCTTTATCTGAAAGGTTTCCATAAATTAGCAGTGGATTTTCTATTTTAAAGCTTGTTGGTGACAGTTCGTATCACAGAATCATCACAAACAACCTCCTGGTTAAGTCACTGCATTCGTTCTCCTATACGAATATCATTTCTTATTGAAAGTCATCGAAAAGTTAGTTTCTATTTGGGTAAATTATCAAAATTGGCTGTGAAAGAAAACAATCGCCGGTCTTTCGCGATTTAAAATAAATGAAAGAGAAACGACGCCCTCAATTTTCATCAATCTTTATTCGGCCTTGATTGAATCAAAGTTTGTCGTGAATCCAATCCAAAGATAAGTGTTCGTGGTGTATTCAAGGTCATTATTAGAAAAGTAAATAGGGTCAAATATCCAGAACAGGCAGTTCCTGTGGTGTGTACATAAACAGAGTATTTATATACATTGGCGTCGTTCGAAAGTTTAAAGGTTAGCTAATTTTAAAATCTTAAAAATTCGTTAATTTGATTTCACTAAGTTACAAATTCATTCAAAATTGCCGCAAGGGTATCTAGGGATACCCCCGAACCTAACAAAGATCATTGATTAGAGTGAAATTAGAAAATTTAACAAAATTAGAGTAAAAACCCTGAGAAAGATATTTCAATACATATTTTATATTTTGTCAGAAAAGATTCGAGTGTTGACTGTTTTGTACTTCTGTTCTTATCGGCGTAGTCTCTCCATCTTCTGAACAGCAGTACATCAGCAGTTGTTGCGTTAGGTTACTGTTCTACATATTTCAAAGCCTTTTCCAAAATTTGCCCGCTTTCATCGTGTGATGTTTTGTGTGGTTCAGCAGTCTCTTCGCTGGCGTTGTTATCTTCTTCCATGGTGTTCATTGTGGCTACATTTATTATATCCGAGCCTGTCAGTTCCTCCTTTTCGTCACCATCCAACCATCTTCACAATCCGGTAGTTTCTGGAGCAATTCAAATATGGTGTCATGATCGTCGTTCACATTTTTTTCGTCCGAAATGCCTCCCCACCAATTATTTTTTACCAAGACTTTTGAATCGTGGACTCTTTTACTTTATTCCAAGAATCTGTTGCCCAGTACGCCACACCCTTATGATTTATTTGTTTTAAACTGTCAACCAAACCGTAATTTTCTTCATTTACTTTCACCAACAAATATTGACACTAATAACATTCGCTTGTAACTGCGCTTGAAGTTTTCTAAAACACCCTAGTCCATGGGCTAGAGCAGTGAAGTTACATTAGAAGGAAGAAACAGCACTCACAAGTCTTCATTTGTATGAGCTGACGCATTAGCAATCAACAACAATGCTTTTCTTGTAAGCCCACATCTTTTCAAAAAATTGTCAACGCTGATCGCAAATTTCTCCACATTTTAAACAAGCTTCTATCCATCCATGCACTTGTTTGGTGTTTGTAATACACTAGCCTAGCTTTCGTAACAATGTGTTTAAATGCCTTTGGTTTAGCAGATTTTCCAATTGATGTGTACATCAATTTTGTTGGCAATTTGTGTCCACCAGATGCACTACTGCAAGGACAGTTACGCGCTCTTTAGACATCTTATACCCTTTATTTTAGTAACAATCCTTAGGAAAGCATATCAATTTCAGTAATAATACGTTTTCACTTGGCAGTTTTACCAAAAAATCAAATACATTGGTCGATAGATTGGACATTTTCAAAAGTATGGTGATTTTGCAAAGCAAACATGAAATTTCCCAATTTTTAGTTACTTTCCCCTAATGCTTTCTAGAATTTTTTGTAGGAATTCTAGGAAATTTACCAAAATTTTTTAGTGTGTACTCAAGGAAACTACTTCGAAGAAGATAACATTGATGTATAAAGATAAAATAAAATGTGGCATAAAAAACAATCTCATTTCTTTTCTGTCAGACCTCGTATGAACGCCAGAGTTAATTAAAAAGAGTGCGGCGTTGCGGCTTTTCCTAGACAAACGCACTTGTTTATATTTACACTGATGCTAAACGCAATCAAACTCAACAAAACAAATTAACGGCTTTAAGTAAATAGTAAATATACTGTGCGGTTGTTTCTAGAGCGGCGGCGCCCAACTTGCCCTGAAACGTATAACATGTTTCATCTACGTCACTGTCCAATTTCCATAAATTCATTTTAATCCCTGTGCGGTTCGACTGAACGAGTTTCATTATAAACGTAGCATTTAAGGTATTAACTTGAGATATTTACATTTAAATTGTTGTTCTTTCATCAATGTATTATCATTTCATCAAGTAAAAGGTAGGCATCGCAAAAGAACTTGAGGAGATAACTGAATTTGAGATAATTGCTTTATTAGTTATTGTTAAAAGTAGAGGAACACTACAAAAAATGTGATAAAACAGATTCCAGTTTCCACTTCCAAATAATTAAACGCGCGGAAGTTCATTTAAGGTATAAAATTACAGAGGCAAGTTTTATTACACAGTATGCTTTCTTTTAAAATATTAAATAAAAGTAAAGTGCAAAAGCCACTCCTGCACACAAATTATAATGCAATTTTCTTGTGTGTTATTAAACATTTACTAATATTTCGGAGGTAGTGTATTGTACCTATAACTATAGCTTAAGTTATGCATCACGAAAGAGAATACATCTACAACGTTTTTAACATTTCCTTTCACGTAAATATGTCATTTCCCTAACAACTTTCAGTAGTATGGGTATTCAGTATGTCATCTTTTCAGTACTAAGTCTGTCTGATCAATTTACTACATTCTTATCGATTAAATTTAACTTTTTCTGAATAATTTGAAAACCGCCCACTTTGGTTTGTGAACACACTTGCCAATTTAAATAACATTAGTACAGATTCGCTTTAACCAAGTTATATAAATTACTGAATATTTATAATTCTAATTGTTTTTCTTCATACTAAGTTGTTTGCTTGGGCACCCACCTCAATTTCCATTCATGTTTAAAGGAATTATAACTACATTATTGTTACATTCCTTTATCACATCTCAAATATATTAATTATATAAATCCTTGAAAATAACTGGTGACTTAATAAAACTGGAAATTCAAAATGTTATTTATTAGATAAAATAATAAAATGAGTGTATGTAGGTACATATTTCGCAGTACAATATACTGTGTGCATTCATTATAATATTAATTTCTCAGAAATTCCGTCTTCTCCGATTATATTTAAAGTGGAAACTTTCTAGAAGCGGTTTCATCAAGAAAGTATTCATGAAACTGAATTACAATATCTAAAGAGCGATTGCTGAATGCGAAGGAAACGTTGGAATTTGATTTTACAGTTTTCTTCAAATAAATTACTGGTAATATATTTGCCTTAAATAAATGTGCCTTAATTATTTGAAAGAAGCAGCTTAAGCCTCCTGCATTTGAAAATTTCTTAGCTATCATACAATAAACTTTCCATTAATGTAAGTGGTGATTAAATTTCGGATTAATAAGCATTTGTTTTTACAATGTAAGCGCTTATAACACGCATCGAATAAGAAAAATACACTAAAAAAATAGATAATATCAGGGTATGAGAAATATCCTACCTTTTAATATAGTTTATTGCTTCCACTATCTAGAAACAACCAGATTTTTTAATAAGAGATATAACAAAAGAAGCATGTACCTGATATCAAAAAGTAACATAATTATAATAAAGCTTATTAACGTGGTGATAAAGGTTATTAACTCACCTTTATTATCTATTATTTGTGTGTAAACAGTGTAAACGAAGGTATATGTATATAAAAAAGCAGCAACAAAAGACAACACCCAGGTTGCCCGACTATTTGAAGTGCAACTACTCCTTGACACTCCAAATTCATCTGATAGAGATTGTAATGTTGAAACAGGAGTGTTTTCAACAGCTAAACAAATATCCATTTTGATATCGTCAGTTAGCTCTTACACGTTTGTTGTGTGTATTGCTTAAACAGCCAGTTTCACAAAATCTCTTATTGATTGATGGTAATTGATTTACTTGGTATCGGATGATTGGAATGTAAATCTGCAAATGTAGACGAAATTTCACGACCTGAAGGAGCTCTACGCCGCACTATAGGGCCGCTGCGTAAAAACCTGACCAAAACTGATTTTTATGGAATTCAACATATTGCTTTGATTTTTTTTTTTTTAGTATAGCTAACATATTGAAATTTGTTAACCCATACATTTTTTTGTTTTCTTTTTAACCATTTGTCAAATAATCGACTATGAGTTTAGCGCATAAAGCGTAGTTCTGTACGCTAAGAATTCTGAGCGTTGTTTAATTAAAAAATAAACCGCTTAAAAGTGATTATCTCATACAATGTTCTACACCAACAGAAAAGGTATTTTATATATTTTCTTATGAAATTTTAGTTTTACTTAAATAAATGTCTATTTTTCTACGTACTGCAATTAAGTAGGCGTATGTTAGAAATTCTATTTCTAAAGTTGTCCTAAGGTTTTAGTTGTTATCAGGGTTTGCCCCCAGTAAAAAATTACGGTTTCTTAAGCTGCCACGTCCTAAATATTGTTTGTATTTTTTACGCTTTTTTTAGCTAACTGTACGTTTTTAAGCCATATTATATATTTCGAAATTTTTACCCCTCAATAATAATAATTATTAAAACAAATTACAATTGTGTTTGTTGCATATCTAATTTACTAATAATGTATAACTGGCTTACAGTATAGAAATTCTAAATACACAATTTATGTATTTCGATTCCAGTATTATCAAAACCATATCTATCCTCAAAGTCAATACATTTGATGATGATAGAATTTTGAAAATATTGTTTTCTTATCAATACCATTATTTTTGTTTGTTTGAATATCTCTATACCTATATAAAGTGAATGCAATATACCTACATTTGTGCATTGGTTATTTGAAATTCTACATATTATTAAACGAGACTTATGTCTCGCTTTCATTGAACATGGAAAGCATATATCTACAGCAGAAAGATATATCAAAGACACATTTAATCTTTCTGAGACTAATTTATCTTGCGTAATTGTGAAGATACAAAAATATTTGCTATCTGAATTTAAAATTCGATGGAATAAAGCAGGAAGAATAAAAGCTAAATTTTTGGAGATCAATCGACAATGGTTAGATGGTGAGTTTTCCGTATCATTTGAAGAAGCTGATGAGTCTTCAGTACCTGAACATAAACGAGGACGACCATGTAAGTCATATGAAGAATCGGCGGAAGTGACACAACATAGAAAAGCAATAAGATTATTCCGTGAATCAGGGTTAGACCACATCCATCAATCCTACATTCAAGGGCTGCGTTCACTTGGTGAAACAACAGAAGCATTAATTGTACGAGAGTTACGCTTAACATCATCAGAAACTAAGGAGTTTTTCTATCAAATATTAAAGAAGGGGCATTCCTCTACTGTTGCTTATAGTACCGATGAAGCTCTAGCTGTTTACATAGATTTGGGCTTAAGTAAGTCTAAATATATGTCTTAAAAAATCCTAGAAAATAAAGAATGCACACTTTTTCCATCGTACAAACAACTTGGGGAAGCTAAAGAAGCATGTTATCCAGATAAGACGCAAATTGAAGTTACCGATGTTAGTGCCAAAGTAAGATTGCAAGCACTGCTAGATCACACTGCTGCAAGACTAATGAAGGTAAAACTTTTGGAACCATCAACCGATTTAATTTTATATTGCAAATGGGGCTGTGATGGTTCCTCTGAACAAAGAGAATACAAACAAATACTTTCTGGTGAAAGTCAATTTGTATCCGACAGCAATCTCTTGATATCTTCTTTAGTGCCTATTAGGCTTGTTGATGATGTAAGTAAAAATGTTGTACGGCAAAATCCAACTCCCTCATCTGTCCGATATTGTCGATCAATTTCGATAGAATTCTCTAAAGAAGCTCCAGAAAAAACAAAGAGTGTTGTTGAAGAAATTGAAAAACAAATCCACTCTCTTCTACCTTCAAAAGTTTTAGTAAATGAGAAATTGTTCTCAATAAGACATGAACTTCTTTTTACTATGATAGATGGAAAAGTTGTCCAAGTGTTAACAAATACTCCACCTGCTTCTACTTGTAATGTATGTCTTGCAAAACCAACTGAAATGAACAGTTTAGAACGCGTCCAGCAAAGAGTTGAGAATGAAGAAAGCTTTAGATTTGGACTTTCAACTTTACATGCATGGATTCGTTTTATGGGGTTCGTTCTGCATGTTTTATATAATTTATCGTTTAAAAAATGGTCAGCAGTTACAGCGGAAGACAAAAAAGAAAAAGTCGTTAAAAAGCGGTATGTACAAGAACGATTTCGAACTCAACTAGGATTAATAATTGACAAGCCTCAACAAGTAAGTGGTAACAGTAATGATGGCAACACTCCTAGAAGATTTTTTGCTAATTTTGAATGTACATCTGAAATTACAGGATTTGATGTAGAACTGATAAAACGATTTCATATCATATTACAAACTATGTCGTGTGGAATGGAAATAAATCCTGAAAAATTTGGAAAGTATGCTCTTGCAACTGCCGTATTATATGTAGATAAATATAAACGGTATTACATGCCATCTTCTGTCCATAAAGTACTGATTCATGGAGAAAATATAATTCGTTTTAATGCTGTTTTACCTCTAGGGCAGCTCTCTGAAGATGCATAAGAATCTCTAAGATTACAAAACTTTTAGATTACATCATGCAAGAAAATGTTCTCGATCGGCTACTAATGAAGACGTTTTTCACACTTTACTTTATACATCTGATCATTTTATCACCAGTTTAAGAATGTCTACATCGAAAAATATAATTGAACTTGATGAGGAAGCGAAGTTATTATTAAATTAAATATAAAATACTGATACATACCTACCTAATAAAAATAAGTTTTTTAGTGTTACTTTTTGATTTTATGGTGTTTACATCTAAAAATTACGTTTTTCTATATTTACATAATTGTTTTAAATATACATTCAAAAATCATTCTGTCTTTGTCTTTTTATTTTATTAATGCACATTCAGTATTTCTTATGTCCTTCAATGATTTTCATAATTTTGATATGTTTCTTTTGCTGCATCGGTCTTAAATAAATCATTTTTATAATTATACCATAACTATTTTGAAGCTTATACATGCCTTTATACATTCCCAAAATTTCAGTTGCCTGCAATAAATAATAAAAAAGTTATCGATTTTTGGTCAGGCAAATGCGGTTTTGCCCCATTGTGCGCCGTAACCATTTCGATTCGTTCTTGAGCGGTATAAGCAGACATTCCGTAATAAAATATTTGAATGTCAAAAGAATTATAATAAATGTCAATATAATGATATTTTGTTTCCTTAGTAACAGGCGAAAAATGTATGACAGATCGAGATTCAAATCTTACCCCAGACAATTTTTGTTATTCTTTCTTTATTTTTTAGAAACTAATTTGTAAACCTAGGGGAATTTTTATTATTATTTTCTCAGGGCTGTTACTTGCAACTTTAGATAAACCTAATAGTTATCTCTAAGTTTTTACATAAGGATGACTATCGTTAGGTAAGAACTACTAGCCTAAGGGCTGATTGCTTCAAATGTGTAATACAGTAGTAACTAATACAATATACGAGCCCCGTCCAGCTTCAGTTGGCCCACCCGATAAAATTTCAATTATTAGCATGTATTGAAGATCATTTAAACTAATGGAGGTATAATTTTCAATTTTTATTTCGCAAATAACAGTTTGAATATATATTGCACAAAAATAACGGAACTGATTACAACAATTGCAACTGATTAGGACTGAAAAAAGAAAAACTCAAATTTGTGATTTTCAGCTCTAAGATATAGCTCATTCTACCACTGAGTAACATCACCTTTATTTTTAATAACTGCTTCCATTCTTCTCGGCAAACTATTTACTAGGTCCTGACACTCCTCTGCAGTAAAACTATCTCAAATGTTCTGGAGCTTTTGCTTGAGTTATTGCATAGTCCTGACAGGATTGGCTCGCAACCTGTTTTTCACCACAACATCTCGATGGACGATCCGGACTACTAGAAACCCATTTTAGAACCGGTACTTCATGGTCTGAAAGCCATTTCATGGATCTTTTGGAAGTATGACATGCAGCACCGTCTTGCTGAAAAATGAAGTCACTCCCAGAAATCCTGTTCTCTTCCAAAGTAGGCAACAAAGACTCCTCTAGGATGTCTAAATAATTGTCTGAGTTAGCAATGCCGTTGATAAAGTGTAATTTTCCCGCTCCTCTAGCCGACATTGAACCCCAGACCATTACCGAAGATGGAAATTTAATTTTGCGCTTAAGACAGTCAGGATGATAAGTTTCATGTTTCTGGCGAATAACTCTGCTCCGGCTATCATCGACATAAACATCAAATCGCGACTCGTCACCCCAATGTACACTACTCCATCTCTCCATATCCCAATTTCGATGGTCTCTAGCCCATTTTAACCTGCTTTGCTTCTGCTTTAGGGTCAATCACGGTTTTTCTTTTGCCTTCACGAAGGGAAAAACGAATTATCTTTTGTTCCTTAGGATTGAACTCATGAAACTTACCTTGTAAGTACCAAAGCCAAGTTCTCTTGCTTCTGAATGAGATGTAGACCTACAAACACATCTTACAACAGCCTCATTCCAGAGTACACTCAACGTTCCGTAGTTAGCACGCCTATTAGACTTGATAATTCTGGCCAAAGCTCATCTATCAGGGTCTGTTAATTTGGACTTTTTCATATATCGGGGCTTTTGGGCAGCTGAACCGTATGATTTGTACAATTTTACAATATTTCGAACACTGTATCTGGATATGCTGAGCAATATTCCGATTTGGCCGTTTGATTTTCCGGATTTGTGTAAATTAATGATAATTGATAGAATTTTTTCATCAAGTGCTCTTCCCCTGCCTATTATTGATTGACAACAATTGCACTGTTTAACTGTTCTACAATCGAAACATCTGTCACCGTCATTTCCATAAAAAAAAGCGTTGTTTCCATATCCACCTTAATACTCATCGTTAGCAGTACTTGGGTAATGGAAGGCAAGAAAACTACATTTTTTTAATATTTTCGATTTTTTATGAAACAACACGCTCCATTGAACCCAGGTCTCTCCTAAAGTCCTCTACATAGCATATTTTGTCTTAGATATTATATTGTAGTGGCTGGTTTTGCTTCTTGAGCGATAAATGCCAACAACACTACAAATTTTGTGTGTGGGCCAACTGAAACTGGACGGGGCTCGTACTATATTAAGTTTAATTCCACTTTTTAATCCACTTTATTGTTTGACAATTTTTATTAAATGACAAATTATATAGTCTTCTTCAGTGACCAATGGAAATGGTATAACTGAAATTAGTTAATCATATTGATTTGCCAACTTTTTACTGTATTCTCGAATTTTGGCCTGAACGAAACTAGTCGTATGTATCGTATTAATTATATTAAACAGAATTTTGTAAGTCAAGACCTTCTTTTCTTCTTTCTCGCCCTTAAAATAAGTTATTATCCACAAATATGTTGATTATACCCTCATCAAATGTGTAAAACCGACGCTTTACAGTAAAATTACCTTTATGTTTGTGAAAATTTCACTAAAAACACCGTTTACCGTAAAATTTGCTTAACAACACTCCTTGTAGTAAGAGTGTTGTTAAGCAAATTTTACGGTAAACGGTGTTATTCACCACATGCACTGGTAAATGTCCGTAATTTTTTTGCAATATGTTTTAAGGGCTAATAAATGTTGTAAACAAATAAGTGGAAGAAAAAGGCAAAATAATACTGTGTTAAGCTATCACGTTTCGTTAAAAACATCGGAGTATCAACATGTTTACTTCTGCCTATAAATTAGTGTTATACGTAAAATGCTTAGTATCCACAGTCTACTGACAATTTCCTAAATATTGTTTCAAATGATTAAAAACATTTTACGAGCCTTGTCTCTGTGAAGTTGTCCCAACTGCTCAAAATGTAAAGTTTGTGAATTTATATCATGATAAAGCAAACATTTTTAAAAAATATGCGATTTTTGGTCTCTCTACATGTAATTAAGAGTATTTTTAAAAGTATCTTCAGATATATCCAGCTTTAAGCGGACTATTTTGTGCAGTAATTTAAATTTAGCAAAACGCTCGACTAAAAAGTTTAAGTTAGACGGTAGCTTTCTTGAAAGTAATATTTTACGTCGCAGTAAATGTAAACAAGCAGATTTCAGAACATATTTGTGCATTCGTTTTTGTTGACGAATAAAAGTGTCTCGTGGTAAAGCTGTTTGTTACGAAACAAGACAAGTGATAATTCATTTACGTTCAAAAGGCAAGTCTGCTCCGCAAATTGCTGACTGTAAATTTGTCACGATATACAGTGCAAAATGTTATTAAGCTCTACAAAACTATTGGATCCGTAGCTTACACCAATCCCGCACAAATTTAAGGGTTTTGAAAAGTATTATCATAAGAAAATCGTCGAACTAGTTATGGAGAATTGAGATATGGAATCAGGCAACGGAAAGTTGTTTTTCAAGAGCAATTTGCAACAAGGCTACCCAAAAACTAAGATTTAAGACTTACGAAATAAGTTCAAACTGTTTCCGCCTTTTGCGAAAGTATTAACCTTAACAATCTGTCGACAAAGGTAAAGTCCTTACTAACAGAGAGACAGAAGATGGGCAAAAACATCGAGCTTGGTCTCAGAATCAATGGAACTCAGTTATATGAAGCGACGAATCTAGGTTTGAAGTTTACATCAGTGAAGAAGGGTGATAAGAACACAATAAGAAACCTGTCACACTGACTGCCTTAAAAAAGAAGTCAAGTTTCCGGCCTTCGCAATGATTTGGGGGTCCATGTCAGATAGAGGGGTTGTTAAATTACACTCTGTAAAGGGCATCACGATGTGCTATGCGAAGCACGCCAACCAAAGCTCTTCAGATCGAAGCTCGTGAACCTCCACTTTTCTTAAGAAGAAGATACTTAGCACTTAAGTATATTTACAAGCTAAAAATCCACAATTTCTAAAGGATATTAGGGAAAATATGTAATATAGTTAGCGCCGACTTTACACATAAATATTGGTGCAAAAAGAAAACGCCTATCTTGGCTGAGGCTTTTGTCACCTCAGTAGATTTCGATTCACGGATGTACAAACCGTTAGATGGTCAACTTTCCTATTCATCGTATTATCAAGCTACAGATGTTATTTTTCCACCATACATTGGACAACCAAATTATGATAAGTGCTTGGCTTCATCCATATTGCAATGTCAACAGAACTCATTGATTATTTTTACGCACGGTTCCAAGAGCGCCTACGGATGCGGAAGCGCATACCATGTACATAACAAGGAAATAGGTGCATCATTTAAGTTGGGCTTAGCTGCAAATGTTTTTACAACCGAAGCTGTGGCTATATTAGAAGCACTGACATATGCGAAACATACAGATTTCAGGAGCGTGGTAATTATGACCGACTCTGCTAGTGTTCTAAAAGCGATTCACCACCGTAAGCATATTTCCAAAATGAGTCCTATTTTAGTAGATATCGTTAAGATGATTGCTGAAATGAAACTAGTAGGTATTCACACGAGTTTGTATTGGGACAAAGGTCACAGTGGAATTGAGTTTAATGACATCGTAGACAAGTCGGCAAAAGAAGGCCCCATTACAGGAGTACATTATAGACCCGTACTTGCAAGTAAGGAATTATTACAAACAGCTAAGCAACTGATTTTTGATGAACAATGGAATACCTACTGGTCATCTGCGTATAGTGCTAAAATGACTCAATATGCTTACATACACCCCAATGTGGGGAACAAGTATTGGTATATGGACTCCCCCTTCACTAGATTTTTTCATGCTACATTAGCTAGAATGAAATTCGGCCATGGCCAGTTACCTGCACATTTGCATAGGCTGGGTCTGATTGACTCAGCCGAAAGCTCTTGTGGTCACCAAGTAGCTGACCTTAATAACATTTTTTTGGCATGCATAACCCACAGTACTATAATTAATTGTTTATATGGGGCTCTTATATAGGAAAAGATCACACTTCCAACTAGCATTGTAACTCTACTTGGTTATAACAGTAGGAGGATATGCAAAATACTAATAGACGATCTATGCAAAATGCATATTAGAATATAAACAATTTCCGTCTTGATAGTAACCGAAGCATATGGGCTTAGATCCCGAGTGCCAAAAAAAAAAGGGCATCACGAACGCAGATATATACATTGTCTATATAATTTGAAAGCACACATTGAAGAAATGCGTACAGTTAAGAAAGTAAACAATTGGCTTTTAGAAAACAATATATCACTTTAAAGCGGACGTTCAGCAGTCCACATCCTTCACCGATCGAAACTTGTGGCGTACCATGAATAATAAGCTCCGATCACAGTCCCCAGATGATTGTCAAACGTTGGTGGACACTAACAAGGGAACACAAGGAAGTGTCCCTCACCGATTTAAATGAAACTTGGTGGGTTTGTAGACTGATGCAGTGTAAGAACAACAGTAACTTTCATAGATGCTAAATCGCCCGTTTTCGGGGATGGGGCGGCCTACAGCCAACGCTACCTTTCGCTATTTGCTTTAATATCTCCAAAACTGTAAGACATATCAAAAAAAAGATAAGACAAATATATAACTGTTTTACGAGTACTAAAGGAGAGCGACAATAGTTTGCCTGCCGTAGTTCTTGTTTTCCAGAAACAACCCCCACCCCCCGTATTTTTTTTAAATTTTAAAACTTTTATTTACTGGAAAAATACACAAAGTTATGCAGAATTCACCCATATATATTAAACATGCTATAAAATAACTCAATTTAAAAAAAAAAAACAATAACATACGAATTGAGTAGGTATACCTCCGTATGTACATATGTATGTAGGTATATATGTAAATAATATTACTTATTGTTATTGATGTGAACAAATCGTAGAGATACTTATCTAAAGTATCTGTTTAAATATCTTTAGTACTTTTTAGATGATTTATACCTTATCAGCATTACATTCCATTATTTATTTTTAAAAGTATTCGATTAGCGTATTATCCGTTATACTTATAAAATTCCTCATTGAAACTTCAAGTGCTGATTTTCACGTGCAGATTACATGATTTCTATAGTATTTAAATTTTATCTATATTAATGTATGTATTAGGATATCTTGTATACCATAAATGCTTTTGCATACGCATATATATAAAGCAAGGCAAGCTACAATTAGTACTTGCAGTCTTCAGTTTATTGACGACGAGTACGTTTCGCAATTAGGCTGTCAAAAAGTGTTTCTTGAAGTCATGAGAATCAACATTGCAATGTACTGAATTTGCTACGTACAACATAACTTGTTGCAAATATCGTTGATACACCTATAACACGTGAAGAACCAGAGTTACACGAAGCTATAACGGATATCATTGTGAGAGCTCAAGAAGAGGCATCTTTTGCATTTGAGGCAGATGTAGAGCTGGAATTTGAAGACTTGGCTGGTCCACAGGAACCGGAATTCGTTGAACCAAGAAGTGAATATGATGAAGATTATGAACATGAAGACTGTGTACCCCAAGAAGGAGGTAATTCAATTGATATTGAATATTAAACGCGAGCCGTTGAGTTTTGGAAAAGTGGAAAAGCGAAACGACGTTCGTTAGAATCTGTCCAAAATCGATTTAGAAAGGTAATATAATACCTAAATTTCTTATTCTATCTAAACATTTAAATACGTAAGGAAAAGTTTCTAAAACTAGTACATAAAGATATCTTGTACAGTTTGATACATCAATACTAATAATAGCATTTGTATCTTTGGCGTCCATTTGTTCCAGGTAAAATCAAGTAGGCAACTTCAGAGATGGGAAGCAACAAGGACCGGGGTGGCACCAACAAGGACAAAAGTACATACGTTACAGAATATGTTCTGATAAGATTTAAGGAAGCGCTAAACAGCGGAAATATTATCCACGACATAGCTCTTCGCAGATGGGCGCTACAGGCAAAAGATGAAATAGAGTATCATTCATTTAAAGCTAGTCATTGGTGGATATGGCATTTCAAAAAGGTACATAGAATTGTTTCTCGTAAAATAACAAAGTTTATCACACGATCCACTCATAGCGATGTTGACGAATTACGATCCACAGCCGAGCGATTTGTTAATGAAATTAAACCTAAAATTAGCGTTGTTGGACAAGACAACGTTTACAATGCAGACGAGAGTGGCTTTAATTTAGAGATACATACCGGTCGAAGCTTGTCCGCCATTGGAACAAAAACAGTGGAGACGGTCGTGCAATCATTATCATCTATTACACATAGTTACACAATCATGCCAACAATTTCGTCAAATGGACGACTATTATCCCCCTCTTTCTTGTGTTAAAAGAAGCAACAGGTCAATTTGGACCGAACGTAAAAAAAACACTTTTTAGGCCTATTAACGTGTATATATCTGCATCAAAATTAGGGAAACTGACCTCGCAGCATTTTAAAGATTGGTTTACAGATGTTTTCTTACCAAATACTAACGCTGAAAGTGTCTTGTTATTGGATTTGTGGAGTGGGCATTGTCCTAAAGAAGTGAGCAATTTACAATTAGTACCAACAAACAAAAAAGTCGATATTTTTACAATACCTAAGAAGACAACTTCAATGGTACAGCCTCTAGACGTCTACGGTTTTAGAATATGGAAAAATTTTGTTAGGACTTTTTCAGATGACGTACTGCTTATGAGACACGATTTAACTCTACATCAAAGAAACACTATTATCCAGTTACAATCTTTGACACATAATCAATTATCATCGCCGAGGTTCTTCAATCTATTTAAGTATGCGTGGTATAAAAGTGGACACATCGAAAATCGGCCACCGAAGTTTGAGAATCCTGTCCGATTCTGCTTCCCGAAGGATTTACAAAGTACACCACTATGCAGTATTTGTGGCAAACCTGCATTTCTTCGTTGTGCGTGATGTAAGCAATTTCTTTCTTTTCAACATTTCTACACAGATTACCATTATTGCAATAACTATGCACAGTAGCCTGTTATTTATTTTTGCCTTTCTTCGGATTATCTGAGGGGGAACCGAGGTCCAGGTCCCAACCTATTCGGATAATCGAGACTATACACGTAAAACTTATAAATATTATTATTGTCATTAAAATTGTTATTAGGTACCAATTTAATTATCTTCATTTTCATTAGTTAGTTAGTTCAGTTTAGGTACTATATTTTTATTGTGTACAATATTATTACACAAGGTGAAAGTAAAAGAATTGTATGAACATTAGCAACGTTGATTCTCATGACTTCAAGAAACACTTTTCGACAGCCTAATTGCGAAACGTACTCGTCGTCAATAAACTGAAGATTGCAAGTACTAATTGTAACCTGCCTTGCTTTATATATATGCGTATGCAAAAGCATTTATGGTATACAAGATATCCTAATACTTACATTAATCTAGATAAAATTTAAATACTATAGAAATCATGTAATCTGCACGTGAAAATCAGCACTTGAAGTTTCAATGAGGAATTTTATAAGTATAACGGATAATACGTTAATCGAATACTTTTAAAAATAAATAATGGAATGTAATGCTGATAAGGTATAAATGATCTAAAAAGTATTAAAGATTTTTAAACAGATACTTTAGATAAGTATCTCTACGATTTGTTCACATCAATAACAATAAGTAATATTATTTACATATATACCTACATACATATGTACATACGGAGGTATACCTACTCAATTCGTATGTTATTGTTTTTTTTTAAATTGAGTTATTTTATAGCATGTTTAATATATATGGTTGAATTCTGCATAACCTTGTGTATTTTTCCAGCAAATAAAAATTTTAAAATTTTAAAAAAAGACGAGGGGTGGGGGTTGTTTCTGGAAAACAAGAACTATGACAGGCAAACTATTGTCGCTATCCTTTAGTGTTCATAAAACAGTTATATATTTGTCTTAACTTTTTTTTGATATGTCTCATAGTTTTGGAGATATTAAAGCAAATAGCGAAAGGTAGCGTTGGCTGTAGGCCGTCCCATCCACGAAAACTGGCAATTTAGCATCTATGAAAGTTACCGTTGTTCTTACACTGCATCAGTCTACAAACCCACCAAATTTCATTTAAATCGGTGAGGGACACTGCCCTGTGTTCCCTTGTAAGTCGAAACGCATCGAGGCGATAATTAGTCGAAAAGGAGATGTAACACAGTGATAGCCTTCTTTTTAATTTTTGTTAATTTTCTGTTTATTGACAATATTAGGCATTTCTTGAAATTTTTCTTTTTTTGTTACTTAAAATATAGTTTATGTCAAAAAAGTGAATAAACGTTTCCAATGTAATCAAAAACATACATTAATTTGAATAAATTTGTTAATAACTTGCGTATATTGCATCTCACTTTTGCAGACGTTAGTTCTATTTGGAATTATAAATGACACTGGCATTGTAATGAAGTTTCTATCTGTTGAACTACACATATTAATTAATCCGATTAGATTTCACTCAGTTGGTTACATCTGCTTCATACGTATGTATGTATATTTACGTAATGTGTATAGTATATTAGGTTGGTATATTCAATACATACATACGTATTCACACTCTACATCATCTTACGAAATTATATCAACATCAACTTCTTGTATTAATGTAGTGGAAACACTCACTTTGAGGGTGAAATGCGTAAGCGACACTCGAAGCGCTTACAGATTTATGTATATAAACACAATGAAAACGTAAGGGGCTACAAGTGAACGTTATATTTAGGAAAGTTTCCCTACAGTTTACGCCTCTTACGTTTTAAGCTAACAACGGTGACTGAATAGATTTATTTCTAGAAAGGAGCATGCTGAGTATACGTAATTGAGTTTGAAGAAAATCATTTCAAGACAAAAGTAAACTTAGGGACTTGAGCAACCCATTATTATCTCATACCTCAGGTGTCTGATAATTAGAGTAACCTAAACTTGCGGACTCGCATAGGCGTCGGTATTACGGGTTAATATATGAATACGAAACATTCATAAATAAACTAAACCGGTAGAGAAGCAGGCATGTAGTGTCGACCTTGAATATAAATCATGTTAAACCGCGCTGAGAGAGATTTCGTTTTAGTACCGGTTGAGCTGTTGCAGAGATTAGTCGAACGGTCAAGGTTATGTACTTACGTGTCGCTTTTGAAAATATAGCTGGTGTCTTTTGTGTGTTGTAGTATTATACCAAGTACATAATTAGTGTATCGTTTCATATAGAACTAATATTTACATACCTCAGAAAACAATGCCTCGTAATAGATTTTTTTACTAATGTACATAAGTATGTGTCACTTTTTCCCCATTTAAAATATGACGGTAGTGCAGTTTTTTGCTTAATATGCAATGTTCGTTTGGCTGCATTGGACAGAACTGATTGCCAGAGGCATGTCAATGGTATTAAGCATATGAGAAATGCAAGAACTGAAATACCTTATACACTATTCCTCATACATTTATTAATTATGTTTACCTCTTGTAATCTTCCGTTGTCGTTGGTGAGAAAAGCAGCTTTTAAAACGTTTTGGCGACAATACGTTCCAAAGTACCCATTACCCTCACAAACACAATTACAGAATTATTTGCCGCGAACGAAAGAGATGCTAGAAAATGTGTGTAAACGTGATTTGTGTTTCAAAAAAATATGGATTACCGTGGATGAGACGACCGATATAAAGAAAAACAGTATTGTGAATGTAATAGCTCGCGTTTTATCTAGCGAGAACACAGCATCTCGATATTTGTTAGCTTGCAAACGTGTTCAACAATGTACCGCGGAAAATATTCAAAAAGTGATAATGAACGCTTTGAAAAAATTTAAAATTCCCCAAGATCAAGTTGTGATGATTGTGACAGTGCAGCAACGATGTTAAGTGTTGGGCGATCCCTAAAACATATATTTCCTAACTTAATACATATAACCTGCGTGCTGCATGCTTTGCATTTAGTTGGTGAAGTTGTTCGACAACATTACGGAAACATTGATCGGATGATTAGAAGTACTAAACTCCTGCACCAATTTTAAGGCGATGGGGTACTTGGCTAACAGCAGCTTGTTACTATTTGTTCCATTTTCAACAAATTCAATCAGTTATAATGCGATTTAATCGGAATGAATCCAAAGCAATTAGAGAAAGTCAAAGAGAATTTAAAATTCCTCAACTTTTAGAAGATTTAACAACAATATGTACCAATTATACAGTATTACTAGATGCCATCAGAAAACTACAATGTACTGAATTGTCATTGCAGGAATCATTAGACATAGTGGAGAGTGTAAAAAATAAATTACACACATTAAATGATATGCCAGGATTATGCGTTAGTCAAAAGTTGGCAGATGTTTTAAGGAAAAATCCCGATTTTAATACTTTAGAGGCCGTTTATAATAAGTGTAAGAATAGTGAACTTTTAAGTGATTTTGAAAAACAGTTTCTACATGCAAATGTAACTTCCTTAGATGTGGAGAGATCGTCTTCTATGTATAAGAATATTTTTTCTTGTCGACGCACAAGGTTTAAAGAAGTAACTGTGGAAACATATGCTATGATGCAAGTTTACAGTAGTTCACATCCTGATGCCTCTAATTTGTTGAATAATTAGCAAGTAAGTTTATTTATGAATATTTCGTATTCTTATATTAACCCGTAATACCAACGCCTAAGCGAGTCCGCAAGTTTTGGTTACTCTACTGATAATACATTTGTTGCGAGCTATTTACTTTTCTAGGAATTTACATAATATTTAGTGGCTGATTTATAAGTGCATCTTTAAATAATGGTTCCTTAGAGTAAAACTACTTTCAAAATGCTTTAATAACCTCACAAGCTTTACTAAATCTAAAAAATCTATGTAATCGTATTTATTTTTTTAGTTTTAGGGTTTATAAAATACAGATTAAATTTGGCTCCTATTTAGAACACGAATGAAAGAATATTGTTATTAATATTATATAAATACAGCCTATTTTTTACATGAATGGAAGATTTAATTTCCGTTATTTCGGTATGGAGGCGGCATAGAATTGTTAGTCGCAAAGCAACACAAAATCAATTTGTAACATGTTGACACGTATTAAAATTTGATATGACTTGAACCATTGTATCTCTCAGTGGAAAACTTTCAAAATTCTATCAATATAATAGCATCTTTTTTCTTATACAATGTTGAAAGAATAACACCAAAATGTCGATTCTAACCTTGCAAGAAAATGCGCTAAAGAAAGGTACTAACAATAAGTATAAACAGTTCATGGTACAATGAACTTGAAAGAAGAAGAGCTCCATGTTAATGGTAAATTGTGTTTTATGAAAAGTTATAATTTGCTATTGTTTGCTTGCATAATTTTTAGCCATGTAAAATTTACTTAGACAAAACAATAGATTTCACAACAACTAACACTCCCAAATAGATAATAAAGTAACATCATATAGACCTTTTAATATAGTACTATAGCCTGTCTTATGTTGAAATCGAAGTATTGAATCTTATGGAGTATAGCTGTCTCTTATTAGTTCGTACCGATTTATATATAAAATGTTTTCTTGTAATGGCCAAAATTTTTTTTTAATGTTTGGAGTGATCTCATTGTTATATTAACTTATGTTACTATAATTGTATAGATGTTTTCTTTTTTTATACCGACATACCCTGCACTTGAATGTACCTCAGTAAATAAATAAATTAAATTAAATATAATTAACACTTTCTAGAACTAGGACTCTTACCAAGTATTTTGATACGGTTTATATGTTTGTTGTGTTTACGATTGTCATTATTACTAGAGTTAACACTCCGGGCGGCACGACAGCTCTTGTGTGTAGATGCGAACCGTCCTGCTCAAGCCGCTACGTAAATATACGAGAAATAGGGCGGGAGCATGTGTTACACACACCGCGCTTATATTCTTTCTTTTCATTTACGTAGAGACGTGAGCACTACTGTATACCTGATATACACGTTGGCTCCTTGCATTTATCCACGCCGGCCAGCCTCGCCGCGCGGAACTGCAGAGAAGTCTATCAGATGCGCTCGTAAGGTTCTAACAAGAGATTGTGGATTTCGAATACATTATGTTAGGTTATACAACCGCAGAGATGGTACAGATCATTAAATGATATTTTGGGAATTGTTGTAAATGCCAACAAATAGACAGCCTCAAATTTGGTCGTTAGTTGAAATGGACGAACTTTGCTTTAGCGGGCAAATTGCAGACGAAATCGGTGTTAGTAGAAGTACTATGAAACATATTTTGAAACGCAACAAATACAAAAGTTACAAAGTTCAAAGAATTTCAATTTATTTTGTATAATTATCGAATTTATTTTTCTTTAATTTAATTTTATAAGAACCGCTGTTTATTTTCCTACTTAGAATTACTTTTTCGTTCTCCTACATCGTATAGCAGCAACATAATGAATATAAGAAAGTGTACTTTCTAACATAATCTGAGAATACAGAAAAATTACGCAGTAATTCTGTAGTAACACATTTTCTCAGAATGCGCTTAATTGTAATATTACCTGATTGAGCAGACATGCGTGCGTACCGTTGCTCGATATACTGCGATTGAATAGGATCTATCTCTATCAGTGAGACTCGAGTGCCATTCACAAAGGCTGTTGCCATTCACAAAGGCAATACTCCATTCGTATCTGAACCAACGTGTATGTGCATTTCCGATCGACGGTCGATGTTAATATTCGCTCTGTACAGTCGGCTCGCTGTGCGATACACGCAAAGCAACGTTTACTTGTATCAAGGCTGGCCGCCTCAATTCAAGGCAATTACTGTTTCAATTATCCACAATACAATAACTGTTTTAAATCAAGACATTTTTTCTTAACGTTTTTTTCTCCGCTTAAGAGAGGTATACCATAAGAGCGAGCGTTCTATGATCACTAGAGTTTGTTAAAAAGGTGGTACCGGATGGCAGTAGCGTAGTGGTAATGGCGTAGGTAGGGGTAATTTTCAACTCGTAGTCGATCTCGACAGTACCGCGAGAGGGTTCAAATCGACAGTACATTGCACGCTGCACGCAAAATAAGTACGCGGTGATGGGACTCCCAAAGGGTGTAACGTTCCCTTCGAATGTGAATAAATATTTCATGTATTTCCCTGGATTAGAATATAGAAGTCCGCATATTTATTGCACAATATGCAATAGCGGATTGCTAAGTCGCGATAGGTTTGAATGTAGAAAACATTGTAAAAATGAACGTCATGTATTGAATTTAAGATGATTTTTATATGATTTTACTTTTATGTTAAGTGTGTGCAACATCCCACAACATCTAGTGTCTAATGAACACTTTCGTCGTTTTTGGGCTATTGATTCAAATGATTCTGCAGCCGTTCGAGATAGTCAGCAACTTTTTTCCAATTCGGACGTTCAACAACAAATAGATGAAATTTCCATGAACTATTCTGAAGTTGCACAAGCTATTGAGCAATTAGAAAACAGTCACTTATCTGCACGGGGCGCATTAAATTGCATAAAAAATTTACAAGCCGCTCTAGAAAACTTGACGAACACTATAGGAGCCAATGTTGCTCAAAAATTTGGTGCAATTTTAACGAAAAATCCCGATTTACAAAAGGTTCGGTCTATAAATGAAAATCAAGAGTGCCCAGATAAGGAAAAGGAATATCTGACATTTGCAAATCTTACTTCACTGGATGTCGAACGATCATTTTCGAAGTATACGACGTATTCACAACACCGTCGACGGCTGAATGAATCGACAATGGAAGCGTTGCTGATGTTGCAATTCTACGCAGCTAACCAGGGCGGTTGCCAATTGCCACAGTGGACATCAAGACGACAGGAAAAGGTAACAATATTATTTTTCACTAATATTGTATATTATGTACCTACTTTTATGCGGTGTGCCACTGCCGGTACCACCTTTTTAGCAAACTCTAATGATCACCCGGCGTAATCGGCATTTTTCGGAAATGCGAGAGCGAAGTCGAAGTAACAAGCTAGCAAGCTAGTAGCCGATGCGATGTATCTAACAATTATGTTTGGGATGCATGCAGATATAAAGCTGTCTCACAATTTACATTGACGTGAACGCAAACGTGTACATGAACGAATAGGCTGTTTACAACGTAAACAAGGTGCACAACTTAATTTACATTTTGACAAGCAAATGACACTCAACACACTACACGTTTAGATGCGCTGAGTTGGGGTAAAATCGGGTGATCATAGGACGCTCGCTCTTACAATAAAGTAATTGTATTTCTTTGTTTAAGACATTTGTTAACTTGACTTAAAAAAATCTTGCAGAAAATTAAAAAAAAGCGATTCTTAGCACAAGTAAATGGCCATTATAACACAAGACAATATTTTTTTAAGGGTAGTAAATAGTTTTCTTAATTCCAGAAAGCGTTTAGTATTGTTCATAAATCAATAGTTTCATTTTCTTAAAATAAAGCATTTATTTACTTAAAATTTTTGAAATACATATTACTTATCTTCACATTACTAATTGCACTTACCTTTTTTGACCAAGAACAATAAGGTATGTATATAGTATAAATTCAATTAAGACTGCAAGCGGCAATGTACGTACAATTAAAATTTCATCGGGACACGGACACTTACAAAAACAAATAGATTCCAGTTTTACGATAAATTATAAAGTAGAAGTATATACAATCGTCTAGTTTTAGGTTATTTCTCTAGTTCTGTATTACCGCTGAAGATGTGAATTCATTGATAATTAAGTATTACGGTAAAATGTTCCACCGCCACAATGTTTGAGTACTTAATTTAAAAATAAGATTATTTTTAGGTAATCATTCCTGGATAAACCAACGATCGATTTAGAAAACACTTTGAAATGAATCGAGCCATATTTGAGTAAGTTTGAAACATGCTTGTTCTTGTTCTCGTAGTTTCTAACTGCGTTTAGTAAAATAGCAAGCGCTATAACATCTCAATGGGAAACAATCGAATGTTCTGAACTCAATCACGCAACAGTTTTTTTCTTTTTAGTGAAAGGATTTTAATTCACCGAATGTTCATCAATAGGAGTATGAAGTGATAAGAATGCTAAACAATTCTCTCTATATTGTGTTTGTATTATTAAAACAAATTGATCGGCAGAACTTTTCCACGATCACCCACACATTGTTTGAGATGCTGCTAATTTTTAATCTCTATTAAAGTACAACGTTCTTCTTTTGTAACGATGAAAGTCGGAATACCTTTCATATATTTCCGACAAAAAGATTCCATGGTATAATTCTTCTTCTAAACTATTATCAATAGCAACAATTAGCATGAGTCTAATGCAAGATCAATACTTTTCCAGAGCTACCTAGCCCGGGTGTTCGAACGAGCGCACCCGGAGGTGACCCTCTGTTACTTACAGCTTCTTCGTTCGTTTCAAAGAAACAAAGTTCTAAGCGTAGGTAGAAAGCAGTGACTTGCACCACATTGTGTTTTCGTCTGTGGTTGAGACGATAATGTTGGAAGTAACTTTTTTAACAAAAGCATATAAAAAGCAATTTCAATTTCTTACTGCGATATTTTTTTCTACGTTAGACATGATTCGGCGGGATCCGTACTTCACGGTAGCGTAAGTGAAAAATAAGTCTAGATTTGTTTGGCTTATCTGCTTTTACCTCTGACATACAGACTCTCAAAGATACAGAGTGAAACACTTTTTCTTTTTCCTTTTATTTTATATAAAATGAAACCCAGGAAAAAGTGAAGAAGTAACAAACGTTTTGAACAGTGATGACTGTGTTGATTTAATCTCGAGCATCGTTCGGTAGGAGACAAGTCGCCTTCAATTATCATTAGACGGGCTGAAGGGAAAGTAATATACAACTTATCCACCTTTTAACAAGTAATAATAGTGATTTAAATGTTATTATGAATGAAAAGAATATCAAAAAAAAAGACACCTACCATAGCAGTAAAAACTAAGTTTGTTTCTTTTGCTGATAAGGTAAAAACGTATACTTATACAAAAAAACACGGATGAATCAACATTAACTAAAAATACCAGTACAAAGAAATCCAATATAAGCATGGAAATTCGTAAAAAAAGAAGAATCTCAATGACGTGGCAGTGTTTTGAATTGGATTGTGAAGAAAAACAGAAAACGTGAGAATAATCAACCAAATGTAATTAAAGGCAAAACTTGTGAAATTAAGTATGAAATTGGACCAATAAAAGGAATAGAAATATAGTTTTTACTGCTATCTGAAGTTGTAATATTTGTAGAGTCTAAATATACTTCTCTTTCCAATAGTCTTCGTTGGATTTTATTTAAAATTCTATCTACAATACCAGGTTTATAACCATTTAAAACAGCAATTTGTTTTATTAAAGATAATTCTTTGTTGAATGAATTTTGGGTAAGAGGGATGTTGACGAGTCTGTGCAAGTGGCTGTAGAATGATGAGTACTTATGGGAAAACGGGTGGTTAGAGGAGTTATTAATAGTAATGCCATTATAGGTGGGTTTTCCAAAAATATCGAACAGTAATCTGTTATCTGATAAAGATTTTGAAATTATAATATGAGTTTTGAAGCCCGGATCAAAGGACATATTAGAATAGCAAAACCCAATACTAGTGGGTTCTCCCACTTTTCCGAGCACCTTCAAATGAACCACCATAGCTTTAATTTAGATCACGGTTTTAGTGTCCTTCATATAGCCAATAACGGCAATTTTTTTCTGAATAACTGATTCTCGAAATTATGAGGGAACAGCAAAAAAACAAGCAAAATAACCTTAATACCCAATTGAAGTCAGAGGCGACATCTGTATTCCGGATATTGTTCAGTTGAGTCATGTCATGGATTTTCTTCCCAGATAGCACCAAAAAAATTTTTAATTTCAACCGTTGTTTTTTATTTCTCCTTGTTAAAAAAGAAAAAAAACATATTTTATTCTTTACAATTGTATTTTAACTTGTGTTCGCCCCCTTCTTACACTTGATTTTAATCTAATTTTAATATTACATTAATTACAAAATTTGATATGTCCATTCATCGTTTTACATCTGCAATATATTTTTTATTGTTAGACGACTTTTGAACTGTTATTAATAAAAATTATAAGTATTTTATATTTAATCCTATATTTTATATTACATGGAATACTTCAATTTGTAACAAAAATATTAAAAACAAATTAAAAAAAAAACAATAAATTAACCATTAATTTAAAATAATAAATAAACTAAAAAAGTTATTCTATAAATTGGAATTGGTGGTATTTTTACAAATTACCATATGATTCTAAATTATAATTTGTTTAAGTCTAACAATTTCTTATGTATTTTTACTATTCCATTTACAAATAATGTAATACAGCTATATGATATCCCTCTAGCTTAACATGAGGATGGGCTTTGACCCGAAACCGGTCGTTATTTAGTTATATTAAAAAAGAATTTTACGAGAAAAAGGACATTTTTTTCAACCCTTCTTCCTAATATCATATTTTTGTTTTTCTTCTTAGTGTTACTGTTTTTTTGTACGCTCTGACTCATATCTGTTGTGATCTGTGAAATAAAGCTCTATTATTATTATTATTATTATTATTATTATTACAAAAATTAAACCAAAGCCATTTGGACACTTACCAATAACAACAGACAAAATTATGTTACAGAGAATAAATTGCCGAATATTTTTTCTAGCGATACAGACTTGTGTCATGATTTTAACTTCTATTTTGGCGGAATTAGCGCAAAATCTTACTACAGCTTGCAGTTCATCTTCAATTGATTTTGATGCAATTAACAACAACAAAAAGTATTGTTCGTTTTTCAATTGTCTTGTAGTTGAAGGTTTAGAAGATACGAGCTTAGTGTGCTTTACTTCTTTTCTTTTCTGACCTATTTTACTAATATCGCTCTTGTATACGATGTTATCCGAAATAAAGTTATATTATTATTATTATTATACCTTATGAGTTTTAAAAATAACCGGAGTATGTAATTATTTCGGTATAAATTACTGCCAACTCCGGAATTTTGATATTTTGAACAAAAAAAAACTAACCAAAAAATAAATGCTAATATAGCTCATGGTATTGGTGGAATCATTCCCGGCAAAAACAATGTAGCAGAGAAAATAGCGCTAACACATCGACATGTTTCTGCCTACTCGGCGTCATCAGCATGGTTCTGAGCACTATCTTCTGCCGCTATCATTGCGTTTGCCTCTCAGTTTATGTTGCTAATCTCCAAAGTAGCACTGAATATGTCTCTCGGCGACACCTATCGCCAAGAAACACAGTCACGCCGTCCCAGAGGGTAGCAAGACAAACCGGAGTGTAGATGTCCACAACCTATCGGGCACCGAGAGACATATTCAGTGTTGCTTTGGAGATTAGCAACATAAACTGAGAGGCAAACGCAATGATAGCGGCAGAAGATAGTGCTCAGAACCATGCTGAAGACGCGGAGTAGGCAGAAACATGTCCGTGTGTTAGCGCTATTTTCTCTGCTACGTTGTTTTTGCCGGGAATGATTCCATCAACACCATGAGCTATATTAGCATTCATTTTTTGGTTATTGTTATTAGGCATTCTTTCCACGTGTAAAAAAAAACTAGATTTCAAACTTTCGCTGTAATTTTGTTGCTGTAGATATTGGGCGTATCGTTTATTATATATGTTACAATAAATCAGTGACCTTTATCTTTCTTTGTTTTACAAACGAAACTGTTTATAAACTAACTATTGTGTATTTCGTGTAGATACCCACGGTAGGATTTCGTAATATTTGCTTCACCCTTTCTGTGCTTCAGTACCTGTAAGACCTTCCGACTTTATTCTTCGATTTCTGTCGGATATTCTGACACAACATATACAACGGTAGAATTCCGGATTTAAGGATTATCCTGCTTTGACGTACACCTTACTCCCACGAATAAACTAGCGAAGTTTATCGTAATATTAACCGAGAGTTCTATGCAGAATTGTTGATGCGTACACTGCGGAACGCTATTGTTTTAAAACGTATATACACAAATATGCTGTATTTTTGATATTTAAGAGATGAAGCAAGGTAATAAAAGTTTCATGTTGCGCTGGTTTTTTTATTTTTTCAATTTATAACATGACTTTAAAAAATGTAACTTAAACAATTTAAACATGAATATTTCTTATTTTGCATCACATATACCAAGCAGTTTTAAAATTCTTCTAAATTTCGTAAATATCCATTTACATTTACGTATAAATAAATATCAAAAATATATAGCTTGTTCCGAAAATCCAAACCAAACTGTTTCTACCTTTTCTTAAAAAAAGGAGGATAAAATCGATCTCTTTTCCAATCATGGGCAACTGAATTAGCAAAGAAGGTTGCTTTCCTTACGCAAAGAAATAGTTATAACTAGTCTGGACAAACAGCGGTAACAGTCAGTGTAGTAGATATGTGGTGCGGAATCGGCGATTATTTATTTCACGCGTACACAGCGTCAGTACTAAATCGATGCTGTATGCGAGTAGTTCTGGGTATATGTAGGCTGTCCTAACGTATTTCGTGGTAACTTCTTACATGTAACGTGTAAAATTCATACTCTAAATCTTGCGGCACAAACGTTTCCTACATGTTTTCCACTAGTAAATGCATTGATTGCTAGTACAAAGGCAGTGTTTCTAAAGTCCCCGAAACATACCCGACTATTTCACAAACTGTGTCCTGATTTACCTGAACCACCACAGCCGATTGTTACACGCTGGGGAACATGGTTGCAGGCTGCGTTTTACTACAACAAATATTTTGATCAAGTAAAGAAGGTAGTTTTAAAATTCAATCCGACAGAAGCTGCAGCAATCAAGAAAAACCAGGAAATATTTCAAGATAGTCAGGTTAAAAGAGATTTACAAACAATTCACAAAAATTACTTCGGACGAGCGGAGGGAATAGAAAAATTACAAAATGTTTCGATGTCGCCAGTGGATTCTGTTCAAATTGTGAATGATGTTCACGCACAGTTATGCGCTGTAGAAGACGAAACAAATTGGTGTGTAACACGAAAATTTGAAAGTGTTTTAGAGAAACGCTCCGATTTTCTTATTTTAAGACAAGGTACGTGTGAAGATGCAAATTGTTTCAAAGATTATTTTAAATATGCAAATATAACATCGCTAGATGTCGAACGGTCGTTTTCGGCATTAAAAAACGTTTATTCCGCACGTCGTACTCAATTGACTGAAACAGCTATGGAAACATATCTAATGATTCAAATATTTAGCGGATGTTACTCAATTTGTGATTTCACGGAAGACTTTTAAAAGGGTAAGTGTTTCAGCACGTTTTATAATTTATGTCTTACCTTCTATTTTATGTGTAAACTTTTATGCGCTCACCACGCCTCTGGATGTTACCTTACCGCATATTTGCCCAGGTTAGTTATAACCTTAAAGTGTTAGGCTTGATTCACAATATGTTGTAGATTCCGTTTCCATAAGTATTTAATCCGTAATTTGTGCTACTACAGTGTTTGTACAGATAATATAGATGTTCTGATGATAATTTACGAAGTAGTTGCTGGATAGAATGAAAAAAGTGGTCTTCGTACAATTATACGTACAAATTAAATCGCAGGATGATATGAGAAATATCCGTGTTTGTAGACAGATGTGTCAAAATCTGAATTACCGACTGTGAGTACTATTCTTTAGTCGACATCTGTCGACGTTTCATCGAGACTGAGACATTCATCGAGTAGTGTTGTTTTGAGAACTATTGAAAGAGAGCAAGTTTATGTATTTGTGGAATCAAGCAAAAAGAACAATACTCCTCAGTGATTTGATTTCGTTTTCTTATATCAAAAAACGTGGGCAGAAATCGAACAAGAGTTGGCTGCAGTGCATAAGGACCATGCACGTTCAATGACTACCACCAGATACTGGTTTAATGAATGTGGCCGAACATCCGTCTGATGAGGAGCGGTCAGGTCGTCCCATTGAGGTGACTACGGACGATATGATCAATAAAATTCATGATAATAATTAATTAATAGACCACCGGGTGAAGATTAGAGAGATTACTAATATGGTAAACATCTCAATTGGACGTATGCAAAACATTTTTATATTACAAGGATTATATATATCTGTCTGCATCATGGATCGAATTAGTCGGGTATGCAGCAAAATAACCCAACGCCGTAGTTTCCGTATCCTCGTCATCTACCAGGGATTTGGCTCTTTTTGGTGTTTTCGTAAACGAACGAATCCAAATCTGACATAAAAATGGTACTCTTCTATTTAAAGTAGGGAAGTTGATGGCTACTTCCGCTATAAGAGAAAGATATCGGCAGTTGAAAATATGTTGGTTGAGCTACTTTAAAGGATAACTTGTATTTGTAAGTTTTCAAATTTCTATTTTACTCACTTCTCCATATACTTTTAACCAACGCTCATCGTGACATACCCTATATGTCCTTTTGTATTTATATCTCTTGTCTATCTTGTACATTCCTTCTGAGACACGTTTTATACTTTACAAAATAAATTACTATTATATAGACTCCGCAACTGTAGATATGAAGAACGATATGTTCAGCCCATAAGACAGAGTAGCGGTTTTTTAATTAACATTTGCGTCTGGATTGGTTGCCACGAAATAGTACGAGGATCGTTCGGAAACTACGTGGCCTAACGAACAAAACGATTTTTTTTTTCGACAAAAAACATTTTATTTTTCAATATAGTCTCCCGCTCGCTCAACACACTTATTCCAACGATATTCCAAATTAGCAATACCTTCCTTGTAGGTCGATGAATCCAAGTCCTCGAAATAGCAATTTATAGCAGCGATTACCTCGAAATTATACGAAAATCTCTTACCGCCGAGCAATTTTTTCAGGTTTGGGAACAGATGATAATCGCTGGGAGCCAAATCTGGGGAATAGGTCGAATGAGGTACTAATTCAAATCCCAATTCATGAATTTTGGCCCTTACAATCGCAGACTTATGGGCAGGTGCATTATCCTGATGGAAAAGCACTTTCTTCTTTATCAAATGAGGCCGTTTCTCTTTGATTTTGTAGCTAAGTTGTTGCAGCAAAGTGGCATAATACTCGCCATTTATTGTTTTCCCCTTTTCTAAGTAATCGACCAAGATAATTCCATGAGAATCCCAAAAAACAGTTGCCATAACTTTTCCTGCTGACAAAACCGTTTTTGCCTCCTTTGATAGCGGAGAACCTTTGTGTATCCATTGTTTGGACTGTTCTTTGGTTTCGGGAGTATAATGGTGGACCCAGGTTTCATCGACGGTTATGAAATGGTGTAAAAACTCCTTCGGATTGTGGCGAAAACGTGGCAAAAGGTCACGAGAAACACTCAAACGATTTTTTGCTCCGGTGTGAGCAACCGCGGCACCCAACGCGCCGAGTATTTTTTCATTACCAATTCTTCAATTAAAATTCTGTGTACACTGTCATTTGAGATACCCAGTATGTCTGCGATTTCGCGCACTTTTACTCGACGGTCATCCAATACGATACGGTGGACTTTTTCAATCATATCCGAGACAGTTGCAGTTTTAGGACGTCCACTACGGGGTTCGTCATTTGTGCTCGTACGACCACCCTTAAATTCGGCAACCCAGTTTTTAACCATTGAAAACGAAGGGGCGGATTCCAATAGTGTTGAATCCAGCTCTGCTTTAATTTCGGTTGGTGTTAAGCCTTTCAAATGAAAGTACTTTATCAGTGCTCTCAACTCAGTTTTTTCCATTGTTTACAAAATCACATGAGACGTTCACTTTGACGTACTGTCAAAAACGTACTAATTGACAGATCGCTCTGTGCTATCATATTTAATCTATTAAAAGATGATTCTACAGAATGGTAATGAAAATTCCTCCGAATTCGCGCCATATCTGTGTTAGGCCACGTAGTTTCCGAACAATCCTCGTAGGAAAATTAAACAGACCCATCTATGTAGATGGGTCAAATTACAAGATGTTGTGTTGTCTTCTGCCAGATACAGAAATAATTTTGTATTTTAACAAGACAACTGTAAAGTTCACTCATGCAGATTGGTAAGAACATGATTTGACAACAATAGCATTGAGGTTTTACTCTAGGCTTACAAGAGTCCAGATGTCAACTCAAAAGAAAATGCATTGCCACTCTTGGTGAAATACATTTATAAAAATAATTTTATAGCACAAATTGAAGAAAAATTATATCATGCAGCACAGGTCGCATGGGAAGAAATAATAACATCCGAATATACTCAACAGCTAATCTCATCTATACCTGAGCGACTCGCAGCAATAATTGCTAATAATAATAAAAAAAATATTAAATGTGTTTGTTTGTTGTGTTTTGTGAACATTATCAAACAAATCTTTTAAAATAGCAATATGTACACTTAATTCTAATATTATTGTCACGTAAATCACTTAATCGCAAATACCGCGCTATCAATCTAGCCTACATAAATATGTGTTGGTACTTGCCTTGCGAGAGATCTATACGCCAGAAGACACATCGCATGTTATCTCAGCGTCTATCTGACTTCCGGCGCATCGGCCGATGATCTAGATGATGATAGTGGAACTTTCCGTGGCATTATTTTAGTATAAGATAAAGTGATTTTTTTGTGCGAATATCCCCTACTTAAAAACACGTGTATGTACAGCCCAATTCACGTGCAATAAAATTATTTCAAGTGAAGGTTACTTTTGTTGTAAATATTTTGGTCGCAAGTGCACATTCTATACACATAAGATCCTATATCATCTTTAATGTAAATAATGTAAAGAGTGCTATGAAGTTGAAGGTACTTTTAAGAAATAGATCTCTGTTCACACCGTCGCTCACCAACATTTTAATTACTTTTAGAGGCCAATAAAAATAGGCCATCACTGTAAATGATCCTGTATATTCCATATCCAATTCCATATTCAAAACTTATCAAACTTATTACTTTCTCGTAAACACATAAAACTTTTGCAACTTTTGGTAGTGTAAGAACTGCTTAAAGTGTACTTGAACCCAATAGACTTTCTAGAATAATTAAATTGTATTTGCTGTTGAACTCGACAATTTTAAAATTAATCTTTTATCATCAATTTTATGAATTCCTTAATCGCAAAATGTACTCCATAATAAAGTTTAACAACTGTAAAGTACAAAGACAAATAATTTATTTCTTTATTTTTCTCCGACTGGAAGACTTTCGAGACAGCGTCCTCATGAATATTGATTAAGGAATTAAGGCGGCAAAGATTGCGAGAATAAAGGATGAAAAATGGCAAGTGGAAACGTCTTCGTAGATAAAAAATAAAAGCAACCAGTTGAATAAAGTAGCTTTTACCCATCCGCAATCCTTTTAAGTCCAGAGTTTAACGCTAAAAGGCCGGCTGGCGAAAGAAATGTCAGCCAACTGAAACGGGAAAACGGGATAACCGACGAAATGAAAAACAACTGTTGCATATGCAGCAAAATCATGAAGAGCGCTGAATTTCCTATTGTTTGGAAACAAAGAAATCGAACGAATTAGACCTACGATAAAGTGATTTGTACAAATAGTAAATACAGGTGCAGGCAAATTGTACAAAAAAAAGGTATTTCTATACAAAAGAGAAAGAAATAAAAATTGCATTAACGTATAATACTGTTTATATATTTATTATATTTATTTATATGTACATATATATAAGTTTTAAACAGGCCTTTAAGGCCCATAACTGTGTGATCTGTTTCCACTGCTTCCTATCACTTGCTTTAATTCTCCAATTTGTTATCTGCTTCGCCTTTAAATCTTCTTAGATGGCTTCCTCCATTTTCTTCTGGGTCTACCTTTCTTCCTGTTTCTTTCCAGCCTATTGTTTTCACTATCGTCTCTTCTTTCATTCCTTCCCATTGTGATCGTTTTGCTTTTACCACGTCACCGATCTTTGGTTTATTAAACATGTCATGCACTTCTTTATTCGTGCGTCTTTCTCATCGTATTTCAGTTCGTCTGTCTCCAAAAATTCGGCGTAATATTTTTCATTCCCATACTCCTATCTTTGTTTGTAATTTTTCCTAAACACATGAAGCTGTCCACTTCTTCAAATTCCATATCTACCTCTTCGTTAACCTTAACCTGTCCTTCTTCTTCTTTTCCTCTATGATTTACTCTTCATTTCATGTAATTACTTTTGTCTGTACTTATGTGTAGTCCTTTATTCCTAGCTGCAGTTATTACATATTTGGGTGCATCTATTAGCTCTTTTTTCCTTCTAGTAATCATCCGCGTAGACTAGACAGTGTTGACTTTTCGTGAAGATTGTTCCTTCTGTATTGATTCCATTGTCACGTATTAGGTTTTCTAAAAGTACTTTGACCATACACATGCCCCTTTGTAATGTCATACATCATTTGTTAAGCTATAGACCTCCCTTTTCGAAACCCTGTCGGGGGAGACTATCATATAGTTTCCGATTAATTTTCCCGTTCTTAATTCTATTTTGCTTTTAATCCATGTTGACAGCACCTTGTATGTAACATCCAACAAAGCAATCCCTCTGTAATTGGCACAGTCAGTTTTATCGCCCTTTTTGTATATATGTATAGACAAGATTGAAGCTAGCTGCTTGCTGTTTTAAATATTTCTAGCTATTTCTGGAATATATGATTTTAGAAATGTTACTTCTGTTATTAAATGAATTATGCACTAATTTTCAATGGACTGTATTTTTATTATAACAAATAACTAAAAGTAGGTACAATTAACAAAGGTTATGGTGAGTATCACTGCGTGTGTATGTAAATATAAGTCTTGACAACTTTTAAGAGATCTGTACAAGAAAACTAAAGTCTCAAACTCAAATTTTGTTCATAGACTTTAATGAATTTTGCGACATTCTGGTCATTAACTTACAAAAGTTGTTTCGACAAATTTCGTTCTTTCCTTGAAAAAAAAAACCTCAATGCAATCATCTAGTAATGATGGGCTAGTAAATTGCAAATGCATTTTATTTTTCTAAAATAGGGATTTCAGGTAAGCGAAAGCTTGTTTAATTAATTAATGCCAAATGAAGCACTACTGTTTTACGTATGTAGGTTTTTCAATTATTTTACGACAATTTTTAATTTTGTATTTACCATATCTGATTGATTTGACATAATTAAAATTTCAATTTAGTACTTATTGTGAACTTATTAAATGCAAATTTAATGAAACATGCTATTGACACTTATAACCACACCAAAAAGGTTGGTTTTACTGTGCCTCCAGCTAGGACAGGGAAATATTTATGAGACGTGGAGTTTGAAATTTTAACAACGATTTTATTCGAACAAAAAGAAAGACCATTATTTAACAATAAAAAAGATAATCGAATTTTAGTTATGTGTGGTTTTTCATATAAAAATCAAAATAGTATTGTTGTTATTCTAGGAGTTCTTGTCTAAGAATCTGGCTCCTGGGCGTCGTTTCCAGGCAGGTGGATAGCTCTTTCCTAACACACGGTACCGCTTCTTAGGTCGTAACTTGCTAAGGATTTGCTACCACAGTTAGAATAATTGTTCTTGGGTTTATAAGTACCCATTTGAGGTAATTCAGCACATTTACTTAGGTACGCCTCACATCTGATCCTTATTAGTAACGCTGGCCACGAGCGGTACCGCGCATCGGCGTAGAATCAGTTCGCACCGAGAGGAACGGTAGTATTACTTCGTCTGCGGAGCAGTACGGATATTTTCGCTGCCGGTCATTTGCGCAATTGTTTATCTGTCCTAGAAAAATTATGATTTCGTCAGCAAAACGACCGCGGTCGGACAAACTTCGAAAATTTATTGCAGAAATTCCAGACTTAATATATGAAGGTGCTAAAATTAAATGTGTAATCTGTAAAATCCCGTTAATGTGTTGGTCCAGACAACATTGTCTACGACACGTAAATAGTGAAAAGCATGTCTCAAAAAGAAATTGCGCACGAGACAATGAAAAATTTATATTTAATTTATGCGTTACGCTTATCGCTTGTAATATACCGTTTAATTTACTAGACAAGGAACCATTTATCTGCTTTTGGAATAACTATTCGGAGTGCAAATTACCAAGTCGAACATCGTTACGAAGAATTGTGCCATCTGCGCGCGAACATATTGAACAAAAAATAAAAACGGAGTTGAAAGATCAAAAATTGTGGTTATGTGTCGACGAAACAACAGATCGGAAGAAACATTCTGTTCTTAATGTAATCGCACGCAAATTGGAACCTCATCAATCGGCACCTTCAATTCTATTAGTCTCCAAACGAATACAACAGTGTACTGCCGAAGTAATTTCAAAGTTAGTGTTAAATACATTGGACAAGTTTAAACTTTCAACAAACCAACTCTTGATGTTAGTGAGTGATGGTGCTGCAAACATGCTTTCTGTAGGCCGGTCTCTTAAAAAGCATTCTGCTAATTTGTTACACATTACGTGTAAAATTCATGCTCTCAATCTTGTGGCGGATAGTATCAGAAAATGTTATCCTGAGGTAGACGCTTTAATAGCGCATACCAAAGCAGTATTTGTCAAATCACCGAAACGTATTCGCGAATTTCACAGACTGTGCCCCCGTATACCAGAGCCACCAGAACCTATTCTAACTCGTTGGGGAACATGGTTGCAGGCCGCGTTTTATTATCATAAATATTTTGACAATATTAAGAACGTGGTTTTACAATTCAATACAAAGGAAGCTGCCGCTATCCAGAAAAGCCAGTCGAAATTTCAAGATAGTCAGGTTAAAATGGATTTAGAAATCATTCACGACAATTACTTCGGGCTAGCAGATGCAATAGAAAAATTACAAAATCCTGCGGTGCCGTTAGAAGAATCTCTACAAATAGTGCAACATGTTCACGCACAGCTATGCGCGATTGAAGGCGCAAAAAATGTTTCTGTTCTAGAAAAAAGTGTTTTTGAGAAAAATTCTGATTTTGGCACATTAAGACACATTTGTGAAGGTGCGTCAACAGAATCGTTATGTTATTTGAAAGATTATTTTACTTACGCAAATATTACGTCACTAGATGTAGAACGTTCGTTCTCTGCATATAAACGCATTTTTTCCTCATGCCGTACTAGTTTTGCCGAAACAACAGTTGAAACATATCTAATGTTGCAGATATTTAAGAGACATTATTCACTTTGTGATTTCACGGAGGACTCTTAAAATGGTAAGTGTTTGAGCACGTGTTATTTAATTTTTATTTAAAAGATGAGCGAAATTATTTGCGGCAGCAAACATCTCTATTAGCAGAATAACTCTAGTGGAACGCGAGGCCTGGTCGACTCTACGCTACTGCGCGGTACCGCTCGTGGCCAGCTTTAGTTATTAGAGCTCGTGAAAAAAGGGGCAAAGGAAAATTTCATTCGGCCGAGGATACGCGTCAAAATCGTGCGCAACAACAAAAAAAAACTTGAAAGAAAAATTCAATGTAACAAATCGAAATAAATATTCGTGCGCATACAGTACCGTTCAAAATAAACAGACCGCGTAACAATAAAGTTGTTACACACTAAAGCTGCTACCTTAGAAACGATATAAATACTAGATCATATTTTAGTTTTCAATACGTTACCACAATGTACAAATAATTTTGATATTGGTTTTGTTAGCAACAGCGATCAGTCTTGCTGAAGTAGGAGATAATAGTGAGTAGTTCAATAATTTAGCATTCGCACACATATGTGCCAAATATTTGGTACATCATATAAAAACACTTCTTTTTTGCCATGGATAAATGTCCATCGCCGAAACCTTACCTATATTGTAAATGTTTAAGTAGCAACATGCTTGTGAGAATGTATAATGTAATAAAAAAAAGATCATGCGCTACAGTTTATTCATTTATCAATAAAATACTTCCTTTTATACAAATGAAGCAACTATTACAAATAAAGCTACTTTTAATAACAGAATTACAGGTACTACCTTTCCTGTTTGTATTCTGTAACAAAGTTATTAATTATAGTTACTACTATATATACAGAATGTCTTAAGAGGAACTACATCGATCGATACATGAAAGAGTATACATTGGAAAATTTGTATATTGGCAAGATACTAAAGCCTACATGTACTATTCAACTGGAATATTTTCAATTATCTAAGACCTCCGGTTATACTGGAAGTAGCTGGCAACCTTGTTATTTTAAATAGGACACCTTAGATTAGATTCATTATTAGGTGGTTCTTGACCTATTCCACTGCGACTTTTTCAGATCTATTGTGGTTCCTCTATAATTAGATCAATTACGCTAGCTTTGCCTTTTTCACCATACCTAGCAGCCTTGTGAGTGATCCCTCTGCGCAGGTTTCAGCTTTTGAATATTCCGATCCCACTTCTAAGAGCCGTATTTCTGCTAGTGCTGTACTAGAACACCCTATATATTATAACATTTTTGAAACCTTAGCTCAATTTTAAGGTTTGTTTGGTAAAATAACTATGTTAGTATTTCTAACCATATTTTGTCAACTGCAGGTCTCACGGACACGAATCTTCAAACAATTTCCTATTGTTTCTGAGTTTCCTCCTTCTGATTCCATACGCTTCACCATGGAGGTCGAATCGGGCGGTTGCTTTCCTTTCCCGATATTCTCGTACACAGGCGTCCTGAGCGCGTCCTGGCGCTGAGACATTCCGTTTACCGAAAACCCAGGCACACGGATACATATCTCAATGGCCTCTCACACCATCCTCCAGCCCAAAAACGGGGTGTTATCAATTCTCTTATCCGAAAGGCCATTTCCATATCTGAATCCAATTCGTTTCCTCGAGAACTGAACCACATCACTGAAACTCTGATCCGCAATAATTATTCTAGGAAAAATATTCAAACTACCATTAACCGCTACACCAACCCTTCTCCACAACAACTCCCGTCATCTAACCCTTATTTCCGTAAGCGAGCGTATCTACCCTACATTCAAGGTGTTACCGACAGCAAGACTCTCTTCAGGAACAACATAGAAGCATCTTCAAACCCAATTTCAAACTCTCAAACTACTTTCCCATCAAAGACCGCCTTCGGAGTCTACCAGATTCCATATTCGTGCGGGAGTGTGTACATCGGTGAAACAAAGCGATCGGTCAGCACGTCTTACTGAACACGAGCGTTATACGCGGTTGTTGCGTGTAGCCGAGTCCGCGCTGGCTGAGCATGGACTGGAAACTGGCCACCAAATCCAATTTAACTCTACCCCCATATTGTCTCACGACCCTCACTATTACAGTAGAAAAATCCGTGAATCAATAGAGATCTTCAAACATCCCAACAGTTCAAATCGCGAAGATGTGCATTTTGCATCACAGGTGGAAATCCTAACTTAGCAAAGCTCCTACCAACCGCCACGCTTCATTGATCCATAAATTTTCCGCTCCATTGACCCTAAGCAAGTCCTACATGAACCACTCCAGAAAAGTGCCCAGTCAGTGTGCAGTAGCAGCCCTGAAAATATCCCATAAGACTGCGGACAAAACGTCGGCAGATGCTGCGACAACGACGCAATCCCAACCCGGAAACCAAGAGCATACTGTTATTGACAATCGCGGAAGTCTACGTAGTAGATGATGAAATTTCGTTTGGATACTTTTTGAATGACGAAAAGACTTACATTTTGTATTGAATTTACTCCATATAAAATACCCAGCCAAAGTAGAATTAGAATGAGGAGTAACCACGTGTGAAACCACAACTTTGTAACTGAGATTAGACACGTTGCCAAATATTACAATCTTACAGTGTTGAGGTTTTTGCGTCAGCACTAATTCATTCAATTAAGGCTTAAGTAGAAAATTCATTTCGCAAATTTGTAAGATCATAAAACTTAGATACCCATTAATAGATGTCACCAAAATCCTTAGTTACAGTCTACAGATAAGCAAATATTAAAGTATAGTATAGTAAAGTATAGACTGTGGGGTATGGCATACACTAAACTATTGACACACTCCTCACCACACAAGGGATTCTTATTGTGAACCGTGAAGAAATCAAGATCAAGAATTTATTTGAGCATATGATTTGAGAAAAAATAATTCTTTTTCCAGGAAGTAACATCGTCTCAAAATAGAACTGTAGCGATATTATCCCTGAATGAATATTTAATACAATCATAAGGTAACTAGAAAATTTGCTAATAAATAGAGAAAAATAATTTATCCTTCCTGCCTTTACATCCTTGTAACTATTCTGATTTATAAATACATTCTTGTCTATGTAATACTATAATTATTTTTGTGGTCACAAGGATAAGTGGTCTTCTTTTCTATTTACTTCATTGTTAGTAACAATAAAAGTATACGTTTCTTGTCTATAATAAAAAAAAACAAAGAAAATGTGTGATAATGACAACTTGCATATTTCAATATAGCAGCTTCCTATAAATATGATACCTTCTATTTGCTTCACAAAACGGAAAAATGTCCAAAAGATTCATTACTACATTACGCGGACATTTTTCAAATCTAAAATAATTATATTTGTAGCTTTTATTTCAGTTATTCATAAATATCCAGCATTCAAGTTCAGATTTACAACTCCTTAATCCGCGTTTGAAGCAAGGAACTTGCAATTTTAAATAAATTTAAATGTTTAACATACAGCAAGCGTCCTGTTAATGGTAGTATTAACATTCATTTCCATACAAATTTTCCAGCAAAGCAGGCTAAAATAATTTTTAGCGATAATTTGTCTACCTAATTATTCGGCTTGAAAATACAGTCCCTGGCCATATTACTTGAAACATCTCATAAATCAACCCTTTTACCTGGAAATTTCCATCCTATTATAGTGATATTTTTTTGCTTTGAATCCGATCGTTTATAGGGGGACTAGATTATTGTATCAATAAATAAAAATACCAGAGAAATGATATTTAGAAGAGTAAAGTACGTATATATAAATATTTCAGTTATCAACTTACATTTAGCGAGTTCACAGTTTAGAGAATGCATCGACATTTTTTTAAATATTTCGTCATAACCGTATAGAAGCTAAGTTGTGGAGTATCGTTAAGTATTTTGTGTTGATATATCGTTATTGCAAAGGTAAAATTGTTATTCTATCTCTCTCTTAATAATTAATTATCTGGAATTTGAAAAAAATTGAAATATTTGGGGTTTTTTGTAGAAAATGCCCGGGAAAGATTTAACAAGTGAACAAAAAGCCGCTATACAAGATCTTCTACAATCAAACAAACATTCACAACGAGAAATTGCAAAATTGCAGAAAGTGTCTCCTTCTTCTGTATCGCGTTTAGCTAGAAACTTAAACGAAGGAGCTAGCACATCGACACAAAGGCGGGCAAAGTGCGGTCGGAAAAGAAAAACTTCGAAGAGATCTGACCGTGAAATTGTTCATCAGGCTTTAAGCAATAGATTTGCTGCAATTAAAATGATTCGAAAACATTTACAAGAGAGAGGAATAGAGATTTCGAGCAGAACTGTCAGGCGCCGATTGCGCGAAAATCGTCTAATGGGCCGAAGACCTGTTAAAAAGCCGCGTTTAAAGAAAAAATGAAATCTGCTCATCTCGACTTTGCAAGAGAATATCGACATTTCACAAACGAGAATTGGAAAAAGGTGAGTAACTTAACAACATGATTTTTACTGAATTAATGTTTGCATTATTTAATAGGTTTTCTTTAGTGACGAGTGCTCGCTCTGTGCGTTAGTGCAGCGAGCACAATTTTTTCGTAGACGACCTGGCGAACGTCTCACAGAGTCCACGGTTCTTCGAACTGTAAAACACCCTCCGCAGGTAATTATTTGGGGAGTGATTAGTGGAGACGGACCCGGCCCTTTGTATTTTGTAGAAGGTACAATGCGTCAAGAGCAGTACATAAATGTGTTGAAAAACACGTTATTACCGTATTTTAAGCCAGGACGTCGCATACCGACAGGGCGTATATTTATGCAAGATAATGCTCCTTGCCATATGGCAAAAAAAGGTTAAGAAATTCTTTGAAGACAATCACATACCTGTTTTACGTTGGCCCGGAAATTCACCGGATCTCAATCCCATCGAGAACGTATGGAATCGACTAAAAAGTAAGGTATATGAAAGAGAAAACCCTACAAAGGAAATATTAATGAAGAATATAAAGGATGTATGGGAGAACGATGAAGATATAAAAGAGACAATCATATCTTGCATTGAAAGTAAGGCCCGAAGAATTAAGGGTGTTATTAAAAATCGTGGGTTATCGACTAAATATTAATTACTTATTTAATATTTACATATGTTACATATTTTTACAATATATTTCATAAATAAAAAATATGATACATGTATAGTTTATATTTTATTATGAAGAAACTACAAAATATTGAGTGTCTCAAGTAATTTGGCCAGGGACTGTATATGCTGAGGATATTTTAAAACTTCTTCAATCTATAAGTAACAAGTAAATTTCATCATACAGACCCACTCACACTTTTAATATGCCTTGTTTTAATTTTCCTTTTTTTATCAGTGTTAATAGAATATGCGTATAGGTACACGCAAGGAAATGCATTACAGTAAATACACTGTTTTAGCCGTATTTTCTTAGAACACCAGTAATAGAGCTTTGTACTTTTCTATCTACTCATGTAAAAAATGTAGACTTATTTGGCAAAAGTACATTACCGGTCATAATTATTTGCCCACCTACATTTTTGCTTGGATTTAAAAAAAATATATCTTCATTGTTTTTTGGGGGTATGATTATTTACCTACAAATAAACAAACGATATCACATTAAATAATTCCGGAAAAGACTCCTTTGATACTTAATTATCGATTGAATCTCCTCTATCCGATAATTAGGGGTACAGATAGGGCCATAAAAAGACCCAAAATGTAATACAATGATCCTTCACTAATAGATATACAGTTGTCCCCGGATGGACTGAACAAGAGGGAAAAAATTGTTATTTGTAACTTAACGCAAAAATGTCATTCTTTATAAAATTTTTTGCTTGTCTCAAAACCACCAATTCTGAAACAAAAATCAGAATATTCTTTTTAGCAACTGAGAAAATTACAAAAATACACAAAAATTTAAGCAAAAAAGTTTCTAACTTTCATGTTTTTGATTATCTTCCATAATCTTCCATGATAACCTAATAAGTAAATCAAGTTACGTGATATTTGTCAATGTCATTACGTATTTGTGAATCTTTACTGAGACTTACTTAATAGTAATGCTAACTTTAGAACAAAGAATTTATCTCGTTCAATGTTATGGAACTGGTGAGGTTTCTTATAACTTTGCAATTCAAAAATGTCAACAGAAGTTTCTTAATGTTCACGTGTGCGTTAATGCTTTACGAAATTTGGTAGAAAAATTTGAAAGAACAGGTAGCGTACATGACATCAAGAAAAGAAAAAGGATACACGATGAATAAGATGCTGCTACAATACTGACTCTAGATTCTGTAGAAACAAATCCAAAATTACCCTTACGAAAAAGGTCTGCACAGTTAAATCAGTTAATTCGCAAATCATATTTACAAAGAATTTTGAAAGAAAACAAAATTAAACCTTATAAACCGATTTTTGTACATGAATTAAGAAATGGTGATGATGCTTTGCGTTTAGACTTTTGCTTATGGGTAGGAGAAAATCAGTCTGTAAATCGAAATTTCTGCAAAAACATTATTTTTTTCGGATGAATCGACATTTACAACCAATGGGAAAGTTGTAATGCAAAACTGTAGATTTTGGTCGAGAGAAAATCCTAATTTCAAAATTGCAACTAGAAGTCAGTATTACAAAAAGGTTAATGTATGGTGTGATGTTATGTATGGAAAAATCATCGGTCCGTATTTTTTTAATGAAAATGTGAATCAACATACGTATTTGGAGATGCTTGAAAATTTTTTGTTGCTCGCAGTAAGAGATGAACCTAACTTTGAAAGTGTATTTTTTCAACAAGATGGATGCCCTGCTCACTCAACAGTGTTGGTAAGAAATTATCTGTAAGAACATTTTGGAAACAGATGGATAGGCCGTTACGGACCAGTCAATAGGCCGGCTCGTTCCCCTGGTTAAGCCCATTGGATTTCTTTTTATGGGAATATGTTAAACAGCATCTTTATAATACTAATTTGGATAACAATATCGAAATTTTAAAACAAAAAATTTCGGAAGCGGTACATTCTGTCACTGAAGATATGATCCACAATGCTTATAAAGAATTTGTACGTAGAGCTGAAAAATGTGTAGAGGTTGGAGGATACCACATTGAATAAAATAAAATGTTTTTCTTTAGCCTAAGTGTGTTTTTGTAATTTTCTCAGCTGCTAAAAAAATATTCTGATTTTTGTTTCAGAATTGATGGTTTTGAGACAAGCAAAAAATTTTATAAAGAATGACATTTTTGCGTTAAGTTATAAATAAACATTTTTCCTCTCTTATTCAGTCCATCCGGGGACACACTGTATAATGTACTGCAGGTAAAGATGACAATTCTCTATTTACCCGAACTAGAATTATGAATTTACATTTAGTGGTTATTGTTCTTTTAAACAGTGAATATTCTTAATAAAATTATCTAGAATTGGTATTAAAGTGCCGAAAACAAGAGAAAATTGAAATAAAGTCGCCAATCTGTTGACTACAACGCTAAAAAAATATCCGGCACATTAGTCAATAGAAAACGAACAGGACGACGGAAAGTGACGACACCAACGGAAGATCGTCGAATAGGTGAAAAACTGCACCTGAAATAACGGCTGAAATAAGTATTGAAGTGAAAAACGAGTTAGTTTAACCACCGTGAAAGGGAGGTTAAGAGAAGGTGGTTTAAAGAAATCGGTAGAAAAACGCTGCTATACATGCTACAATCAATTGAACAATTTTTTAAGGGTCGTGAATACTCGTTTAATTTCGTTAATAGTTGAACGAGAGAATTATTAAGTAGTCTGCCAATAAAAAACGATTTGTAATTTGCCTTTGTCAAATGTATTGGCAGTTTTGGTATATGCACAGCTTAGGTTACTTTGGTTTCGGTTATTTAATTCAAATTATCGAAATTTATCTCACTTTGTTTTAAAAACACTAAACAAGCCGGTAGGTACCTTTCTATTACTAGGTTGGTATTAAAACAGCAAAATTAGTGAAAAATCGTCAGAAAATCGTGGCAAAAATAGAGCATGTTCTATTCAATTCAATTAATCGATTACGATAAATTGTTCAAGAAATTATACAGATTTTTGCTGTTTCACACGGTACGATAAAATCGAAGATCAACGTGTTGAATTAATCGACCGATATATCGCGGCGTTTAAAACAGGCTTTACGCAATCAAAATAAAATAAAACGGCTACAGTGGGCTACAAAGCATCAATATTGGACAGTTGATGAGTGGAAAAATGTTTGTAGACCGATGAGTCCAAATTTGAACTCTTCGGTTTCAAGAGAAGAACGTTCGTTCGAAGGTCGATAGGAGAACGAGCAGTGGAGTAATTGTAGTACCTACAGTCTAACATGGGGGCAGATCGGTAATGGTTTGGGGTTGTTTTGAGGCCGCATCCGTAGGAGACTTGGTTAAAATAGATGGAATTTTAAAAAAATAGTGCTACCGGGAAATTTTGGAAACAAATGCTACCATCTGGTACCGCAAATATTTAGAATCGGTGGAACGCGAAAGCAACATCAAAATAATGAAATAGCCTCCTCCCATAAAGCTTTTGTGCGAGGAGCTCGATAAGCAGGTAAAAATAAATCCTCCAACTTCCAAGGAATCGTCGGGGAAACAACTACAAGAAGTCTGGCTTAAAATAGAAATAATAAAAAGCCGGGAGTGTGTTCCGCAATTATTAATAGTCGAGGTGGACGAAACGAAGATTTAATTTCTTTTTTGTCAAATAAATTTTATAATCAAATAAAGACTATCAATTTCTTTGTTTTAAGGGTATTTTATTAAATGCAAAACTACAATTTCTTTTCCAGTTAACACTTCATTTATGAGTATTTCTTTGGGTGGGCAAATAATTATGGCTGGTAATGTCCGAAGGTAATCTGAAAAGTTCTCAATGTGAAGATAGCGTTACTCTTCAAAAATATACTGGTATTGTAATTATGCATGCGTTGAAAGATACTTTAGCAAATTTCGGCCATGTTGGATGCGCAGTTGTTGTTTAACAGTCCTTTGTGTGAGTTGATGTTAGTGTTTCTCTAAAAATGGAAAAATTGAATATCGAGCCGTCACTATATTCTTACACTTGAAAGGTAATACTCCTACGTAAATTAATGCCGAGATAGACGCTGCGCTATCATTTGCCACAGTGAAATTTTTGGCAGCTGAACATAACTGTTGTCGTACCAGCTTGGTTGACGATGAATGTTCGGGACGGCCAGAAACTGCAACCAAAACTAACATAACATTGGAAAAGTTCACCAAATGGTGTTAGACGACCATCAAATTAAGGTTAGAGAGATAGTAGAAGCTGTAAGCATCTCGAAAGAGCGTATTTGTTATATATCGGCTTAAGATTGCAAAAGGAAAAAACAATAACGGGGGCATACTACACATCATTACTTGACAAACTGAAAAATTGCGGAAAAACTGTCGGATTTGCAGAAACAGAAAGTTTTGTTCCACCAAGACAACGTACTGTCTTGGACTTCAGTGGTCGCCGTGCCAAAAATTCACGAATTGGGGTTGGAATTGATAAACCACTCACCCTATTCACCAGATCTGACACGCAGCATCTTCTTTCTATTTCCTAGACTCAAAGTTTCGCTCGGAGTACAGAGATTTTCATTGAGTGAGGAGGCCATCACATTCGTAAACGCCTATTTGGCAGAACAAGATGCCAACTACTATTTGAACGGATTAAAGGGATGGAAGTATAGCTGGGAGAAGTGTGTGGACTTACAAGGAGACTATGTTGAGAAATAAATCTGAATTTAATAGAAAAACTCGTTTCTGTATGTTGGCCTGGAAAATGGACTCCCCTCGTATATATGTATTTCTCTGCGCGTAGCGTAGCGTTGTTGTTGTTAACAACGTATTTAAAAATTCCATTAGAAAGCTTAATAGCATTAAAAAAAACACAGAATTTAGACACATTCTAATATACTTTATTAAGCTTCGCAATTATAAATGTTTAATAAAAAATTACACATACAAGCAAAAATCACTTTGCACCTATTTCACATATTATGGCATGGAAACCTGTTATTTACTCAGATTAACCGCATTTTGTTTTCATTATATAAATGAATATTGATCAATATTTGCCTAGTTCGTAAATTATTCAAAATGCAAAGCAAATTAGTTTACGGAAAGTGCTTTTGCAGCAACAATCAAATGATTTAATAATTTATACGAGCGAAACTGACTTGATTTCCATCCTCGGAAGATTTTCGCAGCTTTTGGAATCACAAACAGATTGTTAGCGGCAGCACAAACTATTTTACATCATATATCACAAATACATCAACATACGAGGTAGACGCCATAAATTCTCGTCCTGATATAGAAAGAATAAGCCTGGTAAAATATAACAATTTTTACTGTATAAGTATATTTCGTGTTCTTAGCCGTTCCTTGTTTAATAATTTAAAAGATTTTATTTCTTGATTTTAGCGGCTTTATCGTTAAATATATTGTAATTAGGGTTAATTAGAACTTATAATTTTAACGTTTCGACAATCTCTATTGTCTTCTTCAGAAATACATGTCCACAACTGTAACAAATCAAATACATTGTCTTAAGTAATACGGTTCTTTGTTTGTTTTTTGTTTGATTGAACTTACAAACAATTTTTACTTTTCAATATAATCTCCCCTAACTTCAATGCATTTATTACAACGATCAATTAATAATTCTATACCGTTGTAAAAATAATCTAAAGTTTTTCCCTCAAAATTTTGTATTACAGCTACTTGCAACTCACTATCGTCATTAAAACGATTCCATTTTGGATAGAGGGTTATAATACAGAACCACTGCTTCATCTCCTGTGACAGAGGACTCCAAAATCGGTTTCGAGTCGTCTTCGCACATGTTTAAAAACGAGGGCGCACATTCCACCCGACGTTCACGTTGGAGAACAGAATCTTATTCATACCAATGATTATGGAGAATTCGGCTAATACTTGTTTCAGAAACGTTAGACATCACTGCTAATTCCTTCACTTTCAAACGCCGATCTGCTAATAGCATTTCTTCAGTTTCTTTTTAACATTTTCCTCCGACTTGTGAAATGTGAAGTGTCAGTGACACGCAACATCATAACCGGCCATGGTGTACCGTGACGTTATACATCGATTTGTACATATATCGGAGCGGTTTAGTGCGAGCACATACATGTTTCTTTCCATAAAAACGAACCTAAGACTTGAATTGTGAATACGTTTTAGTATAGGAAAATTCAAAAAACGCAAATGTATACAAAATGACAAAATGTTGTTGTTGTTTTAATAATTGGCAAAACGTTGTTGTTGTTTTAATAATTGAAGTACAATAAACGTCTTTTCTTTCTTTCTTCAATAATTGAAATGTTTTGAGGCGTTATCAATTTCAATCGGCTCATCATCATCAAGGGATTCTTGCCCCAATCGGAAACATGTTGCCCACTTGTTTACAATGGAATATGACGGAGATAAATCAACATAAACGTCGTATAAAGGTTGTTTAATGTGATTAGGCGTATGCCCCTCTTTTGTTAAAAATTTAATGACCGCGCGGTACTCAGTTTGTGACGAACCGTCAAGTTCGTCAGACTTTAAAGACTGTTGATCTGAAAAAAATTGTATTTTATTTTCATCTTTGTCACCAGTCTGTAAAGCTCGTATGCATTGTTTAACTTTTATTTCATTTTCATTATTTTTCGAATAGTTTTAACCGAATATTTTGAGCGTAAGTGTACATCATTTATGTTCCCGTTTATTTTGAGCGTTATTTCTTGTTATGTAAATTCAAACCCGCGGAGCTTGTGCAACAGCGATTCATAATCTATTTTATGTGCAAGGTCGCCTACGTAAGCAACAAAAAGCATCGCGTCATACCTCGATCGGGCTATATAAAGCGTCTCGTTTTGCATCCAGTCATTCTACGTCCGGCAATCACCGAGCGCAGGATCAGTCTTAAGTCGGCTTTTAAAGCTGTGCGAAGGAATAATCTCAAGTCCGGTTAATCTGGGCGAAGATATTCCCGGCTGTATTGCGTGGACTCCGGTTAATCTGGGCTCTGCGAAATACAGACAAACACGTCGATGTCTCGTAATTGACGATATTAACTGACTTTTGCGAGACATGCGATACATCTCCGTATAACCGCTGCCGAGACTGTAAAATTTCACAAGTCGTAGAAAACACCGTGTTCATGTTCATTTTTGTATTTTAACGAAATTTACAAAGTCACTCAATCCGTTGCACAAAGTCCGTGAAGTAATGTTAAAATTGTCTACGTCGATACTTGAAACAATCATGTAAATATTCAAACACCTTAAAATATTTTTCTCGTATAAATTTCCGAACTTATTTCATATGTTAAACTATCATTTAAATTCTTAATAGTTCTCAATAAAGTATAAATTATATTTTCCCTACTTGTGATAATATCGAAAGCAGAATCTTACTTTATGATGAAGAATTTTTGTTTTATGTAAATAAAATTATTGGTTAAATTTTACTTTTTTATGTTGAACCCTTGGACAAATGAGCTAACCATTCGGGAATAATCTTTCAATGTGCACAGCACTTTTTCTAAGATCGCTAATCACACTTTTCTCAATCATTAAAAAGGTCACAAACAATTCTTATTCATTAAACAAAATAAACAAACACGTGGTGTTTTGTTGTTATATTTTCTTTACCACAGATAAGGTTCAAAGTATTTGGATACGCAACAACGACATCTCTAAGCCAAAACTAACTGCATTACAAAGCCGGTAACGTACAGGAACTACTATCGCTAAGATCCGCCGTATAAGTAGGCGACCAGCATAACGGCGTAAGATCGTAAGAATGAGAAGTAAACCCTAAGATACGTATAGTAAGAAAGATAAGAATATAGAGTAGGTAAGAAATATCGTTGCATTATCATTTCCGTCAACAACTTTATCTTTACTATCACAGTGATTAGCTAGAAGATCTTAAGTTCAAATTAAATTAAACAGGTAGAATTTTTAAGTAGAAACAAAGGTATATTAAAATACCGTACAGCCGTTTTATTACAACCGACCGGCCCCGGGAGGCCGCTTCATCACAACTTTTCGTTACCTGAGACATTTTCATGCACTAGTCACGTTGTCTGGCTGGCTACTAAAAACTATTGCTCTTCGAGCCGTAATATGTATAGTGTAGACCTCGCACATGTGAAACTATGACGCAACGGACTTTGAACACGCCAAAACCTATATAAGCCTGTCAGGCCGAGAATTTATGACAGTTTTTCATTTAACTGCTTTTAATTGTCCAGCCAAGTGTATTCACAACAAATAGTTAATATTGTCATTTTATAATGAACATAGTAAAGTCTGTTGATATTTAAGAACTAACTAATTTTAAAGTTACTTTCGATTAACGACATTTTACCCAGCTGTGAAACTTTGTTGACTTTGGATGACTTTGTATGTATTTTGTGGTAGCATAATTCAAGGAAATCATGATCTAATTCTGGACCAAAGCGTTTTTGGGAAAAAAAATTATAGAAAGGCAGCTATATTTTACAATTCTCTACTGTTCCCAAACGTCTGTCAGTGATTGTTAGACGAACCTTGTAGAAATCTCGAAGTCAATTAAACACATAGTAATGATAATAATGAAATGTTTGGTACGTAAGTAGAATAAAAATTGCCAGAAGATATGAAAATTACAATTCAATTAAAAGTTGAGCAGATACAAAATTGCGATAGTACAAAAATTTATGTTGGTACATTAACAGAATAACGAAAACGCGCTAAAAAGTACTATAAAACTATACTCTAGTAAAGTATCACAAGTATTCCAGAAATGCCCCCAATACAGATCTATTTACTACGCTTTTAGTTTCATTTAATCCCTAATTAAGAGATTGAAAAAACTACCACAGAATACCTAATTTTGCCAGAAATTTTAAAATTGATCTTGTAATATTCCTATAAAAATGGCCTTCTGGATAAAGGACCTAGGAACAAAGGGTCTAAGTATTGGTTGTTACTAAAAATGCCGACACACAAATTCTCAGACCCCTCATATCACTTATAAGGGAAAGAACCATTAGTCTCAAAGTGGTTTTTCTCTAAAATTATGAGAAACATTGAAATGAAACATAATTTTGTTCGATCCTGAGGGGAGCGGAAAAAATAATATATTTTTTAGGGGTCGTTTTTCGCACCAATCCCGTGACACTTAAGAATAATTATCTCTTAGTTACCTATTACATATAAAAATTACAACGTCGATTTGGGGAAAGAGAGTTAAAGAAATGATTGATGTAACTCGTATAAAGATGTGCATTTTGGTAAAGCTAGTAGTACACATAAAATTGATGATTCACTGATTTGGCATGACAGTGCAGTACTAAAGTTAAATTATCGTCACTACTTGCTTTCATGGTAGCAGTTGTATGACCATATTGCCAGTAATACAAGTGGGGATGACAACCCCTAACGTCTTGTACAGTTTACTTGCTTTCTTTAATCCCGTGAGGGAAAATTAAGCATCGAAAAACATTCTATTCTTAGATATTTTGTTCAGAATGCAAAGAAAAACAACCTGAAGTGAAACCTAATACAAAATTTGAAACACTCTGTATATAATTTTCTTCAAATTTAATAGATTTAGTGATTTTCTAATGAATACATTGCTATTGCGACAATCCCTAACATTTATGAATATTTCATATATCACAACACGCTCTTTGAAGTATTCTTTGTTGTTCTTCATTTTTATCGACAATGAATGTAGTTATTTTCACGATCTTGCCTTAATTGACAGCGCAATTTTTAAAATCGTTACAATTTATTCATAAATAAACACTTAAATAAAATAGAAGATTAGGTTTTTGTCCTCCTACCTTCTATTAAACGAGCTGTGCGATGTCTTGTATTTAGGGCAAGTATAGAACAAATATTGTAAGACTGTATGTTATTCTTAAAAGAATCTTATTTCTGAAACTTCATAGTGTTTACCAGATACAGGTATCGTTTTACACAGGTCACTGATGGGCTCCATTAAGTGAAATGGCTGTCAGATAGGGTTACCAGGTGAAGTTTACCCATTCCAGGACATGTTCTTCCACAAATCCAGACGCCATAATATTTTGATATTAATTTAGTTTTTTTTCAAAATTTAATCTCGCTTATATTATTAGATACCGTAAAATGAAATAGTAAAAATGTGAACCTTTCAAACTTTATTTTATACTTAGACCTCCTCATTGTGGATATTTCAGTAAGTAACCTAACAAGTAATATAGCGCAAAAATAACAAACTTGTATGACTCCCTTAGAACGCCAACTTTGTAGCGTCAAACAATAAGCAAACGAAAAAGTCCAGCGAATTTCTTCTCTTTCATAACCCCAATGGATTTTCCCGGATGGCATCATCCCCGGACGACCGCACTATCTCCGGACTACCGCATTATCCCCGGACATGCGAAAAAATCGGACATGTCCGGGGAAATCCTGGTACCCCTCTGCTAGATAACGTTTACAGTATTTAAAAGCAATTTATTAATGAAATAAAATTAGCTATCATATTATATTGTTGTGTATAAAACTGCTTGTTTTTTTAAGCATTTTGTCTGATTATATAACAAATATCGCAGTTAAAATGTACGTAAAGCACACACGTAACAACGACCTCCAATTCTACACATTTTTCCTAATTCATTTGTTATGTATTTTTTTATTTGTAGCTGTATTTCGCTTATTTGTTATTTCTTATCGACAAGGATTTTTCTCGGCCGAAACCTTGAGCCATGGGACGACGCTTCTACATTAAACAGTAGCATAGTTGCCTCAAATAAAATTTCAAGAAAATTATTTTGTTATATTATACATTTTTATAGTCTTGAAATAAAAATATTTTTTTTAATAGACTGATTTTTGTAAGAAAATCTATTTTTCTTGATGCAAAAAACCATTTTTCTGCGTGTACCGGAGGCTGGAACGCCTCTTGCTTCGGCAAAACTCTAGTAGGGTCGGCTAATGCAGCAGCACAGCAGCCTTTAACTGTCATAACTAACGCTGGCCACGAGCGGTACCGCGCATCGGCGTAGAATCAGTTCGGACCGAGAGGAACGGTAGTATTACTTCGTCTGCGGAGCAGTACGGACATTTTCGCTGCCAGTCATTTGCGCAATTGTTTATCTGTCCTAGAAAAATTATGATTTCGTCAGAAAAACGACCGCGGTCGGAAAAACTTCGAAAATTTATTGCAGAAATTCCAGACTTAATATATGAAGATGCCAAAATTAAATACGTAATCTGTAAAATCCCGTTAATGTGTTGGTCCAGACAACATTGTCTACGACACCTAAATAGTGAAAAGCATGTCTCAAAAAGAAATTGCGCACGAGACAATGAAAAATTTATATTTAATTTATGCGTTACGTTTATCGCATGTAATATACCGTTTAATTTACTAGCAAGGAACCATTTATCTGCTTTTGGAATAACTATTCGGAGTGCAAATCACCAAGTCGAACATCGTTACGAAGAATTGTGCCATCTGCGCGCGAACATATTGAACAAAAAATAAAATCGAGTTGAAAGATCAAAAATTATGGTTATGTGTCGACGAAACAACAGATCGGAAGAAACATTCTGTTCTTAATGTAATGGCACGCAAATTGGAACCTCATCAATCGGCACCTTCAATTCTATTAGTCTCCAAACGAATACAACAGTGTACTGCCGAAGTAATTTCAAAGTTAGTGTTAAATACATTGGACAAGTTTAAACTTTCAACAAACCAACTCTTGATGTTAGTGAGTGATGGTGCTGCAAACATGCTTTCTGTAGGCCGGTCTCTTAAAAAGCATTCTGCTAATTTGTTACACATTACGTGTAAAATTCATGCTCTCAATCTTGTGGCGGATAGTATCAAAAAATGTTATCCTGAGGTAGACGCTTTAATAGCGCATACCAAAGCAGTATTTGTCAAATCACCGAAACGTATTCGCGAATTTCACAGACTGTTGCCCCGTATACCAGAGCCACCAGAACCTATTCTAACTCGTTGGGGAAACATGGTTGCAGGCCGCGTTTTATTATCATAAATATTTGGACAACATTAAGAACGTGGTTTTACAATTCGATACAAAAGAAGCTGCCGCTATCCAGAAAAGCCAGTCGAAATTTCAAGATAGTCAGGTTAAAATGGATTTAGAAATCATTCACGACAATTACTTCGGGCTAGCAGATGCAATAGAAAAATTACAAAATCCTGCGGTGCCGTTAGAAGAATCTCTACAAATAGTGCAACATGTTCACGCACAGCTATGCGCGATTGAAGACGCAAAAAATGTTTCTGTTCTAGAAAAATTCGAAAGTGTTTTTGAGAAAAATTCTGATTTTGGCACATTAAGACACATTTGTGAAGGTGCGTCAACAGAATCGTTAAGTTATTTGAAAGATTATTTTACTTACGCAAATATTACGTCACTAGATGTAGAACGTTCGTTCTCTGCATTATAAACGCATTTTTCCTTATACCGTACTAGTTTTGCCGAAACCACAGTTGAAACATATCTAATGTTGCAGATATTTAACAGACATTATTCACTTTGTGATTTCACGGAGGACTCTTAAAATGGTAAGTGTTTGAGCACGTGTTATTTAATTTTTATTTAAAAGATGAGCGAAATTATTTGCGGCAGCAAACATCTCTATTAGCAGAATAACTCTAGTGGAACGCGAGGCCTGGTCGACTCTACGCTACTGCGCGGTACCGCTCGTGGCCAGCTTTAGTCATAACGCATTCGTTAACTGACAATTTTTTCGTTTAATTAATGCACTCGAAGATTTAAGTGACTATTTTGCTTCATTCAAACTTAAATTTTAAATTGTAGTGGCGTTTACGTTTATTCAGAACGGATAAAATTTAAATTAAAACTATTACACCATATCTCAGCAAGAAGGGTTTATCGATAGAAGAAATTTGTAGTAATGTGATTGTATTAGATAGATCCAGAATAAATGGATTGCCATTTCGGCTAATAACAAATTTAATATTGCTCGTAGCTAGTAATACCAGCAACTTTGTCTAAAGACATCATGGAACTTCGTTGTCGATATATTAAATGTATAAACCTTTAGGAGGTTATATATAAAAACGCAATTGCTCCAAACTTCCAGTAATTTCCTTCTATGTTAAGGACACTAATTTATGAATTCCCTTCGTAAATCTGTCGATTATTATGTAAAAATGTTATACTTGAAGGAATCTTTCACTTCAAATAAGTTAGAGGTATATAAGTAACTGTCAATCTTTCGTAATTATCACAGCACTTCCTCCAATAGGTGTAGTATCAAACCTATTCAACCCTTTACATCAAAAGCACTTGCGTTAAAAGTTGTTGGATCAGCAAAATTGCAAAAGGTAATTTTCTTTTAAGTGCAGCTAGTTGGTTTTTGTAATGTTCAGAGGTTGCATGTGGTTTCTAAGTAACGACGAACTCCTTTTGCTGTCATTTCATAGAAAGCCTTTTTCGCTTCATAAATAGTAAACGACTTGGTGTATTAGATATGGGGTAGGATGGCACTCAACGGTTTCGATATACTTACGCACCGATGACATTTTTTTTTAATTCTTGAAAAACTTTAAACCTTTAAAAGCATACTAATTAACATTTTAACGTTTCCCAAACTGCCTAGCGACCATATGTGAGCGAGATGTGGGTAGAAAAGCTATATATGTGAAATGTAAATGAAGAACAACTTTTTCTTAAAGAAGCGTTAATAATAATAATAATAATAGTAATAATAATAATAATAATAATAATGTTTATTGTCCAACAGGTAAACCCAATTACAGGACAAATATACACATTGTGAACACAATACATATTGATTTAGAAACATGACATAACTATACAAAAAACTATTATGTTTCGTATATCATGGCGCCAACTCTCCGGTGAAAATATCACTAAATATCTTCTTAGCGTTCCTGATCATGTGATAGATTGGCGACCGCAAACGAAGATTGGTCCTCGGTGTCGGCATAGTAAAGGTTGGGGCATAACGGGATGCTATTCGAGGTACGTTGAATCCTATGTGGAAGACCCGCTGCATACAGTCGATCCTATCATTTAATAATTTTTGTAAAAATCGGGCGCTATGGTAATCACGACGGGATGACAATGAACGAAATTGATGCGATTCGAGAAGGGTGTTGTAAGAAGTATGCCAAGGCGGATATTCGCCATTAACTTTGAACGACAAGAATTTGAGGAATCGACGCTGAATACGTTCAATTGGAGCTTGATGGGACGTATAGAAAGGATACCAAACAATAGAGGCATACTCCAATTTCGAGAGTACAAATGCAAAATAAGGGGATTTTAGCACTAGTGCGTCATTGAAGTATTTGGACGTTCTCATAAGAAAACCCATCATTTTAGAGGCAGATGAAACAAATTTGTTCAATATGTATGTTAAACGATAAAGTTGGATCAAAAGTGACACCTAGATCTTTAAGATTGGTAATCTTGTGGATGGAAATATCGTTGATTTGATAAGTGTAGATATATGGATTTGTTTTTTCTCGGGAAGCACATAAAATTACATTTACTAGAATTTAATGTCAGTATATTGGATTTTGACCACTCGGTCAGTATATTAATACTCGTCTGAAGACTCCCGATATCTTGTTGGCAGTTAATATTACAAAACAGTCTAACATCGTCGGCATAAGCGAGAACATAGCAAGATAAGGATGTTAAGAGGTCGTTTATGTATAGAATGAACATCAATGGACCAAGATTGGATCCTTGTGAGATATCGCTGCTAGATACAAATTCAAATGAATTAAATCCATTATAAAATACATAGTTAGTTCTTTTTACCAAGTAAGATTAATTAACAAGGAGAAGTTGGGAGCTAAACCAAACGAGTCCAGTTATATAGAAGCAATTCATGACTGAGAGTATCAAATGCATGTGAGAAGTCGGTAAAGATAACGTCAACTTGTCCGCAGTCATCTAAAGTTTCGCTTATAAATTGTGTGAAACAGGCCAGGTTTGTTACTGTCGAGCGTCACTTCACAAAGCCGTGTTGGTAAGTTGCGATATGTGAGCGAGTATTCCTGTATATCGTAGTATATATAATATGTTCAAAAACCTTCGCAAAGTTATTAAGTATAGCGATGGGCCTATAATTTCGAATTTGAGTAGAATCTCCCTTCTTGGAAACAGGTACAATTCGTGCACGTTTCCATCTATCCGGAAAAGTGGAGGTCCTGATGGCAAGACTAATAATCTGGCATAAAGGTATCGCAAAGGCATTACATAAATTCCTAACACAGAAGCTCGGCACCAAGTCATCGCCTGCGGTGGCCCTATCTGGAAAGGCAGCCATAATTTTAACCAATTCGTCTTCTGTTGTCGGAACTAAACTAAACGATTGTAGTTTGTGGAAGATTGGGCGGAGGGTCGGTGACGTTGGATAAAGTATAAACTTCAGAAAATACTGCTGCAAAAGCGTCAACAATTTGTTGGGGATCATCGAGAGCTACTGCATCAAACACCAATCTATCGGGTACGCGTGTAGTTCCCTTCCTACTACGTACAAAAGACGATAGGCGTTTTGGTTCTACTTTGATAGCACCTTCCGTTTGAGAAATATAAGCTTCATATGCACGTGATATTTGCGTTTTTGTTAACGAGCGAAGTCTTCTAAATTCACGAAGAAAAGTAGAGTCTTTCGTTATTTTCCATTTTTTTCGATAGTAGTCTTTTAATTTCAGATTACGCCGAATTTCCAAACAGAACCAAGGTGGAAATTCTGAGTTATTGACAGGATACTTGAGTACACACTCATCAAACATTTTGTACAACACGGAACAAAACTGGTCAATCGCGAACTTGACATCGGAACGGCTTAACAAAGTCCAATCATAATTAAGAAAGTGATCGCAAAGTTTATCAGAATTATCTTTTTGAAAGTTGTAACGCAAATTACCATGTGATGGAAATTTAGTACACTTTAGTGAACTTAAAATTTCAAAACTAATACACAGAGCAGGATGGTATGGATCTTCTGGTACAAAAGGATGCTTGCGATTTCTAAAGTAGAATGAAAATTACATAAAACTAAGTCTAGAAGTCGATGGTCAACATTCAGGGCATCATTAAATTGATTTAGCTTGACTGCACCACAGAAGTCGAGAAAAAAAGGAATTGTTGAATTCGGTATACCATTGCTGACATGATCGCAAAAGCGGGGAAAATTGAAATCGCCGGTAAATAAAACTGACTCATTCGAAAAAAAGGTTTCAAGTGCATCCATAAAATTCTCCAGAACAACTTGAGTTACATCTGGGGGGATGTATATAGCCGCAATTAAGAATTCAGAGGAATTAACATTACATTTACAAATAAGCAAGTCTATCAATGGCGCTATAGTTGAGAGTACGGTGGTATCTATAACTTCGAAGGTAATGTTCATTTTAAATGCTAGTAATACTTCACCACCAATGCGTATATTAACAAGTGTAAATGTTCGGTCAGATCTAATTACATTATAGGATGTTGGAAAAAATTCAGAATTACTAAACGAATCATTAAGCCAGGTTTCGAATATAAGAAAAATCGTTATATAATTCACACTTAAAAATAATACCAATCATACGTGGATTTTAAATTGACTTTCCATGACAGTATATTTACAATCTGTCAAAATTTTAGTTGAATTTTGGAAAATAATATCAGCAAAATTTCAGATTTTCGATCTAACCTACAGCAAATCATAATGTACTCTTGCAAAAGTATCCGGCGTTATCTAAGGAATAAACATTTCCGCGACAAATCGAAAGCCAGATCATCTACGATCAACCTAACTATACCACATAAATGGCAGTATCCAAAAACGCTGAGCACTAAGAAACAAGCCCCAGCTTGTAGCCCGTTCATCAATTTTTTTAGGGAGTACCGCAGACAACATCAAAACATGCCAATAGTTCAAATGGCGGCGACGGTTTCTAAACTCTGGAGTAAAATGTCAACGAAAGAGAAAAGATTATATATGTCAGGGGGATCACTGAAATGCGTAAATATTAAACCCAGTCTTAGCAGCACTAAGAGAGATATCTTCAGAAAAACCAGAAGCTTAACAACTAAGGTGTCAGAAAGCATAACCAATCTAATGTTAGGCAGATATTCTCTATGCGAAACGTATTCTTCAATAAATAGAAGTAATTCTAGACGAAGTGAATTCTTCTACTAAAGACAATGTCTGTGTATCATGTGAATTATCAGTATTTTACGTTTGTCTCATGTAACTTTAATAGGTGTGGTGTTGTTAATAAATGCTATTTCTAATATATTTCTTACTAGCAACAATAAATTCTCCGCAAAACCGCTCCAATCTTCAAAAATTTCCAAAAGCCGACAAAAATAAATAATCCAATTTTGTACATATATTGACTCCACAGTATATACACTACCGACCATTGAAGTTAGAACAACTAGTGAATTATTGCAAACGTGAATAAAAAAAAATAGTAAGAAGAAATATAAAAAAATAAAACAAAACGTTCTCATTAAAATATTAGCCTGTATCTTTTGCTCATCGAAACAGCCTCCTTTGGCTTGTAACATTCTCCGGGCCACTCGCGGCATGCGTTCTGTTAGTTTGGTTAGAGTTTCACCGGAGTGTTGTTCAACGCAGTTTGAAGAAGTCGCCGTAGGTACTTTTTCGAAATTGGAGAGGCTTTTCGTATTCGTCTGTCGAGCTCATCCCACAGTAATTCATTGGGGTTCAAATCTGGACTCTGTGGAGACCAGGGCATGATGTGCTAAACGCTCTCTTCTGCTTGAGACGTTACAGATTTGTACTGAATGTTTGGGGCCGTTATCGAACGCAAACACGAAGTTCTTCCCAATTAACCGCAATCCGGATGTCACAGTGTTCTCTTCTAGTATTCGTCTATAATTTTCTTTGCGCATAATGCGGTCGATGTTTACTAGATCCCCGAAATACTAAAACAACCCCAATCGCGCAACATCCTTTCGTCTTTCGTTCGTCTAAGGAAAACGGCGCTTCTGACCAAACATTTCGAAACTGGATTCGTCAGTGCAAAGAACATTTCTCCAATTTCCTTCTGTCCGATTTCTATAACTTTCGGCCCATTGTAGTCGTTTTTGGCGGTTTCTACGACACAGCAACGGTTTTCTTATCGCAACGCGACCGTAAAGACTAGCTTCCTTAACGACGTTTAGTGGTGGTTACAGAAATCGGTTGTTCGTGCTGATTTCTGCTACGATTTAGAGCGCCGTCAATCGCCGGTTTGGTTTGCTTAGCACTGTAAAGTGTCGACCTTCCACACCAGTTATCATTCTTGACCGACCTGGCAGATCACGGTTTACGGTAATGTCCCGATGGTTGGATATTGACGAATAGTATAATGCACAGTTGATTTTGTAACTTGCAATTTTTCCGCAATCACACGCACGGAATATCCTTCCTCCTGTAGTACGAGAATAGCTGATCGCTTTTCTATAGTCATAGGTTTTCCTTTTGGGCATTTTTTAAATATTACTTCCACAAACACTGCAGCCGAACATCCGGAATTGGTTTACTAACAGCCAGTATGATAAGAATTACTCCGAATTATAATGGGAAACACGCAGGCAAAATTTTACTACTCCCTAGACCTATTGAATCATGGACACATAGAATCCTGGAGTAAATGGTGAAAAATAGGACCCTATTTTTCAATTACCTTTAAATATGCCAAACAAATTTATATCGTCTTTGGAATAATTATGGAATTATCATTATTGTAATACCTTTTTGAAGATTACATAAGAGATTAATGTTGTTGTATTAATGTCTCTACTTTTTAATCACACGCTAGTCTGCGATTGGTTGCAAAACCCTTTAAAAACTACTGCAAAACAGCTACATTCAACTTGATGAAAGAATTGAACGTATCATCTCGGAGTATTATACTACAAAGGATTTAAAAAAATGCTTAACGACTCTTGGGTACAGAAGCTAGAGTAGAATTTGTATCCAGTAGCCATCATATATATTTTTAAATATAATAATAAAAAAAAAGAAACAAAAGAAAAAAAGAAAAATTAAAAAATAAAAAAAATACCAAAATTACGACATCCCATAGATAAACTTTTAAACACATCGGTAGTTATATCGACAGTCCTAAACCTGCTAAGAGTGTGAAGGGATGTTCAATTCAGCAGTCCAAGTATCAATTAGGTAACTTACGAGATGTGTATATTTCATTTTAACAACTCTTAAGCTGAAGTGAAGGTACGGAAGATATCATACTTTGTAATTAGACCTTGCATATAGCACATAGGGTCACAAGTGTCTCACCTAACTTACACCACTTTCTTGAAATTTAAAAACAGGGTCGCAAATGGGCACGGGTAGCAAGTGTCCACGGTCGCATCTGTCCCGATACCGACTTATTCCCTCTTTTTTAAACATATTTATAGGCCATTCATTAAATGTCGTTTCTAATGATTTTATTACCTGCTATTAGGATGAACTGAAATTTCTCTCTATAACATTTATTCAAATGAGGATTTCCGTCTTAAATGCTTTATTGTTATCCCAACTTTATTATAAAAGTTTTTACAGTAATACTAAGGTTATTGAATATTGAAAAAAATCCATCTTTTAAAATTATAATATTTGTCCTAACTTCAATGGCCGGTAGTGTACTTGTTTATACACACATTGTTACGTAGTTCTTTAAACTCATAATTACTTTGTTTGCGTTAGTTATTATACCATGTTGTGCAACCTGGTTTAATCTAGAATATTCCACGTTTGCTTTTCTTTACTTTATTGCGCACAATAGATATAATACCAAACTTGTTAACACGTAATAATAGTTTGATTTAATTTAGCTCTATTGTGTAGACGTTATTTTAACTGTTAAAAATACTTTAGATATGCATTAAACGGTATACTTTCAATATGGGATTCCCTTCCTATTTATTCATAATTTTCAGTTGACTGATATAATCATGCCAGGTATTTGAAGTACGCATGTTATTTTCTATAGGTATTTTCCGTTACTTGCTAATCCTAGTAATTGTTTTGTAAGTATTAGAAACGCAGTGAAAAAGTAATTTGCGCGTACGCTCCAGTGTGTTTCTGAAGTTTACTTTACTCACTTTACTATTACTTCGGAACTACATTCAATAAATAGTATTAGAGTCCGTTTACTTTCGGAAGACACCAGCGCAAAGACGCATTTTAGGATTAGAAAGAGAAGTTGGTGTTAACCGAGAGAAATAGCTATGTATTTCTTACTTACAGTAAGACCAACAAACATTTACCTCATTTCGGCGTCAGTTGTTGATGTGTTGTCGTTGAATTCGTTTCGTGCTCTCTACTTTTAATATTGTTATTGACGTACTATTTATTAAAAAATCAGTTTTTCTCAAAACTATTTTGAATTAGGGGTAATATTCTACTGTAAGTATTTTGTTTTAAACAGATTTTAATTATGTTGTATTAAATAATTAAATTACAGGTGAGAATGTCCTAATCATCGAACATCGCTAAGAAGAGACAAGTTTTGCAATCACGAAACATTGTTTTTAATGTCTACAACTATTTTAAAAAATATAAGACAGAAGGTATGATAATATTTTCTTTATTATCATGTTTGCTTACAGGTAACAGGTAAGGAATATCTAAAAGTACTGTTGTCAGAATTATTCGAAAAAGTAATTCTGTTGAAGCAGAGCAAAGTGGCAATTCTTCAAAAGACAATGTTATAAGACATTCACCAAAATCTACTGTGGATAACGCTGGGGAAGCAGTTTTACGTCAGGCTATTCACAATTTTCACATAACTGACAAACAGATGCCTACATTAAATGCTGTATATAATAAAATACAGTCAGATGATACCATTGGTTTTGTAGGCAAGCACAGCTCTTTAAGAAAGTTAATATTAAAATTAAGATTTAGGTACGTACTAATATTCAAATTCATTATTATTTTAGTAATTAATATATTTATCAAATAACAGGTGGAAGAAAACTACTGATAACCGAAAGCTTTTGATGGAAAGATCAAATATACGTGAGGTAAGATCCTCATATATCCGAAATGTTACAAATTATCGGTTACAAGGTCGACCAATCGTGTATACAGGTGAAGCAAAATAAATTTTTATTTGATGTTCAAAGTATTGTATTTTAGACGAAACATACCTCCATGCCAGTCACACAACTCCATATAAATGGGTTGATAACTCTAACAATGGACTTAAGTGCCCTATATCAAAAGGGAAACGTTTAATAATTGTACGTGCAGGTACATTAGTAAAATTTCTTCTAAAATTTTTAGCATGTACTGTATATTTATTATTTTAGGTAGTGAACGTGGATTTATTGATAATGCCTTGTTGATCTATAAGTTCGGCCAAAAAAGTGGAGATTATCATGACGATATGAACTGCCACCTAAATCTGTTGTTGTGATGGATAACCACAACGTTCTCTCAGTTAAACATCCAACTACTAACAGCAAAAAATCAGAAATGATAAAATGGCTAAGTGAACGTGGCATCATATTTAATGAAAATTTGACAAAAGTTGAATTATCTAGATTAGTACGTATGCATAAACCAAGTTACAAGAATTACACTATAGATTCTATATTTGCAAAAGATGGACATACAGTGTTGAGATTGCCCTCATATCATCCGGAACTCAACCCTATTGAAAAGATATGGGCAATTTTAAAGGGCAGAGTAGCATCTAAAAATATAACTTTTAAACTAAATGATGTCGAGGAACTCGCTAAAGAAGAATTTGGAAAAATCACAAAATATGAATGGTCACATGTTTGTCGGCATGCAGTGAATATTGAGAAAAATTATATACAAAAAGAACACATAATGGATAAGCTTACCGATGAACTTATTATAAACCTTGATGATGACAGTGACAGCGATTTTGATTTTTCTTCTTCTGATGATTAAATTAAAATTATATTTGATATAGTTAATTTAAATATGTATATATTATCTTTAAATGTATAATAAATAAAGTTGTAATTACATTCCGATTACTCTTTTTTATTAAGTAAAAATATTAATTATTGTAAACAACAGACCAAACATTTCTCACCTATTTTTTTTTTTTGAGCACTGAATATTCTTACTTTTCTTTTAAAGAAATTATTTAATACATAAAGTGAAATGAAAAATTAAGAAAAGATACATTAATATACACATAAGTAAGATTTATGTCTTTTATTATATACAGCATTTAATGTAAGCCTCTGTTTGTCAGTTATGTGAAAATTGTGAATAACCTGACGTAAAACTGCTTCCCCAGCATTATCCACAGTAGATTTTGATGAATGTCTTACAACATTGTCTTTTGAAGAACTGCCACTTTGCTCTGCTTCAACAGAATTACACTTTGGAATAATTCTGACAACAGTACTTTTAGATATTTCTAACCTGTTACCTGTAAACAAACATGATGATAAAAAAAATATTATTATACCTTCTGTCTTATATTTTTTTAAATAGTTGTAGACATTAACAACAATGTTTCGTGATTGCTCATGCAAAACTTATCTCTTCTTAGCGATGTTAGATGATTCGGACATTCTCACCTGTAACTTAATTATTTAATACAACTTAATTAAAATCTGTTTAAAACAAAATACTTACAGTAGAATATTACCCCTAATTCAAAATAGCTTTGAGAAAAACTGATTTTTTAATAAATAGTACACCAATAACAATATTAAAAGTAGAGAGCACGAAACGATTTCAACGACAGCACATCAACAACTGACGCCGAAATGAGGTAAATGTTTGTTGGTCTTACTGTAGGTAAGAAATACATAGCTATTTCTCTCGGTTAGCACCAACTTCTCTTTCTAATACTAAAATGCGTCTTTGCGCTGGTGTCTTCCGAAAGTAAACGGACTCTATCCGTTGTTGTGCGCAGATATGTATACGTGGTTTTTATATATGTCCATCATGCATCTCCGATCGGCGGTCGATATTAATATTCGCTTCACCCAGTCGGCTATCAGTTTGTGGGTACATACATACTTATTATGATCCTGGCGCCCAAAAGTTGCAACCCTAGTAATAACCACTGTACAGTTATTTGTAGGCTAGAGGGTAATTTAAATATTATTTACGCACTTATTGTGTGATTTAAATGCTTTTCCAGCAACTATTCAATAATGCAAAAATGGGGTTTATGTACGGTAGTTTCTACCTTACAGTGAAGACCAAGCTGTAGAATACCATTTAGGACGTTCAAATTATATTGAATTAAAGTTAAGCAAATGTTCAATGTTATAGTAACGAGCTACACTGTATTATGTGACAAAATTATTAGGCACCCTCGCTTTTGGTTTATATCTCAACTTTCACCAGTAAATAAATGAAACGGATGGTATAAATGTAATATTTTATTTAAGAAAACATAAAATTCAAAATTGCGTTGATCCTCCTTGGTAGCTTATTACAGCAGTTATCCTTTTCGGTAAACTATCAATAAGTTTCTCGCTCTTTCTAACTTTTGTTTGGATGTACATTTTCGAGTACGTACCTTCTGCTTTAAAATGGCCCACAAATGTTCTTACACCCTCACATTGTTGTCGCAACTAACAGCGCGAAACACAATAAGCTCTATTAACTTCCAAATATGCAATATAACTCGGTAATTCCCCGAGAAATATTTAGATATACTATTTATAATTCCGCGAATGATTAAATAACTACATACATCGGTTTTCTAATATAACGAAATATAAGGGGTACCTAATAATTTTGTCCAAGGCTGTACTTCTATTACGCCAATGGAAGTGTAAGTTTATAATATTCCGGATTTCATGGGGGGGGGGGGGGGGGGCTAGAGAGGCCCCGTTAAATAGACATATAGTTGCTTATATAGTGTAGTTAATTTAATATACAACGAAATAATATACAGGATGTTTCATTCAAAATAACGAGCTAAGTACGCGTTCACCTACTTTCTTACTAGACACGACTGAGAAGTCGAAAATATTTTCAGGTTATGCCACTTTAATGTAAATAATTTTTATTCAAAACGTTTTTCTCTAAAACAAAAGATAAAGTAGTAATCGAAAAATGCCATTTCCTTTGTGCAGCCTGTATATATAAAATCTAAGCTTAACACATATGGATATCAAAAACTAATCATCTAGTGTTTGCTAATTGTATTCAATATATTGTATGAAATAAATGGCTCGGTGGTAAGAGGGCCTATTCCCGACTGTGGCAAAGTTAGATGCTATGCGTACGAGCCTTACCGGGATCAAGTGACAGATTTTCTGGTGGGCCCTATACAATCGCGTGTCACCATTCACATGTTAGGCAAGCTAACGATAAAACTGAAAGGTTGAATCGTACATAATTGTTATACCCTGAAATTTGACTACACAGTCCAAATTCTTCCAAAAAAGAACGATTACTTTTGTAAATGGCCTACACAAACTGATGAGCTGGCTACATTATTCAAAACATATGTCAAAAAATTAAGGAATCTATTTCAGTTGATGGACAACGAACATTTAATGTCATCTGGAATGAAAGAGTTAATTTCACTTCTTCATTTCGATTTCTGATTATTTTCTAATCGTTTATTTGAATGTCGACTAGTTGTTGATGTTGTAGCTTTCTTTTACATATTGCACTCGTTTCTCTTTTGATTCATTAGTAGAATATACATACTAGCGTTGGAAAGAATTCATTTATAAGCGCTAGTCCCATATATACAGCGAATAACCTTGTCGTCTATGTGTAAGCACGCCTTCTTCACTCTTCAATACCACATGCCAGTCAGTTGCCTATCATACGTGCTTGAGTTATAAGCTAATCTTCATTGTTGATTTTAGGAAATACGTAATACGTCTTATATGATTTCTATGGTATTGATGAATCGTTGATTATTTCCGAATAAATACTCGACCTTTCGTCCACACTCTTATGGGACATCTTTCGGGCTGATACTGTACACTGACTGGGGATTTATTCATTCCGGAGGTTTATATAGGGCTTCTTTTGGGTCAATGGAGCGGAAATGTTATGCGTCGATGAAGAGGAAATGATATACATCGATGAAGCGTGACGGTTGCTAGGTTTAATCAGCTGGGATTCCCACGTGTGATGTAAGGGGTAGTCATCTTCGCGATTTAAATTGTTCGGATGTTTGAGAATCTCTATAGATTCACGGATTTTTCTACTACAATATTGAGGATTGCGAGATAAGATGAAGGTCGAGTTAAATTGGATTTGATGGCCAGTTTCCAGTCTATGCTCAGCCAGTGCGGCTACACGCAACAACCGCGTACAACGCTCGTGCTCAGTAACACGAGTGCTGACTGATCGCTTTGTTTCACCGATGTACACACTACCGCACGAACATGGAATCTGGTAGACCACCAGGGGCTTCCAGATGATGGCGGTCTTTGATGGAAAAGTAGTCTGAGAGCTTGAGATTGGGTTTGAAGATGGTTTTTATGTTGTCCCTGAAGAGAATCCTGCTGATGCGATCGGTGACACCATGAATGTAGGGTAGATAATAATAATAACAATAATAATAATAATACAGTTTATTGCTTTACTACAGCAGAACAAAACAAACGTTAACAACAATAAACGAACAAAGTAAACGTATAAATGTACAATATGTTATGACAAGTATTCATTTAAGCTATAGGGCTCCATCTCAACTAACAAATTAAAAACTTGTTTACGAAGCAGGTATACACTACTAATTTGTCTTAAGGTAGAAGGTAATCTATTAAATAGTTTTAAGCTTGTATATGTGAGACCACTCTCACTTATACTTAACCGGTGTTTGGGGAAACTGTACCGATCCTCATGTCTAGTGCCGTGAGCATGGTCAAAACAATGCTGTTCAAAAAGGTGTTTATTTTTATAACAAAAAAGAAGTACCTCGAATATATAGATACCGTATACAGTTAAGATATTATTCTTTTTGAAGTAATTTCTGCAAGACTGGTCGAAATCAAAACCAAACATAGTCCGCACAATTCTTTTCTGGCACACAAAAACCCGATTCAGGCTGCCACTGCTCCCCCAAACAACAACGGCATACCTAATTCGCAAGTAACAATAACCAAAGTACCGAACGTAAAACGTCGCTACTAACAATATCTTTTAATTGACTAATAGCAAAACGCAGGCTACTTAATTGCTTACATATTAGATCAATATGATTCTTCCACTTAAGATATTCATCAAATGTTACACCTAATAATTTTGCGCTAGGTACTATAGAGTATTTGCGGTTATCAAATTCCACATAGTCAAGGTGATTGCTAGGTCTAGTTTTAAACAAAATTACGTTTGTCTTTTCATGATTGATTTTTAAATTGTTATTCTGTAGCCATATGTCGATATTTCTGATGTAGGGACCACCATTGACACTAAGCTCAGCGAATGTGTTAGCCTCCAGTAATATCGACGTATCATCCGCATAATTGATGGTAAGATGGTTTTGCATGGGCGAGCTATCGACTGTGTAAACGTCATTAAAGTACATCAAGAATAGAAGAGGTCCAAGAATACTGCCTTGAGGTATACCTTCCTCTAATATCCTTCCACCCGAGTATACTGTCTTACTCCTAGAGCAAATACGGACAATCTGTTCCCTATTTTTCAAATAACTCTCAAACCAGGATAGTGCTGTACCTCGTATACCGTAGTGCTTCAATTTCTGAAGTAACCTACGATGATCTATACTATCGAAAGCTTTCGACAAATCCAATAAAATGCCGCAAGGAACTTTTTTACTCTCAAATGCAGAGGAAATATTCTCGGTAAAGTCAAACAACGCAGTCTCTATACTTCTACCTCTAAGGAAGCCATGTTGGAATCTACTGATGAGCTTATGTTTCGTGAAAAAATCAAACAAACGATTAAACACCAATTTCTCAAACAACTTAGAGAAACCAGTCGAAAGGCTAATACGTCTGTAATTACTGGTGTCATTAGAGCAACCCTTCTTGAATAAAGGGGAAACCAATGCTGTCTTAAGATAATCAGGGTATTGGCCAGATTCAAATGAGTTGTTAATTATATGCGTTAAAGGAGTTATAAAAGCTTCCGTACAACGTTTTAAAAAGTTCACTGGTATACCATCAATACCAGACGAACTAGAGTTGCGTAGGCTATTTACTGTATGGCTCAGTTCTTGTTCGCACGTTGGGAACATGAAAAACAAATCAACGTTAAATGGTATATTAACATCAGTGTCCAAGGTGTTGTCGCCAGATTTTTTGTTGCCAAAGATATTATTAAATTCTTCAGCTAACAGTTGCAGATCATCTGAAAAAGGTAGAGTATTTTTAGTCGTTTTACCCAGGTTGGAGTTAACAATACGCCACATTTCTTTATTTTTATTTGTGGAATTCAACAACCGCAAATCGTTTTGCTGTCGTCTGTCTAGCTTTATGTGATAGTGATACAATTTTTTCTGGTAGTTATATGACGGTATGTAGTCATTATTATACGTAGATATAATGTGCGAACATGCTACAGCATTTTTGAGCTCAAGTAAATGTTTTGGAATTTGTATTGATTTAACTGACTTAACCGGTATTTTTTTAATAGGAAAATAAGCATTAAAATATCTTAAAAATATATTATGCTTGCTTACGGAAATTAGGGTTAGATGAGGGAAGTTGCTGTGCAGGAGGGTTGGTGTAGCGGTTAATGGTAGTTTGAATATCCTTCCTGGAATAGTTATTGCGGATCAAAGATTCAGTGATGTGGTTCAGTTCTTGAGAAAGCGAATTGAGTTAAGATATGGACACCGCGTTTTTGGGCTGGATGATGGCGTGAGAGGCCATTGAGATATCTATCCGTGTGCGTGGGTTTTCGGTAAACGGAATGTCCCAGTGCACCGTCAATACGCCGGTGTACGAGAACATCTAGGAAAGGAAGGCAACCGTCCGATTCGATCTCCATGGTGAAGCGCACTGGCTGAGTATAGCAAAATCCGTGAATCTATAGAAATTTTCAAACATCGCAACTTAAATCACGAAGATGGCTACCCCTTACATCACACGTGGAAATCCCTGCTGATTAAACCTCCTAGTAACCGTCACGCTTCATCGATGCATAACATTTCCGCTTCATAGACGCGTTTCCAACCCGGAAACCAAGAGTATAGTACAAATAAATAGTTCTCAATTAAAAAAAATGATAAATTCCACAAATAAATAGAACCTCTCATTATAAAATAACTAGATTACATTTTTGCATTTTCAAATATCCAATGTATTAAATGTTCAAACAGTAGCAAGTGCATAATAAAAACATAAATTTTTTAAGTGTAAATTGAATTCCAAAAAAAAACATGTTTTCTAAATCTAATTAATGGAACTTTATATCAAAATAAATCGAATTTGTATGTGTAAAAAATCAATTGAACCTATTATTACGATAGATAATGGATAGCTATTCAAATAAGTCATTTGCAGTACTGCTGGCAACGTAGCCATTTATTTACTTCCTAGAAAGAACATAATTCCAAAAAACTATTCCACAGTATAACTACGAGACACAAACAAAGCAAATCAAAAATAACAAAGGAGCAAAAACATCGAGAAAGGCAACGACAATCAGTTACAGAAATAAACTAGGGGTATAGCCCATCACTTGACTAGAGTCTAGTGCGATTCTCCCATGACAGCAGTTAGATTATTACTGATACTGATTCATTCCCGTCGCGCAACTTCCCGTCCTTATACTTTTACATCGAGCAAACTTTGTAACAGTGCCCATGTATTTTAGCGGCTCACTTTATTATGCAACTTTCTAACACGGTGTATGCTACATGTACTATCTGTAACCTGTTTCATAAGGAGTATGCATGAAAACTACTTCATTACTTTGTGGTTACTTCAAACTTAAAATCTCTCATAAGATGACCACAAGATCACAGATGCTTTGTAAGTGATATAAGTTTCATAGAAATTATGAAACTCGTATTAGGAATTGAATAAAAAAAAAACAAAAAACTATTACATCTATCCATGTTTGTATATAATTCACGTACCTGGACTCATCTTTCGGATTCGGAACAAACTTGCAGCACACCCGTTTGTTGAACGTCGCTTCTATCCAACTTCGCGCCTTCGGCTGTAATATAAAAAAAGTTATTAGTTTCGGCGAAAGAAGAAAAGAATCAATAAAGACGTCCTTATTGCCAACGGTACGATACGAATACGAATTGTATGTCATTATTTTGCCTTAATTTAAAAATCTGAAAAGGGCACGTCTTGTATCTGAAGAACTGCCGAGGGTTCTTTTTGTGTTTTGGAGAACGTACAACTTCCCTCTTTGACGTTTGACTCCTTTCGCAGAAACACGATGAATTTTTCTCTAATTAATTTAATTTCCCTCAATTGTGTGCAGCATAAAATATAAATGCTAGCGGAACATATTCATGGTACCCCTTCATCAATAGATGTTCTTTTCTGGTAAAAGTTAGAATGAAAAATATTTCACAACCTGAAAGTATTTATAATTAATCCCTGAAAGTATTAGCTACGTCACAAATTACATCATTCACAATCTACCATTGCTTTCACAAAAATCTGGGAGAAGTGATACTATCATAACATTATCCATTTTAAACATGTCTTGTAAAATATGACAATTAAATAATTTAATGTCAAATTGTCTGTCAGTGTCAATCGTAAATCGACAAGTGTTGTACAGTATTTAATTATTGAAGTATAATAATAATGCCCCACCAATGTAATATCGTTTTCAATAAAAATGTTTAAAAATAATCTTTGATATATTTTTTGCTAAAAGCGAACAGTTTTTAAAATAAACGAATAAAACGTATAACTTTTAGGTTTCAAAGTCATTGTCACAACTAGAAAGTGGCGGCTCTTGGAATTCAACGAGAAAACTATTTTGGCTCCTCTCGTAGATATACCGCAAACTAACCTATATCTATCCCTTTCATAATTGGTTTGTTACTAGGGTTTGAAAGTTTGTAACATGTTTGTTATGTTCGCAACCATAATAACTGTGGTTGAAAATGTCATTCGCCAAGTTCATGCTGCGTTCCTGTTTAGTTTTGCGCGCTTGTTTGTATTATGGTCTGTATTTTTCAGTGAATTATAATGGATTTCTTGATTTCGTACTCGTTTAGTTCTGTTGCTTGAAGTTTTCATTTAAAAATAGGTCCTTTCAAAGCTGCCTGTACGGACAAATTTAACAATTACAAGTATTAGAACTACAGCAATAGGAACGAAGGTAAGTCAAAAATTACTTACACTTTTAGTTCTACAACTGTATTAAACAAAAATAGGTGTACAACAGATACATTATTTTTCGATATAGTCTCCACCTTTAGCGATGCACTTGGTCCAGCGAGCCACAACCTTCCGTATGCCTTCCTGGTAGAAGGTTTTCGGTTGGTCGTGAAGCCACTTTTGCACCGCATCCCGAACGTCTGCGTCCGAGGCAAATCGATGACCTCTCAAAGCTTCCTTGAGCGGTCCAAAGAGATGAAAGTCTATGGTAACTTGCCTATTTGCTGTAACCATCTTTCGAGCTTGCTGAATGTTGTCGTCGGCGGTCGAGGTTGACGGCCGTCCAGCTCACTCTTTTTGTGTTACGGTCGTGCGGCCACCAAACATTTCGATCCACCAAAAAACGCTTTTACGAGATAAAGCACTGTCCCCGTATTGTGACAAAAGTCTCCGATGAATTTCAGCACATTTCATACCCACTGACCACAAAAATCGAATCAATGCTCGTTGTTCCTCTGTTGCAGCTAGCAGACAAATGACACGATCGTGATTAAATTCCGCGCACATGACCACAAAGGCGCCAGCTCAACGCATGCGCAATCGGCCGCCACTTCGATAACCTTCAAAGCTTGTGTGAAAGTGTAGATAATATTTGACTTACCCTCGTACATTTATTGTTTATGGTATTTGTAAATTATGTTGCTCAAAAATATGTTTATTTGTAGTAGTATCGTCATAGACCCCAATTTAATGGGCCAGCAAGTGCAATATCTTTGCTTTAACGTGGACAATGTATTTTCTCTATTGAAAAACGCACTACCTGGAGGGGCACCCATACACCCTATAAATACTGTGTCATATCTAGTCTTGAATCCTGTTAATAAATGTATATGCAAATGAAAACTTGTGTTTTGTGCTCTAATATTTGTGTTTAGTACAGAATTTAACAAAAATTGAAGAAAACTTAAAGCAAGTAGACCGCGTATTCTGCTGGTAGTTTCCGATATATCTACGAGAGGCGCCAAAATACGGGGCCACGTCCATGGCCAGAGTTGCCCTTCTATAAAGTTATTTTATGGTCACAACACTCAAAAAACGTCAGAATGAGCTCATAAGAGTCGTCCTAGACTTTTATGAAAGCAATGCTACGTAATTTTTTCCAAATTAGCAAGGCCTCCCTCTGATCAGTTGGTTGAACCTGACGAGAAACTCAGTCAAACACCAAATGTCACAAAAGTGCAACATGACATCCGTCACTACGTATTTAAGACTGATTTGCAAAATTAAAATATTGCAAAATGTTGCCTAAAGAGTTATACCCGTTTTTTAATTCCGGAACTGCATATAATTTACAAATTGACAATATTTCGTTATTTGGAGTAATATTACTAAGGCTATTTTCAATTCAAATGGATTTAAGTTCCAAATTTTAAAATGTTGTTCAAACGTAATTCGGTTTTCACCAGGTATTGCTATATACAACGTGATATTTTGGATTCTGCAATGATTGTAATTCATGGCGATAACTTTGGCAATTATACTCCGTACCTACTGATTAATAAATACAATGCAACAATTTAATTGCATGAATTGTATTGTTGCAGGATAAGCACTACCCATCAAAACGTAAAATATCACGTAAATTGATTGCTTTTGGTATTAATTTGAAATTAATTCGTGAAAATTGAGAATGTTTTTAAACAATATTGTTGTTGGGAATTACACTCGTTTCAAGTGGACAAATATAATTAGTACTATCAACCAACCCAAGTACATGCGTATATAAAAAATGCTAATTGAATAATATTAATTTAATTGCTAATTTATTTCTAATTCATCAAATACAGGGGAATTCCTGTTAAACCACTTTGTGCTCAATTCGAATACAATTAACATTTTAACTTGAAACAACCTGCTGTGAAATGCACACTAAATGAATAACAATTTATGTGGCCTTTCCATGTAAATACAATTAATATAATTTTAGTTCCAACGCAAATTAGAGGCAATCAGGATATTTATTATTGCTGGGAGAGTATCGAATGTTCATATTAGCTTCATGTCTTCTTAACTTTGTACGCGAGTAATTTTTTTTTCTGGGATGGTAATGTCAAATATATACTACGATTTTTGGCCCCACGCTGGGCGCCAAAAATTGTACTGAGACTCTAAATAAAAGAATTAATAACTCAGGGTTAACGTTTTTATAAATGACTACGTGTGTGGGCCTACTTATTTTCTTTTGCTAAACGAAACAAACAGAAAGTTAAACAATTTTTAGTTGACAAAAGACAGTATTTTTTTTCGAATTTAAATAAATTATATTTCTTTTAACAAGGTTTTGAATATTTAGACAAAACCCTAATCGACAGCTATATTAAAATTTTAATGTGTTTATTTGAGTTTTTGAATTTAAAAAGAATCAAATTGAATGTTCTCGTTTTATTTTGGGCAAATACTAAATTTTGGTATCCGCACACTGACGTTTTTCAGAGAATTGAAGCAATTAGATAATAATTTTGGTATTAAAAGGTCAAAATAGATTTACTTAGTAAAGTTTTTCGTTGAAATAGTTCTTCCTCTCTTATGTCATGCATTTCGCCCACCCTTTCCTCTTCCTCACCGATCAGTAACGTTTCAAAATAACTTTGCCATATTTCCACTGTTTTTCTTGGTTCACTAATTAATTCCCCTTCCCTATTTTTTATAAATACACTTTGCGTTTGATATCTCTTTCCCTTTTTTTCATTTCTTGTCCTTATTTCCTTCTTCTGGAATTTTTCTTCCACTGGTACCATACATTGACGGAAATTTTACGAAATATAGTTATTCTTTGATGCAAACTGGAGCACAAAAAGTGGCACGCAACCATATGAAATAAATTTAAGTGCCAAAAAAGACTATTATCCTAAAGTAGAATCTTTAAATATCACTGAATCATCAGTAGAAATAAAATTACTAGCTGTTATTGACCATACTTTGAGCAGACTGGCAACCCATTTCCCAAATCACAGAGCACGCTCATACAACGATAAGGCAATTGATGAGGAACTTAAACGTTTATTGTTGGAGCCTACTCTTGCTGATC